>JBCFYV010000012.1:99857369-100457369 GCA_039000515.1 Timema cristinae | reverse complement strand
AAGTTACTTATATGTGTTTAGCTAGACCAACACCTTAGCTCAGTCAGTAGCGTGTTTATCTATTGAGATATGTGTCCCGGGTTTGATTTCTGTCATTATCAACAACAACAAAATTGATGAAATATGGTTTCCCCTTTCACAGTGATGAATTAACGGCCGGGGGTTGAATGTTGTGTTATTCTACATTACAATTAATTTATAGTCGTGTGATGATATAATAAGTTGGTTCAGTAAGTTAACGTTAAAATAAATTAAATGAAAATTACTTTGAAAAAATATAGTTATCTCATTTTTATTTCTTCATTGTAATTGATTTGGTTGGGCGAAAGTAATAGTTACATACGTTTAATTATTTTTTAATGAATATGTGAAAGTAGTATTGTTAGCTTATAAAAAACACTCAACCGATTACGATTCAACTATTTTTACATATTTAAACAGAATTATGATCCTTACAATCGATTGAATCAAGGTAATTATTTCTATATTAAGCAACATCAGTTTGAAAACCACCTAATATATATTATTTTACTTTAATTAACACATTTAAAAGCAATGTTATATGTCGGATAGTAATACACAGTGAAAAGGACAATTTTTAAAAGACGGGATTTATCTTATTAAAATGAGACTTTTTTGTGGAATCATAAAGTCAGCCATTATAATTTATATTTTTATCTTTAATATATCGATATTTACTTATAACAATATTAAAATCAACATTCTTAATATGTGTATATCCAATACGTTATAAATTTAAAAGTAAAAAATATATATTAAATTATTAAATATATATCTTATGTTCGTTTTTTATTAATAAATCAAGATTTCAAAACACGATAAATTACTTAACATTTTATATTTGAAATCAGTTTAGGATTACTCTCATAATATCTCAGTTATTTCCAGGAGAATTAGGAAGTATATAGTAGGATTATATTTATGAAGGAGAGGATTTCAAGTAGTTATTACACACTGTGCTGTAACAAACTATTTGAAGTTATTTCCTTCATTAATACAGTATAATATGCTCTTAACTACATATTTTAGACTCTTTTCTAAAATGTTAGTAAGATTTTGAATAATTGATTGATTTATAAAATACAAAAAATATTTGTTTTGGTCAGCAATGTAATGTGTTAGTTTATTCATTGTGTTATTTTATATTTGTGGATAATAAAGATAAATAGAAACTTACTAAGATTACATGGCTCTATGTATGATACGTAAAAGTAGACTTAGCATATTTTGAAACTATAGAAAAAAATATTCCATTAAATTTAGTCTGTATTCAATCAAACCATGTCCCAGACTTGAATAGAACAAATTATCCACATAAGTAAATTAAATGTGTACTTAGACGTTATATCATGGACGCTCTCTAATTGTTCGTCCTGTATTCGTAGCGAAATAGGAGGGTTGAGGGGGGGTCAAAGGATAGGTGCTCTTTACTATCAGTAATTACAGGGCATAATAAGTGTGGTGCATGTGCAGTAGTATTGTGGCCAACTGAAGGACATGGGCATTCGTGCCACGTCGTCATTAATGCACATTCTAAAGTGCCAAGCCACATTTCTCAAAAAGCAGTATAATTTCCATATGAACTACCTTATATGTCACCTATAAACGCTACTTAATCTAATTTCACATATTATGTCGAGTCATATGATATTTAGATGTAATTTTAGATATATATTATTAATAACTACTTTATAAAATAGTCTTTTTATTTATTTTTAGCATTAGTAGCTTAAATATTAACTGCTACACATACAACAGAACGCCACCCATCTCTATCTTGAGCTAGTTCTATCCACTCTCCCTCATTACACCCTATCCCTATATTAGGCTAGTTATACCCAGTACCCCTCATTACACCCTATCCCTATATTAATCTGGTGCTATCCAGTCCCCCTTTTTACAGCCTATCCCTATTTTTAGATAGTGCTATTCAGTCCGCTTCATTACACCTCATCCCTATATTAAACTAGTTCTATCCAATCCACCTCACTACACCCCATCCCTATATTGAGCTAGTGTTATCCAACCCCTCATTACACGATATCCCTATATTATGCTAGTGCTATCCAGTCCCCGTTTTACACCATATCCCTATATTAGGTTAGTGCTATCCAGCCAACCTCATGACACCTTTTCTCTTTCAGGTCTATTATAATGCTATCCTCTCATTTATGGCTGGGTCTTTAAAAAGGTCCATCTCTTCTCATTGGGTTTGCCAATCAATAATTTGAACATGGTTCTAGATACTACCATTAGCGCTTCATGTCATACCCACCGTAATCTACAAGAATTGACAGAAAATAACACCGATAATATACCAACATATTATAAATTTGGGCAAAATAAAAGCGCCAAATTTGCTAAATTTTCCAAATGTTCCTTTTTATGAAAATAGTGAAGCTACAACTGGCCTAGCAAGGGAGTATTGGAAAATATATGGCTTGAATAAAAAACTGACTCAGGCCATGGGCTGGAAACATTAATGGATGAAATGTAATTTGCACTCCTCCATAAACCATTAATGTTACAGTAGTAGTACATTTATTCTTATGCCCCTTGAATTACTGCACCTCAGGAATAAGGAATATATAAGTGTAATAGGACATGTACCCGCATTTGAGTGAGTTAGAGTGTAAAACCAATAAGGAAAAAGCCACCTCCTAAGTACTCCCAAGAGTATTTTGAACCCAAACCTCACAATCACAGGTGATACAAAATGACCCTGTGGTTAGGCTCACGTGACCAATAATGTGAGTAAATGATAACCGTAAAAATGTTTTAAGATGAATTCAATATTTTATATTTCGGTTGAAATGTTAATTTAGGTGGTTAACATCAACTGTGTTAAAATGGACCATTATGAAGCTTATGAGATCTAGAATCTCTCTTTAAGGTAACTATTTTAGGCAGGATTGTTATTTGTATATTTAAATACCCTGAATAAAAGTTTACGTTTGTAATAGTTTCAATAAAAAAAAGTATTCATGTCGTTTCAAATTGTTTTCAATATGTTACTAATTGTGTATTCAATTAACTTAAAATGATTAAATAATTTTGTATTTTGTTGATTTATCAGTGAACAGTACACTATTTTATTTTGTATTACGCCATCACATATGACTGTCCCGGTCCATTTCTCAACCAAGAGTTCTGGCTAACTCTAACACAGACACAGCTGCCACTTCTTCCCCTGACGGTGACATCAAAAACACTTTGATCAATTAGGACGCAAAATGCCACCCGCTTTGAAAGGAAATACTTTCAACCGTTAACTGGATATGCTTGACAAAACATATATACAAAAACTAAAAGTAATACACATGTCAATAAACGTAAACAAGCACATAAAAATACAATGAATAATACATGTATACATAATTCTGAGCACATGAAGTCTACAAGTAGTTATGAACATTGACTATACGAAAAGTTTAAGTTGTTCTATTATGAAGGTGTGTCATTTTCCATTGGGAGTAGACACAGTCTTCCAACGGCTCTTTTTAATACTCCCAACGGGCGTTTTGATGGTGGCAACACGCACCAACCCGTCGTTTCCAGGATGAAGTTCGACGATGCGAACTACATTCAATTAAGGGGAGGGGGGAGTTGTCATCTCGGAGGAGAACCATATTCCTTTTCTTCAAGCTCGGTTGCTCCTTTGTCCATTTGACCCGTTACTGGAGATAGGTGAGATATTCCCTGGACCAGCGAGTCCAGAAGTGCTGCATTATCTGTTGCACTCGCTGCCATCTCAAGAGTCTAGTAATGTATATTATTTGTAAGTCTGGCTCTTCCACAGTAGTAAGTGCATCCCCGTTTAGGAAATGTCCCGGTGTTAAGGGGTACAGGTCATTGGGATCAGAGTCCATGGGATTTATGGAGCGAGAATTAAGACAAGCCTCTAAATGTTAGACATGTATACATCTCTTCATATGTTAAAAAAGCAATTCCCACAATACGTTTGAGGTGATACTTCACTGATTTAACTGTGGCTTCCCAATGTCCTCCAAAATGAGGGGGTCGTGGGGGAAAGAAATGCCATTCGATCTTACCTCTTGTCAATAAATCCGTAAGCTTCATTTGATGAATTTCAGATGTAAGGAGATTGTGAAGCTCTTGAAGTTCACGATTGGCACCTACAAAGCTTGTTGCATTGTCTGAATAAATATGAGAACATTTGCCCCGATGAGCCATAAACAGTTTTAAGGCTCCCAGAAAACTTTATCACTTACTAATTCTAAATGCTATGTTGCAATGCAAACAAAAACTGATATGTAAGTTTTTACTGTGGTATTTTCACGTCAACGACTATGTCAGATGTGACCACTATAATCAACTTCAGTGTGTAAGAATGGTCGCGTGGGTTGTAATCTATGCTGTGGTAGCTCACCCATGAGTTTAAGGGAGGACTTCGGGTTAGCCTTGAAACATTTGACCCAATTATGTACTATTTGACGTGTCAAATTGCGTCCGTTTAGTGGCCAGTATGCCTGTTGTACGGCTGCAAGAAGAGCCTGTGGCCCAACGTGTAATTGTTTTATGTGTTCATGTTGTACGATCAAGTACGTTAGTTTATTATTAGTGGTTAAGATATTTGGATGGTTCTGATTGTATGGTGCTAGAGCCTTTAGAATTCTGAATCCAACTCTGAGGAATCCATCCTTATCGATAAATGGAGATAATGTTTTGAGTTTAATCTTTGGGCTAACTTGCTTGGAATGTAATAAGTCACATAGTTCTGCTAAAAAATTCAGTGTGTTGAACATACTTAATTCATTGGTTAAGAGTGGTATGTTTTTCTTCTAAGCTTAATGGTCCTGTCTTCCTATAAATTAAAAATTGTTTCATATTTATTCTAGCCTGGAAACAATAAGTTGTTATTCACTGCAATTTAATCAACGATGAATACTTGTCAATCAAGGTTTGATGCTCAGTGGCTACTATTTTAACTGTCAATTTACGCCTTTCTGGTATGTTGACTGAGTCTTTTGGCTAGTATGTGGGTGAAGAATCCTTTTCATTTACTAGCTAAGGTGGTTCATACCACCCTAATTCTGCCTTAAGTATTTGTTTGGGTGTCATGCCCCTGGAAATATAATCAGCAGGATTGTTTTGAGAATGTACATGTGACCATATATACGTCCTTGTTAACACTTGAATCTCTGCTAACCGGTTAGCTACAAATGTTTTCCATTGAGTGGAAGGTGCCTTTAACCTTAATAAAACTTTGGATGAATCAGACCATAAGTGCATTTTCTAAGGTTGCAACGTGTCTTGTGCACTAGCTGTGCCAATAACAATGCTGCACCAAGTTCAAATCTGGGAAGAGTCACCCATTTGAGTGGTGCAACACGTGACCTAGAACATATTACATTTATGGTTGTGTTTCCTGCATAATATCTGCATTTGATGTAGATACATGTACCATAGACGACCTCTGAAGCGTCGTAAAATCTATGTATTTTAATTTCAACTTTCTGATTGCCTGATATGACTCTACTAGTTACAAGAAGCTGATTGATGTGGATTAACTCCCCCTTTGTATATATTCCATAATGTGAGATGAGTTGTGGGTAAGGGTTAATCCCGTCCTATCTTTAGTCGCCACAATTGTTTCATGAAAACCTTTGTCTTGATTATTACTGGCCCGATAATTCCTAGTGGGTCGAAGATATGTGCTATATCTGTAAGTACAGTGCCTTTTGAACTTTTGTACAAAATGTTGTCTTGTCCTATTGAATAATGAAAAAAATCTAAAGTAGGATTACACAGTAGATCTAGTGTTTTGATATACGCTCCATCATCCTTATGGATCCTATGATGAGATGCTTTCATTTCCATGTCAAAATTAGCTATTATCTCTAAATTGTTTAAACACAATTTTCTCAAACCTTCCACGTTGAAGCATATATGTGAGTTGCCCTCGAAGTGCCCGTGTTTCAGATGTGGAGTTTTCACCTGTCATCACATCATTTACATAAGTATCTCATTACTACCTGGTAGGTCAACGGCAAATCATAATGTTCATCTGAAGAAAGTTGTTGAAGACATCTTGACGCTAAAAAGGGTGCTGAAGCAGTACCATAAGTTACTGTTGTAAGCGGGAATATCTGGATAGTTTTCCAAGGGTTATCTCACCAGAGGATTCTTTGTAGATGAGTATCTGCTGAATTTACCTGTATATGCCTATACATCTTTGTAATGTCAACAGTCATGACAAATTTATGTAATCTGAATCTGGTTACTATTGAAAATAAGTATTGTTGTACTATTGGCCCAACCATCAGTGCATCATTAATAGAAACTCCTATTGAAGATCTTGCGGATGCTTCAAATACAACATGGAGTTTCGTAGTGATGCTACTCTCGTTTATTACCACGTGATGTGGTGAGTAATACTCCCTCCCAGAAGAAGAGTTAATTTCCTGGCTTGAAACTGGTTGCATGTGATTTAAAATTTCGTACTCATTCATGAAACTAACACACGAGTATTTGAGTCTGGGGTGCTTTGAAAACTTCTTCTCTAAGTGTTGGAATCGTTGTACTGCATTTTTCATGGAATCACCTAATTGATCCATGTTCTCTTAAGTTGGTAATTTGACTATGAAACATCCTTTTGAATTTCTCTTGACGTTGTTCTTAAATTATTTCTCACAGAATAACTCTTCACCAGACTGACATGCTGTATAAAAACAATTCTATAATTACATGAATTTTTGTAGCTGTCTGTCAAGATTATCTGTAATGGTAGAATAACACAATGTGTTTGTATGAGCGTGTGTAATTAAACTTGAATGTGGTTCTGAAGATACTCTTGGATCAGTCTTGTCTGACACTATCTAACCTAAAACTGTCTTCTGCAAAATGGGTGCATACCTATGAAACTCTAGTTTGACCTATGTGCAAAAGTTCACTCCAATCAACATATCCACCCTAACAGGTACGTTGAAGTCTGGATCTACAAGGCTAACTATGGCTGGAATTGACCAATGTGATATGTCTACATTAGTAACAGGTAAATCTTGTGTGATTTTACGCAACACTAGAAAATCTAAATTAGCTGAGTATGCATTAAATCTAGACTTTATCATGCATTGAACGATGTATGACGCTCTAGTTGTTGACTGCGCTATGGCCGATATTGAAGAGAAACCTCTAATTCTTCGCAAACCAAGCCTTCGTGCCAGCTCTCCTGTGATACAATTTGATTGAGAACCTGATTTTAGTAGAACTCTGCAAACATGTAGGTCTTCATTTACATCTAGCACGTCAATCAACGCTGTTGACAACAATACTCTGACTGGCCTAATCTGAGATATATGTGCACTGGTTGTTGTCGTTTGACCTTGAAATTCTACTCCTCGATATTTGTTAGAAGCCTGTGTGTTGTCTTCCTGATTGTAAAGTATTGAAATCTTCTTATCGAGTCATAAAGTCGACTGTTTTCTGACATCGTTAAGGGGAAGTAATGTGTTATGTTTTTTGTTGCAAATTTTACATGTACTAGAATTGTATTGCTTAACCTGATGGTCATCATCCTTGAGATAATTAAAACATAAACCTATTCTCTCGACCTGTTGGATCCTCTCTGGAATATAAAGTGTGTTAAACGTATCACAGTGATATAATTTATGTGATTGGTTACATAATTTACACGTCTTTAAATCATGTGGTGCTACATACACCCCCTTTGTATTGAGCATAGTCTTGAAGTGCCGGCTATCCTGTACATTTGACTGTGAAGGTTTTGTTTGTGAAGCTCTATTGGATTCAACTGCTTCTAATATTTGACATCTATTTTGTAAAAACTCATCAAGTTGTTTCATAGTTGTCAGCTTGTTCCCTGATATTGAAGTTTCCCATTCACGGTGTGTTGTGTTTTCTAATTTGTTTGTGATAAAATGTCAATAATATGTTGGTTTGTTCAAAAGATTCAAAGCTCTCAGATGTTTATTTGTTTCGTCAAAGAGTTGACGTAGATACCCAGACCCTTCTTTTTCCACCCGTGGTGACTAAAACAAAGCCTTCACATGTTTTCCCACAGTAATTATCTTATTTTCATATCACTCTTTTCAATAGAGTTCAAGATATTTCATAGTTGTTGGATGAACTTTCTAAAGATTGAATGACCTTTGCTGCGTCACCTTTCCCCGACGCTCTAAGATAGTGAGGTTTCTGTATGTTCGTTAACTCACTATTAGTAATGATAGGTGATTGAAATGTGTCATAAAACCCAACCATTCGCAGTAATTTCCTTGAAATGTTGGTAAATTAATTACTGGTAGCCTAACGGCTTCTCTGTGTGAGGTTTGTGTATGTGGGACTTACATAGGAGTGGCTTCATTTGACAACAAGCCAGCTGCATAACCTTGAATATATGTCTCTACTGAAGCTGCGAGATCAAAGTATGTGTTTTCAAATGTTTCCCTTTCATGTGTATATATTAATAACCGTCAAGTGATTAAATTTGTAACTGTATATTTTCAAAATCTATCCAATATTGTTCTAGTTTTGATAATCTTAATTTTAATTGAATTATTGATTGATTGTGATCAAAATTCTCAAAGTATATTTTAAATCTTGTGATTTCTGCTTTTATTTGGCCTCTGTTTATAGCTAGTTTTTTGATTTCCTCATTCATGATTAGTATACTGATATTAAATTACAATTTACATATATATATTTGGTTTGTCTTAAGAAATGAATCAAAGAGAAATAATTAATAATTAGCTTGTTAATTATACAGAAATTAGATTTGAAATCAATGTTATTTAATGGAGAGCTATATGGAAGGAAATATGAATACACTCAAAGAACTTGTCTTAAATAACACTAAAATTGACGTTATTGTTCTTCCACGTTTTGATTGTTGCACATGTTTTATTGCATTTAACTTTGCTCACTTTTGCTATGCACTTTAAATTGCTATTCATAGTAGTTAATATCGGTTCAGAGGACCACTTTGTTTTTTAGATTTATCAGTGACCTGTACACTCTTTTATTTTGTATTACGTCATCACATCTGACCGTCCCGGTCCACTGCTTGACCAAGAGGCCTGGCTAACTCTCATACAGACACAACTGTCACTTCTTCACCTGGCGGTGACATCAAAAACACTTTGATCAATTAAGATGCAACCAATTTGACTATAGCTAATATGTGGTTACTAAAAAACATATTTAGCAAAATGAAGTTATTTGACCAAATTTATACAAACAAAATAGTTACTAGACATTATATAAAAAAAGGAAGATACCTTAAAAAAATGACATGTTAATAAATAACCTTGCTCATTTTCAATAAACCGAAATATAATAAGCTATGACTCTCTTATTTGATAGTCTTATATAACTGGTGGTCACATGATATAAATCATTAGTTTCACAATGGAGTGATAAACTTTTAAATTTTACTGGCTGATTTGAGGTTGATTTAACACATGTCAATTATCGTTGGGTTTTACCAACAACGTTTAACACTAATACAAATATTGTTACTCTAAACTATATGTGTGTGTGTATATATATAGGTATATACATGTTATTAGGGGAGTAGAGTGGGGAACCATTTAAGGTAAAACACTTCAGTATATTGGGTAGGGATTTAAACCACTAACTCTCCATAATAAAACAAGTCTAGAAGATAACTTTATCTGCGTGATTACCATGTAAGTTACAGAAGCCCCATGGCTTCTTTGGCGCTGACTGACCACTCACAGCTGATTTATGACCGTCAACATTTAGGTATATACCTAAATTTTGACTGTCAGAAGTGACAGTTGCTAAACACATGTTTTTGCAGATCATATGGTATGACGTAGGGATACATAATTTGGTCTACTAACTTTTTAAAGCCATCACCTGTCAACTGTGAGCTGTCAGTCAGGACCAAAGAAGCCATGGGGCTACTGTACTTATGTTTTTGGTAGCATATAACACATATTATAATTTAATGAAATTTTATTTATCATATTATGAGTATAAAGTGAAATAAGTATATAAACTAACTACAATCTTAACGCCGTGAGTTATACAGCTCGGCAACACTTGTGTCAGAACTGTTACACGGGTTGCGTTATATGTAAAGAGTCTTGTTTCCAGCCTGGGGGTTTCGGCATGTTTCGGGTAGGGTCGCAATACCTGTTGAGGTTATAGCCTTATATATACTTTTTAAATTGATCATAATGGTAATATGATGGTACAGAACTCAATTATAAATGTAAGCGGTTAGTGTGATAAGCATTGTTTGGTCACTGTTTGCATTCATTTTGGTTACTCAACTCTAATAATTGCTTTCTGACCGAGTTTTCTCTATCAATCTCATGTTTAGGTGAGTAGCATTAATAGAATAGCTTCCAAACTACACATTGGGGTTGTTTATTCTGTTTTGGGACATCTTATTTTTATTCATATAGTAATTAACTTATATAAGCAATTAATAATTATTAATGTATGTATATGGTCTTTACGACAAGCTCATTTGTTTTGTTGATAGTAAGGTCAGGACTAAAATTCCTACTGGATTGTTAAGGGTGTCTTTACTAAATGGTTTCCTCCTTATCTTTTCACATAAATAAAGATATATGTCATCTAAATTCTACATACCTCACAATTGTAATTACAATCAGGTAATCCACGTGGGCTGTAAAATTCAGTAAAAATAATAATTTCAAAACTATGGTACAAATGCTTGATGGCTATCAAGGTTTCGTGGTGGTCTCAAAGTCCAAAATTGGTGTTAACCCCCACAAACACTTAGAAACTGTTTTTCTATATGGAGTTGCGAGCTGACAGACGGTATTCAATATTTGAAAACGCCGTGAACGGTACGCAAATAGCAGTACTTGACTGCCTAATTGATTGCCATGTCTTTCCATCTCACGGCGTTAACGATTTGTAGCTATGGTAGGATTGTGGCAGGAAGACACATTTAGAAAATACAAACATACTTGTATGCGGTTAACATGAATAAAATTTGTAATTATTGTGATTTCAAAAGAGTTAATGAAACACTTATAGAATAGCATTTAATGGTTTTATAACATGACGTATAATTAAATTTAAAAAATTGTTTATCTTCTATTACTTTCCATAGCGTTTCTTCTTTATCTGAATAAACATATACATTTTATTTAGTGCTAACATGGTTTCATTAATTATTTATTTTAATCAGTAAGAAAGGGTTAATTAATAGTTGAACTATAAAATATGCTTTTAATAAACGAGTGCAGACTAAAACTATATATCACAAAAAGTAAGTATTTTGTTTAAATATTTTTTTCTAACAATTCATCATTATAGAATAATTAGAGCGTACATTTACTTAATGCTGAATATGTATCAATCATTTTGATAAATAACGTTCTCTAGACGCTATAAATTAATCACGTGTAATTAGTAAGAAAGACAAGTAGACAGCCTTCTTGAAATATGAGTCTGTACAAACAGTAAAATAAAACTAACAATCTACGATAGGGCATAGCGTTATTAGTACATTAGTGCATATTACATTACTACATGGATAAATATTAATTTAACAGAACTAGAATTTAAAAATGTAAACTTTTTTAACTCAATATTTATAAATTGGCATCATATTAACATCTTAATATTAATCATTTTCAACAATATTAAATGATTGACCTCGGTGGTCTTGGGTATAGTGCTCTCCTCAGGACCTGGTGTTTGTGGGTTAAAACCCAGCTGAGGGGGCCAGATTTTTCTAAAAGAACACTGAAAGCCCTGTAAAAACCCTTTATCGGCAAAATTGGTAAGCTTTCCAGCTCACTACTCTCGTGTTAGACTAAACTACCGGTGACGGAAAGATCGGGGTTTGATCTCGGTCGAGTGCACTGAGTGTTGTTTTTCCTAAATTGGGTTTTACTTCCCTTCCATGCAAATGCATGTGCAATTCCTCTCAATTTAGCCTCCCTCGTCCCTAAACCATTAGTATAATTAGTGAATAATGGTATAATTCAAACGGGTAGTAAGACGCGGTACTAAAAAAATCAGGATGATTAATTTAGAATAATAAATATTAAATACAAATATTGATGATGTAAAAATAATAAATATAAAGGATAAAGAACATCGAACTTGCTTTACATGGTGCATATCTCTATTGAAATTATATCTCCTATTTTGCCCTTGTTGAATATAATATTTATATTGTAAACGTTAGTTTAATAAGTTAATCTATATACCATAACATAGAACAGCTAAAGTACTTTTTTGTTTTGTATAGCTCATTCATGAGGTAGCAAAGTTTTGGAACCTTTTAAAGTGATCTCGAATGTAATCACATACAATGTACAGTACCAGTTACTTGATTAGTAATTTAAATGTATGTCAACCTCATTTAGACAGGTTTTTTCGATAAAAGAAACAAAAATTTTTGTATTTTTTAACAAAATCTTTAGTATGTTAAAAATATATTGAATAATACTTTTAAAAGGAATATAAAATTAAATTTATAATTATGTCATCCTAAAACAAGAATAAATAGGTGTTTCATTCTGAACCCCTCAAAATAAATCTTAACCTTGAACGTAAGAAAAATATTACTTTACGTATTTTTTAGTTTACATGTTCTTTTTATTGAAAAGTCACACAATATATTTTTAAATTTTTCATTCAAGAAAAAAAATCCATTGCGTGAGACCGAGATAATGTTACACTGACCTAGCGACCGCCACCGTTAGCATGATAGTTCTTACATTTGCTGATAGAGGGCGCTATGTGATTATCACAACAAACCCTTCGGCCATTTATCTCAGTTTTATAGACAGGAGTCGTTACTATTTTTTCAAGTAGCTAATAATTGGTCTAGACCAGGCTGAGTTGATCCTGTTACAAAGTTACAGCTTCGAAAAAAAATGTAAGAGTAAGGAATCGAAACAGGGACCAAAGGATAGGGACTAAGGAAGTATTTTAGTTAAATAAATAACATATTTATATATCTTACTCATTTTATTCTTATTGCCAACATATTTTTTTTTCTATAAATACTTACTTTGAAAATAATTAGGAACTTGAAAGATCACTGCCAAACTTAAAATGTAGGCTACCTATCCCTATCTTGAGCAAGTTCTATCCAGTCCAACACATTACATCCGTCTTTTCCAGGTCCATTCTAATATTATAGAATTTTTTTTATTCAAATAAGTTAAAAATTACAACCCGGATAGAAGAATCGAACCTAGGAACTTTGACCACGTACTATATTGTACCACAGGCAATTTGTGCCCCCCTTTATTTAATCTAATTTGACTATCATCACTTATCCTATGGAGTGTAGACAATCATAATGTATCAGTTCATGAGACACAATATTAAAAGATATTTTATTGGCCGTTTAAGGGTACATTCTTTATTGTATCAAACACTTGAGCTAATTTTATGGGATTGAAATATTTTTTTAAACTAAACCACTCGTTCTCAGAATCACTATTTTTGACCCAGTTTTACCATAACCAACCCCAAGAATCCAGTAGGTTATCCTCTCATCATAATACATTGTGCAAGGGTGAAGGCTCTTCGTAAGGGAGGGAAGTGGGTGGAGGGGGTAATAAAGAAGGGGGATGTGCGCCTCGTGTATGACAACAATGTAGAGAGGGTAATGTTTCCTTGTCGTCTCTAATTAAGAGCTTCAAGGGATTTATCTCCGTGTGCGTCTAATGTCTACACTTGCCGCCACATCGCGCTAGGATACATCCTTATACACTACCCTTACTCTCCGGGGACATTATCAAAGAGACTCTCTTAAAGCAAGAGTCATTTATGTCCCAGTTAACGGGAATTTCTGATTTCACACCACATGCACATTATTTTCACCATAAACTAATTAAATATTTTGTTCCATATAAAGAATCGATATATAGCTCATTTCATAGCTTAAATGTAATAAGCTTCTTATCTTAAGGAGAGTTGGACATCATAATTTGGCCATTTTTGACATAGTATAGTATTTATTGTAAATAGATTAGAGAGAGGTTGAATAAAAATGGTATATGATTAGATTGTGAAATTTGATGAATTAAAACAAAAATATTTGTCCCCACTCTTGAATCGTGACCTACAACCTGTGGTTTTACACTTCTAAAAAAGGTTTTTTTAACTATTCGAATTGATATATGATAGAATCTAATAAAAGAAGGCATCAATTCACAATTATAATAATAAAATTAACTCACTACCAACTTGATAGATCTTAATAAAGTTCTTTGTTGAATCTCGGTTGGGTACACTTTAAATGGAGATATATCAGTCTAGATTTAAGGGAACATAATAAAGTATGGTATCACCAAATAACACCAAGAGTCACATAATATTTTAAAATATATTTTAAAAATATATACAGATTTATTTTAAATATGTTTATTTATTTGGGATTGTATAAGAAAAAGGCCGATTTTGTTCTAGATAGTATGTAATAGTCCATACATATTTATGTTAATATTGTATTTTAATTATTTATATGCTGAGGTGTTAATTATGTTATATAACATTGATAAAGTTATAGATAAGAGTAAAAAATAGGTAATACTTACTTTTCATTTACTCGAAGTTCAAAGGTATGATGAACATAAATTCATAGTAAAAATAAGTTTAAAATTTTTATATATATATATATAGTATTTATATTTTTAATATAATATAAAGACTCTTGATTTAACTATAGATAAACGATAACAATAGTATTTATTTATTTAATAAAATATTTATAAGTGTACGTTTGTTCAACTATCAACTTAAAAGAATATAAAATGAAACAAATACAATAGTTTTTGTAATATATTAATAAGCTTTATATTTATTAATTTGAAAATATCACTATAAAATATATAATTCGTTGTCAACACAACAAAGAATTAAAATATAAAATTTATTAATATATTTATCAAACTTAAGGTTTTTATAACTTTTCATTAATACTTGTGTGGAAGGTATTATTATTATTATTATTATTATTATTATTATTATCATCATCATCATCACTTATATATATTATATACACTATTGAATGTATTATATAATATGATATTTTCTCAAATAAATATGTTGTTTGAGAAAGCTTTAAGATACATAAAAACACACTATCATAATTTTCTATAGTAAAAACAATCCTATCCCCTCATTAACCTTTATACGGATATATTAAATGTTTGAAACTTACAAGTTAAAAATAAAACCAGTATTTCTATGTATTCGTTCTAAAATGAAACAACACACAAAAGACGTGTGAGTGTTGACGCTAAAATGAAAGAGTGCCTCAAATGTAAGTGTCACTTGATCCCTTGTTGTTCGAGTGTCGCGGACTGTGTGTGTAGTGGAGGACAAGGAAGTATGTAGACTAGGTTTATAATAGAGAGCATAGTTGTGTTTGCCGGAACTTCAACTTAGTGTGTGGAGTTTAATATTATAGTGGATTCTCGCAAACTCACTCTGGGACAAACTTTATCAACCGTCTTTTAGGACTTTTAAGGTAGAAGGAGGAGAATTTGTCCAAGGGGTGGAAATAAATTCTTTACTATATTTCTTCTTCTTAAGTCAACAACCCTAAGGTTAATTTGCTGTGATTGTATGCATCCGTCTGCTTAGTGCCGCCTGTACAATCTGGTATAAATCCCATGTACTAGGGGAGTTCAATAAGGGTGGCAGGCTTCCCATTGTCTCCCACACCATATGTCTACGAGCGAGATTGAAAAGGCCTACCAATTCTGTCTGAAAGGTATTTTCACTTATCATCTAGGGTTTGATAATTGACATGGGACTAATGGCTATACTTCCACTAAGAAGGTAGCTATGCAACGGATACTTCTCTTTCACTAAAAAATCCGTTGACCTCGATTGGGTTTGAACTCACAACCATTAAGTCTTAACGTGAGCATTTTACTCCAAGACCACCAACTAAATAAAGTTTTATATTAGAAAATCCCGTGCCTAGCGTATAACTGCCCAAAGGATTATACGCATATTTACAGAACTGTGATAGAGAAAGTAGAGATTGTAGTATATTTATCCGTATTGACAAGTATGGATAGTGGTAAACCATTTCTAAAAATCATAATACCTAGCTAGGATTAAGAGCCCAGTAAACCAAAGGAACTTTGCTCGAATTGTTACACGTATGACTTTATAGAGGTCACGTTATCGTAGGTCTAATGGTATGTAACATGACTTATAATGTTTGAATTACACCGAGTTTGGTGTAAGCAACACGTGTACTCGGGTGAGGGGTCAACAACATTCTATAAGAAACTATTCGTGTACGAAAGTAATAAAGCTGTTATGATAAAATTGCTAATCACATGACTGATATGTTTATGTTATTATTTTTTAGAGATTAATTTAAGGTTGAAATTGTATCGAATCGTTGATTTTATAGTCCTAAGAAAATGAGAAAATTTTTTTTTATTTTAATAGTAATCAATTTATTCGGTTATTATGACTAAATAAACGTCTTTCAATAAATTGTTTCCAATGATATAATCAAATTATTATTGAAACTTATCGTTATAGCCCCTCACAAGAGAAACAAGGGTTAAAATTAACAACCCTAGTAAAATTTCACTACTTCCTTTTCTTATCATCCAGCGATCACAGGTTTTGTAGACCATGCATTACTGTAAAATATTATTACTCATGGAGGTAGGCCTATACTCATTATACACATAACTAAATATTAATTGTATTTTAAAATGCTTTAACCTTAGGCTTACCAAGGCATATTTTCATTGATAGGTTAGGGATAGGAAAGAGTTGGAATTTAAAAAAAATGTATCTGCATTTGTATTAATAAAGAGGGTGAAATTTTAGAAAAACTACTACCTGGACTGAGATTCAAAACCAAATATTCCGTTTTGTGAACTCTGATGTTTTTTGAGATTAATATTATTATTATTATTATTATTATTATTATTATTATTATTAGCACCGCGTCTTATTACCCGTTCGGGTTATACGCTCTTACGCTAATGTGTAATGGTAGGGTGATTGTGAGATGAAATGGAGGACCTACAGTTTAACGTGGAATCCGAACCACGGTGGAGGCCTGGTATTCCCCACATTCATTTTGAGATTAATAAATTATACTATTCAACCACTGAAATAAAATTATTAAGATTAAAACTAACGTTAATATGATTTAGTTTTTAAAATATGACACACAACTTTGAGTAGATTTCTTGATTTGAATTCCAGTGGAATTAAACTGAACCAAAGTAGCTTAGTTAATTAAATAATTCTCCCCTACTGGATTAAAGTCTGCAAAGTTTCTTTGTTACATACTTTCTTATATTAAAAAGTATTATAACCGTGAAAATGTTGACATTAAGATTATGGTGGATCTTAACGTCTTAATGGCTCCAAAACAAAAACTTATCTCTTAAACTTATTTCTGTCTCAATCACATTCCCATCACCTCCAGGGGCTATAGCTGAAATGGTTTGATAAATTGCATTAAAACTTTATAATTAAATGTTATATGATCATCATTGAGGGTATTTTTAAATTTTTAATTCAACCTTAAATTTAAAAAAGATTCATTTATATTGGAATTTTTTTCAAAATCAACTCTAAAAATTTAGTTTAAAATGGATATCTGGGAAGATTTACATGAAAAATAACACTGCATACTTGATTTTCAGTGTAAATGGGGGAAGTTACTCTTTTAATCGTAACTTATTGATAATTAATTTTTGAAAATATGGAATATTTTTAAAATGGCTTTAACGTTTATGTTTGAAATGGGAGTTTGGGGAATGTTCCACTTGATAAATTAGAATTTACATTTGTTTTTCTAAGTAATATAATTAGATAGTGTTTTTCTTTTAATAAAGGCTTATTGAAAATTAATATTTAAAAAATTTCCATCAGTAATTTTGTCAGAAATTTAATTTAAATAGTGTTTCATATGATGTATTTAGTAACCACCCATGTGGTTTAGTGTTCAGAGTTCCTGGCTACAGATTAATAACCTTTTCTGGAACGGAGTAAAATTTGGTCTCGTGAGGAAAAATGAAGAGTTACTTGAATAAATAAGTTAGAATTTCTGGTCTAGAAAACTGAGATTAACATCTAGAGGGTTGATTGTACTTACCCCATCTTATCCTCAACTAGTAAATAATGTCACAATCATCGATTGCAGACATACGTTGTGGAGTTTTTTTTAACATAGTTTTTAAATAATCAGTTTAAAGATAGCTTGTTTTTGGCCAAAAAAAATCATAAACATTAATATACTAGATGATAAAGTATCTACGATTGTGTCGTAACATTTATATTTCCATTCTCAGGGTCAGCTGGTACAGCACAACCAGAAGTCTGGAGTAATCATGAGTAACAGGGACTTGGCCCTACAGGTTGTCCGGCGACATCAGGCCGGTAACTACTCGTGTACCGCGTCCAACGTTGAAGGAGACGGGACCAGTAACATCGTCGAGCTCAGGGTCATGTGTGAGTACCAAAAATTGATACGGGAACTGGACACGTGGTATACTTGTCAGTTCATTTGTCTACGAACCTTCGGTTTTCGGGCTCGATTCAAAGCTGAAAACATAGGTATTTTCCCAACACCAGGATTTGGTTGATTAGGCTTAATATAGTTTTAAAATCACCAATGGCTCCACACATTCATAATCACTATCATTACATTATTTTTTTGTTGGTACGACTTATGAAAAACCGTTCTGTACCTCCATAGCGGCTAAAACTCTACACACAAAGGCAGTCGATTTAGATAATATATCTCTCCCGATCAAAGATGCTAATTTAAAAAAAAAGTGAAATAGTGAGGTAAAGGGGAGACTATTATGTTTGATAGCACGAATTTTCCCCGTCTTACAGAGATCTGGGAGATTAGATTACGAACAAACCAGAACAGTTAGAAAGAGCAAGTTCCTGAATTTATTCATTTTTAAACTACTGAATTCAAATCAATATATCTATTTTTTAAGTATGGTGAAACTTTTTCACCGGTCTTATTACCATTGTTTTCAAAATAAAATAAATAAAACAGTATCACGGTGTGACGTCTGTTAAGGGCTGTATTATCTTATTAGTTTAAGTGGTATCCAGGGAAGGTAAAGAAAGTGAAATGGGTACAAAAATATTAGAGGAAAATCCCAATGCTTTCCGAAATGTAGAGTAATTGTTTGAGATCTTACACGTAGATTTAATTGTTAAATCAACCGCCATATCGTTTTTAGTGGCTGTTTTTAAATAAGCTATATCATACAAAGTCTATAACAATGCTTTATGTAAAACAATGAGCTTTTCATTTAAGAGAGAACAGTATTTTTTTTAGCACAAATAACGTGTAGCCTAGTTACACTAACCCCATTTTAACCACCACTACATAGACACATCGATCTCTAAGAAAAATATAGCTATTTGGAGTTTTTCTTCGACTTACCTGATACATTTTAATCTTCTACCACACCTAAAAATATTTGTTTTTATTTTTATTCTCCCTCCACCCCCGTTTTACAAAATCCCAAAGAAAATATTAATTTTCTCGGCTTTAAATATTTATTTAGAGATGTATTTTCACCTGCTAGCTAAATCTAATTTTAATACCACTCTGAGTAGAAGTTGTTTAATATAATTTATTGAAATGATGAATCGCCATCCTCTTTTCTTTAGATTATTCTTAGAAATCAAAAATTTTAAGATTTTTTTTATAATCTAGAATTGTCTATCTACCTGTCTGCGAAGTTTTAATTTTCTATCTCCTATAAAAATCTTTTTTTTTCTAATTATATGCCCCCAATTTCTCAGATTCCCATTTTAAATTTGTCCATTTTAGAATATTATGTTTAATGAGGCAATCCCGCTATCTTCTTGTCAAGAAATATTTAATTTTCCTGACAAAGAGATTGGGGAAATACGGTTATGAGTGAGACAGTAGGCTTTGCCTTTTATAAATATAGGCTAGTAGATATTTTAGAAACAATATTAATATATTCTCATTTATCTTTTGTAGTCTCAATCTGTCTATAGAACACGTGATAAATCTCCTCAACCTACAAAACAAATTAAATTTAGCTTCATATATCATTGACAAACTTAATTAACTGTTGTTTATTGCGCGTTTGAAAATTGTTGTTGGTATTTCACATAAGTTTAGCAACTATATTTCTTTTGTGTATAATTAAATTTTACTCATAACCCTTATCCAGAATAGAACTTTGAAAAATAGCTTCAAAAAGTAAGTAAAGATAAAACATAAAAGTCTGCGGTCACGTTTCGAAATTTCATGATTATAGCAGGCTAAAATAAGACTTTATATAATGTTGCTTTTAATATACAAGTACTTCATTATTTTGGTCTAATTAAGTCTATAGTGGACGTATCAGAATGAATTAAATATATATTAAATTTTTACAAATAATAGACGATATAAGATTATGTCAAACATTTGTAAATAATGTGTATATAAAATCAATATCATCTTGTTGGATCTAATGGTTTCTGTAAGCTAAGGATTCGAGTCCCAGCTGTGTATAATCAGGATGTCCTTTTACTAAATGTATCCTCTTCCCCTTCATGCAAATGAATATCCTTTCCTCTAAATTCTAGCTTACGCATCCATAAAGACCGCACTACACACACAGATTTTCTCGTGGGCTTGACTATCTGTAATTGTCCATGGGGAAGTTGCTCTGTGTCGGCACCTATTATACGTAGTAGCTTCCAAATCATTTTAACCAAAGTTATTGTTAGGGGGAATTTTGTCCTCCTTCCTTAATTTGCCTGGCTAGTTCACAGCAAGATGGCTGAACAGATTAATGTCTCCTCTGCTGCATTTTTATCCGCCTCTTTAAATGTATTCATGAAATTGTTCCAAACCTTTTATTTAAGATTGAAAACTAAATATCCCTTTCTCTTAATCTGCCATAGATATGGCGTTGTTTTACAAAGGTTGGTCAATTACTTCAGTCAAAAACGCTTTTGTGAAAAAAGTGTCAGTAATGTCTAAGGAAAAAATGGGTATGTGTACTTATGTACGCGCGTGAGAAGTTATACTTCTTTGGCATCATTAAAAAATAAAAAATAATTTAATAATATTTAGTATTAATTATGTTAAATAATAATATTTTAATTTATATCAATAAATAATACATACGGATAGTTCACCTCAATTATATTGGAGCAATTGAAAAAGTCTATAAGCACAATTTTTTTCACTAATATTTACTAATAGTAAATAATATTAATCAAAATATTCAATTTAAATCACTACTGGGCCTGGATTCACCAAAGGGAGCAAATAGTTGCGCCAGCGCAAGTTTGAAATATGTTCCAAATCCCTATTCACTAAAAGGAGCAGGCGCAATTTGAGAGCAAAGTTGCGCCTTTTATTTGCCACCACTCAAGAGTAGGCGCAACTATTAAATCATGATTGTCACTTCAATAAATTTAAATGGCGGCATATTATTGTATTGGCTTAAAATACAATTAGTTACATAACTGTACTCCAATTAATAATTAATTAATTAAAATAACAAAACGTATGTCAAGCAAAAAATTTGTTTCAATTTAGACAGTGGTAACAAAACAATTACGTACCTTTTATTGTTGGATTTTTACATTCAAACAACGCAATGGCATTTCTTGCAGTATTACAAAACAAAACAACGAACTGTGTAATCTTTGTCTAGATCCAAAGAGGTTTGTATTCCTCCAAGTCCAAAGACATCTCGTAACCAAATATGGCAGTTAGTATAACTTTAAAATAAGTTTTAAAGTTTCTATAAACATTAATTTTTATTAATGGAACTTAAACTTTAAACTATTAATATAAATAAATAAAAAAAATATTTAAATTTATATCAATAAATAATACATACGGATAGTTAACCTCAATTATATTGTAGCACTTGAAAAATTCTATAAGCACAATTATTTTCACTAATATTTACGAATAGTAAATAATATTAATCAAAATATTCAATTTAAATCACTACTGAATATAATTTATTAGCACATATATAATTCGCACTTGTATGAAACTAAAACACGTGTTGTGAATGTAGAAACTAGAAACATGTGCATAAATATTATATATATGAAAACAGTGATCAGAGGCGACGAGGTACCAACATGCGCGACTAACAGAGGTTCTATTTCTATTTTGTTGGTAGCTTTTTTTTTTCGAACTTAATGAGCGGTTTAACTTCAACTTGTTACTTTTGTGTTACAGTGATGCGCGCGCATCTTAAAATTTCACTCTCATCATTTTTTCATAACGCGCCTAAAGAAGTATAACTTCAAAAAAAATGAAGTCACAACTATAACGTGACAACGGTTGCAGTCCAGTAACTGATTATATTCTGCTGGAAAAAAAAGTGCTCGTGGAAAGAGGTTCAATAAAATTAAATGTCTTGAAGAAATCCAAGCTGCTATTATACTCATAGACATTCTCATATCTTTTATTAAAATATCCAACCATACGTATATCCATGGAGAAGCTCACATGGTCCTCACCATATGGTTTTACTTTATTACACGTGAAAGCTACTTATGGGGAATCACATATCAAGTAAAGCCATGAGGAAATCGTTACGTGTAATGCGGTCTTAGCTTATTAGTGTAAATATGCGCATAGCTCAGACGTGTAATAAAATACTGTACGCGTCCTTCTGTGATAGGAGAACTTAAGGTGGTAGTGTAGAGGACATTATAAAAAGGTCAGCTTTCTTGCAGTATTTAAATCAAAACTATTTTTTTGTCAAAATAGGTCAAACAATGCTCCAGTAGAAAAAAATAATTTAATTTTCTTTGCATAGTGATATCGACAGTACTTGAATATCCATCAAGTGTGTCCTAGGATTTAAAGACATTTTCTTTTCATTTAAAAAGTTTCTCAACCAGTGCCGCATTACCCACTAGACAGACTAGGCACGTGCCTAGAGTGCGAGATTTTTTGGAGGGCAACATTTAAAGATTCAAATTGTTTACAGCAGCGCCCTTTCCACGGTAAGACGTCACGGGATGTGAAACCAAAACCCTTGTCTTCAACACTAATGAACATAATTCTCGCTAAAACATCACATGCGGGCTCACTTGTAGATGAAGCTTGTTTGTTACAAAGTGCTAGAGTATTGTTAGAGTTAATTTGAGTCACTCATATGCGAGGCCATGGTAGAAATAAACAAGCATAAACATTTCGTGCAGTGGTAATATAATTATAGGGGATATTGTACTGTAAATAGTGTAAATAAATAGGCCTATAATATTATTATTTGTGTTCATAAACAGACACGCCACGTGTGAAGTCAGCACCCGGGGCAGCCTTGAAAGAACCCCCCTCCCCCCACCAACATACCCACCAATACTCACACCATCTCGTATTCACACCATAGTTCTAGGGGTTATTGCTATGGAGAAAATAACAAGCGGTGCAACCTTTATTGTGCAATGTGTCCTCGATCAAAAAACACTTTTTAGGTCATTAGAAGGTTATGATTCGTACTTTTGATGATGTTTTTAGCTTAAATAGTCATAATTAATTTATAGCACATACCTGTTACCTGACATTACGGCTGATAGGCCCAGCACAGGAGTACATCTCATTTTTTTAATTATTGAATAACAGGGTTAAATAAATATATTATAGTATACATATGATATTTTATTCACACAAATCGACAAATAGAAAGTAACACATCATGAATTGTTGCTGTAGTTATGAAATGTTCAGAATATTACTACGTAGTTATTCACTATTCACTTTGATAAATCATAATTAATACAATCAAAATATTAATTGATCTGTAGTCTAAATGTCTGTCTATTCACTGTGTCAGACAATTTATCAGAAGAAATTGGAGAGAAGGATAAGTTTCAACACGAGGCTTGTGACTCACGGGCTGTCAGATGAACGAATTCATGTCGTAGCGGTGACACCGGTTTAAATTGGTTGCTCTTTCCACTTTAACGATTTAATTACACTGATGTTTCATAACACAACACAATATACAATATTATTTTCAATGTTTACAAGACGTATTTTAAAAATTTGGCAACATTATCCGTTGGAATATGATCTAATGAACCTATAATATAATCAATATTTACATTTTTTAAATGATTAACTAACACAAATGAGTACGAAGGGTGCCTGTCAGCGCCCCATTGTTCATGACGCCTAGGGCGTTTGCCCCGCTACCCCCTCTCCCCCCTTACGGTGGCCATGTTAACAAATAATAGTATGATGTTTTGGTGGGAAGGGGTGTTGAGGAGTGGATTGGGAGGGGGGGGGTTGCGCCTGAAGCTCAAGTGCCTAGGGGCGCCCTATTTCTAAATGTGTCCCTGTTCTCACCTAATGGCACTATGCTCGTGATAGATATTCAACAACTGTTGATATCACAATTTGTAAAGAAAATTAATTTATGTTTCTACTGCAGAAATATTTTATTTATTTTGTTAAAAAAAAGTGTTTTGATTTCAAAATAATTCAAAAATGCTTACTTTTCCTCGCTTCCCACACTCTGCCACCTTAAAGACCAAGTTGAGCTCAATATATCCTTGTTCTAAACCTGAAATACAAACGATCCTGTTCGCGTTTAAGGACCTATACGTGGGATTATATTGATGCCCTACCCCCACTTATACCCCAAAACCCATATCATATGAATGGATATAGAATAATGTATATAACAGAAAGTGTTATGTAGAGTAAACCCTTATCTTCACTTTTAATACCAAGCTCTATTTCCAATCATGTTCCCATGGAGGGAGATTAATATTATAGTCAAACAAAAGAGGTAGTGATTGGTTGGTACTGGGCGTAAGGGGAGAGGGGGGGGGGGGGCAGAAGCATGTGCATGTACGTACTTTCATTTGTTCATTTATAACCCAATTCAAATAGCTGGTTTTGTTCTCGATTTGAAATTAGTCTTAATCATAAGTGTAATTCAAATTTGTTTAAAGTTAAATAATTTTTGCTGGAAATACGTTTGCCTACATACGTATAGTCCAATTCGCTAAAAGTGTATACACATGTATAAACTGCTCCCTTCAATTATGGGTAGAATTGACAGGTGAGTGAAGTCTCGAGAACTTGCATCGATTCTAGGCAGCCCTTAATAATTTAGGGTTGGTTTAAGAGTATATCATGTTACCTACATTTAGCATATCGGTGTTAAGCTGAGGTAGGTCTTTCTAGTGTTGGATTTTCCAGTTCTGAGTAGAAATACTTTTAAATAACGGTCTGTTATGAAACTACTTTAAGAAAGTACACCTCAAACTAAATAATAAAATTAAAAATTAAAAACTTTTATATCAGCAACCACTGGGCATATACCAATATTTAATTCACTACTATAAAAATCGGGGATTGGGATATATATATATATATATATATATAGAGAGAGAGAGAGAGAGAGAGAGAGAATGATAATAATAATAATCTAAATAATACAAACATAAAATCACCTAAGTATTATAGCTAATTTTTAGATTTTGATATTAAATATAAACAAATATACGTGCTTAGTATAGCATTTACAGGGACCAATACACAGTTAAGATCCATATCACCTGTTGCACCTTGGTCACGTGGGCTAAGATATCAGGTTATCATAGTACTATATTTGATGTGATTGTAAAATCAAGTTTCTAATCTCAGCTGGTGGTTTATCCCCTCGATCTCCATGCTAAGGCTTGATTCACACGGTTACCGAAAATATAAAGCAAAATCTACCTCAGTGGTGTACCAATCCCCATGCTGTGTTTTGACCAATGATGCATTGAAAGGCTAGCTTAAAGCATCTGATTATCAACATATTTTATTTTCTAGTGGATAAACATATATTTTAGATCATTCGCCCGGTGGCTGTTTTCAAATTATATGTCTGTTTCGTGGCAGAATATAATACATGGCTACACAAGCTTTACTTTAAAGGATTATTTTAAATCTCCTTACAAATGCCAAAGAAGCTGTCTGATAGTTTCTGGCTGTACATAATACATGCGTTATCAAATGTGAACACGCACTTATTTGAGTTGGTTGGTTCTGAGATATTATTGGTTTTCCTGTGCCAAACATCTCAGACAGAGCAGTCGAAGTACATTTTTGAACTTTAGCGAACAGATCGCACTGATGAGACGGAAATCTTATTATAGGCTTAGAGCTAGTCAAGTGACCAAGTTTCTTTTCTGCGCTTATTTTTCCGTGAACTTGTGAATCCTTAGTAATTTAACCGACAGCATTTAAGATACCTGCCCAATATTTTACTACTATATTAAGCTTTTAGTATTATTTGTTTACCACAAAAAATAAAATCACCTGTGACCACATATTTATTAAATTCCAAATAATGTTTAATAAAATCATACAAAATCTAAACTACTGTTCTACGATTGATAAGTCTCCAGGGACTGTGATACCAATTGTCAAGTAGCCTATTGATATCAATAGCCTGTGGTATAGTCTATTGTTATTCTCGGCAAGTAATATCAGAAGAGGTAGAAGGGGGTGAAACCATCCAACCTTCGGAGTTGAATGTGCCAGTGGCTTTAAACAATAGCTCTGCTTGGGCCAAATCTGCTCGGATTACTTGTGAATTACAATTCTGGCTTGTAGGGTTCGAGGAAAGGGGGATTAAAAAGGGGTAAGAGAGGGGGACAAGGGCTTGGGAAAGTTAGGAGGGAAGGGTGTGTCGCGAAGGAGCCAAGGTACGCTAAGGGAAGGAAAAGCGGTTAAGTAGGGAGGGTTGTGTTGCGATTGCGATTGCTATCAACCATTTTCGTCGTGATTAAATCAAAGTTGTGTTTCAGGAGGTATCTAAGGGAAGTGAGGTATAATAGGGGATTCATTACCCCCTTACACCCTCCTTCTGGTTCAAGAAGACTCCAAGAGCTGTATGCTATGAAACAAAGAAACAATTCGTTCATTTCAGTAAAATATCAAATCTACAAAAAGAGCCTTCCTTTTAAAAGGTTTGAAGATCACGTGAAATAAATTGAGTGTGAAGGTTACTCTCATTTGATACCTTTACAAAGGAAATGGCAGTCTTAAGAAAGGAAATACAGTAAAATCTCTCTTAACCGACACCTCTGAAAAGCGAAATCTTCTTTATAACGGACTGTTTAAACATCCCTGACAAAATTACATGGCTTATTACGGTGAAAATATTCCCAATAACGGACTTTCTCGATAATGGAAACGGACACTGCTAGAGACGCATATTCATGCTAACAATCTCTAGAAAGTGGCCAAAAATTTAAAACCTCAGTCCAAATATATTACCGTGGGAGTTTTAGGAATGTAATTGTCTAGAGTGAAGTGTGAGCATTGCTATCTTCCCCGTCTAGTCGAAGTTTCTAAAAGAGCCTACACATAAATGACCAATTATTTCAAAGTCATAGCTTCCAAACCTTCCGAGTCCTTAGCAGGGATTGTTCGAAATTTTTAGTCTATACTCGTGCGAGCTTGGGGAGTAAACTTGTAATTCTTATAAGTTGTAGTTTTATAAAAGGTGTACGTTTAGTCGTTTCTTAAAATGTCTCAAATACGTTAGCGTTTAACATTAAAAGACAAAATTGAAGATGTGAAAGTGAGTGAGAAAGAAAAATTAAGTGTTCGTGATTAGACTACTAAATTTGACGTGACAAAGACACGAATCAATGAATATTCTGAAAAACAAACACAAAATTTTGGAATCTTGTGCTAAAAATGAAAGACAATTAGGTAAAAGAGGATTTCTGAAAATGCAATTACAAGCTGTTGATAATGTGACATTTTAATGTTTCTGTCTCATTAGAATCAATAACATTCTTTTGTCTGGGACATCAATTCATGAAAAGTCATTGGAAATTGGAAATATTTGGGTTTAAGTGAATTTAAGTTTCCTGCTGGTTGGCTGGAAAAGTTTCGAATTAGACTGAATTAAATAATAATATTTATTTTATTTTGGTCATACACCTTGGTCGTTTACAGTATTCTACGTACAATATATTTTTATTAGTCATCCTGCACCCAATACTGCACAATGAGTAATATATATATACTCGATTGTTTTAGTTAATACCCACAGTATATTGGCCCATATAGGTTAAACTGTATTCAAGTGGTATGATTTATAACCATTTTAAAATTATTTTTCCAAATGACGAACCCTTCTTAGTAACAGAATTATTTTCTGTCCCGGGAGGTGTCTGCTATTTATAGATTTCACTGTATATACTATTCAAGCCACTGATCCCACACTCACACCAACCCTAGCTGCGCAAAGAAATACGCCGTGAGCTATATACCACGACTGACACTCAGAAGGGAAGTGAGGGATAAAATCATGATACCCAGTATCATAACATACGTATTGCCATTCAAGATCAGGAATAACATTCTACTCTTACATTTTTAAGCAATTGGCTAGTGAAATGAAACAGTGGAAAATATCACATTTACTTTAAGTGTGAGATTAACACATCCACTTGAGTGTTTATTGCCACATATTGAAATATGTAATACTTTAAATAAATCGAACGGAAACTACTTGTGATGGATATAGTTTTTAGATTCCTTAATTATTTTTATATATAAATTGAAATACGCCCATTTTTCCTGTAAAAGAATAGTTGCCAAATAATTGAAACAATAGCTTTTATATACCCGCCTCGGTGGGGTAGTTAGCAAACGCGCTAGTAGTGTTGAGCTAGACTGCCAAGGACGAGGATATCGAAGTTCGAATCTCGGTCGGGTGGACTGGCGTTGTTTTATCCTAAAATAGTTTTCCACTCTACCTCCACGCAAATGCAGGTTCACTTCCACTAAATTCAACCTTCCCTATTTCTAATCCATTAGCGTAATTATTACTTAAGCGTATACCCCAAACGTGTAGTAAGACGTGGTGCTAAATAATTTAAAAAAAAATAGCTTTTATAACTAAATTATCCTTTTATTATCTCACCTAAATGTGCACCATGGAGCTTATGGTTTTATTTAGATAACTCACTGTGAATTTATATTGGAAACAATATTGTTCCTGGCAAATTATTCTTTAATTCTTTATTGTTGTACCCGTGGTTGAAAAACTATAAGTTACTGAAAAAATATTTAATATATTATCTAGTAAAAAAAATACTTAGAAAATGTTATAACTTAATAACTATCTTTCAACTTAATAAATGTTTAACCCAAACAAAGTAAAGCAAACTCGCGATATTATGCATATTTACTAATCTTCCATCTATAAAATCTGAACTAATTTGATACCTTTTTTGATATATTATACTGTTATTGATTCACTCATAATTGTATACATTCTAATATGCAGTACATTAACTCCTTCCAAAATAAGAGCAATTTATTCTGGTCGACACGTACCCTCTTTTGTTATAAACAATTTAGATCAATTTCAAAGTAAAACATCCTGCCAATCTACTAATACCTGATACGGAAACCACTCTCATGTTTCCAGTCCATTTATCAGTTCCAGCGGAAAAGACCCAATTTTAATAAATAAGTTAATCAATCATCTATCAAAATGTACCAAAAGAACGCATCAAAATAGTTAGCACGTCAAAACAACATTAAAGAAATATAAATTGACTGGCTCCTTCTTTTCTTCTACTGAAGAAATTCATGGCTTAAAATAAATATTTAGAGATAAATAATTAATCTCTGTCTACATAAGTGTTGGGCTTTCTTTCGTAATTTTGCAAAGTGCATAAACTAAATATAGTATGTTGTTGCAAATGTGTTTTTAGAGGATAAGTTTAATGCAAATAATTGTAAAATACATATTTATGTGTATATATATATATATATAAATATATATTTATATTTATATATATATATGTACATTACATTACATTACATTAATAAGTGATAAAATAGGATAATAAGGTGTATTATACTAAAGCTCAATTAGATAAATAAGCATATGTTTCTTTTTAAATTCATATTGATAAATTTTAAAATAATTAAAATTAAAATCCCTGTGATACATAGTGATACTAATTTACATGTTTAGTGCTAAGAACTAGTTAAATTTATCTAATAAACATAACTATATTAATAATGATTATTATTGCGTTTATTTGGTCAGTTGTTGATAGTAAACGATTGGATATTTGTAAAAACTATTATTTTAACATAATTTTTTAAATTAAAATATATTCCTATACTCCTTATTATATAACACTTATTATATAACCAATGATAATTTTATACATCTAGTATAAAGTCCCTCATTAGCTAGCTCGGAACTTACTAAATTATCATGACAGTAATAATAAATATGTATACTAATCCAGGTAAACTTTAAAATTCAAGCTAATCTTGGAATAAGATTAATACCAGAATCCTATTTTAACAAGATGAACATTTTAGATGACACAATTATTATATATATATATTACCATACATAGCAATTTACTATATTATTACTGTCAGTGTTTTATTAAATATACTGATGATATATATCAAATGAATGGTATAAGATCACTTGACTTGGCGTAAGAATACGTGAAAGTAGATCTAGTATTTTCTAGCGAAAAGAGAAGGTTCTTCATGTGTAAATGGGTATTGTCCTGTCAAATGCATACAAAAAGGGCTAAGTATCGTGGTACTTTTTATATAAATCCAAGATAGTTAATTGATAAATTATAGTAATATTATCATAGATTAAGGCAGTGTGTAAAAGTTGTTGAAGCCAAGTAGGTGAACTGGCGGTCTAGGAGTAAGGTGTCACACTTGTGTTTTGGGGTCCATGGTTCAATCCTCGGTCCCAGCACAGATTTATCTGATTACCAAACCCTTCCCTAACTTCTGACAAGACGTGTATTAATCACAACTTGTGAATATGGGGAGTGCCAGGCCTCCACCGTGGTTCGGATTCCAGGTTAAACTGTATGTCCTTCATTTCAACACACAATCACCCTACCATTACACATTATCATAAGTACGTATAACCCGAACGGGTAGTGCTAATAATAACAATAATAATAATGATAGTAGTAGTAATAATAATCAATGTTTGACCCACATTCTGACATCAAATATAATATGTTGGTATATAGGGTGACCCATATTAAGGTCGATACAAAACTAGGTATACAGTTGATTACCTTTATTTTATTTTTGTATATTTATACTAACTGGGTCATTCTATGAGTGTGTGTGTGTGTGTGTTTGTGTGTTAGCACCCTTATATCGCACAGGGAATATACAAAATAACTTTTGTTATTTTTTAGTATGTAAAATGAACAAACAAAGATGGTAGCCAGATCGTAAATTCAATTTAAATTTTAATCCTTTATTGTTTCATTTTGTATTATAAAACACGAAAATGTAGGCCGAATAAAACACAACGTCAAAATAGATATTTAATCTTAACATATTTTAAAAATTTAAATTTCTTCTGAAATTTAAGCTATACATTCTTTACACACATTATTAATTTGAACTATTGACGGTTAGTGATAATAAAGAAAGAAAAGTAACACGGAATAAAAAGTTTGTTCTTAAAGAATCAAATAAAATGAAGGTTACATAATAGAATAATCATCTACAGTTTGGAAAAGGAATGATTCATTTTTAGCATTTCTGGCCTAATTCTATCCACTATTTTGAATTCTCCATATTAATTTTCTTCTTCTGGAATTTGCTAGAGAACATTAGCTTAAGACCTATCAGAATGCAAAATTTTAGATTTCTAGTCTGTTTATTTGTTCACATAATTCATTCAGATAGACATGTACTATAACTATATAAAATTAAGATGCTCAACATCCAGTTGCCTTTTTTTCAATACTTGTACAGTACATATTAAGATAACCTTGACAATCCCCAAAAAATATGACAGCCAATAAATTTAAAAAAAAAATTGAAGCGAAACATTAATCATCCTATAAACTGACTGCAAAAACGAAATAATCCTTAGAAAACTCAATATTTTCCCAAAAGTGATAGTAATAAATGTGTAAATAAATTATATATATTGTTGAAAAATAGTGAAAAAGTTTAACAAAGAGCATAAATGAAATAATAGGCTAAAGAGACAGATTGGTCAGTCTTTCAAATATACCTGTATATTACCATTTAGCACCGCGTCTTACTACCCTAATTACGCTAATGGATTAGGAATAGGGAAGGTTGAATTAGAGGAAGTGACCCCGCATTTTGGTGGAGGGAGAGTGGAAAACCATTTAGGAAAAACCACCCCCAGTTCACCCGACCGAGATTCGAACCTCAATCTCCCCGTCCTCAGCAGTCGAGCTCAACACGACAAGCGCGTTAGCCAACTACGCCACCGAGGTGTGTATACCTGTATAAAAAGTAGTTATTTCTAAGAGTGTGTGAAATTTTGAACCTCCTATTTCTTTGATTACAATTTTCAATTTTAATATTTTAACTATTTTATGATTATCTAGCATAGTCTTTGTACTGTATATTATTGCATATAATTAAATTCACTACAAACCTAATCCTTTTTACTTTCTCAATCAAGAGAAAATAGGTATTGTAATCGTGGGAAAAATCCCTCTCCTGATTACGACGCTCATTTACGTTTTATGTGAACAAGAAGCACAACAAGTTTATTTTACAACTCTGTCTTTTCCCCCTGTCTGTCTGGCCACGAAATATTTAAAAACAAATACACCAATGATTTAGTTCAAAATAAAGATCTTGATAGTGTTTGACATTACAAGTAACCCAATGTGCTTGGTTTTAGGATAAAAATTTGATAAAGGGTTGTTTACTAATGAGTGATTTTTGATAATTCAAGTTATTTTGAACATTTCTTTAACGCATTTGCATAAAAAATATTGTAACAAACATAGTTCTTCATGCCCCTTACTATCCAAAAGATTTTTCTTGCTCAGAGATAAAAACAATTTATCTAAATGATCTCACTTGCCTTGAAATGTTAATCTAAATAACTAAGATCTGTAAAACATTGATTATGGAAGACAGTGTATTGTTTCACCAAAATGCCACCTAAAGTATCATGAGCTGCTAGGCTGACAAGGGAAATTATTTAATCTGTATATTCAACTAAAGGAATTGTTTTTCTTACTTTTCAATGTGATTATTATAGTAATAATGGCAATGGGTTTAAATGTATTGTGTTTTATGATTAAATATTAAAACTAACCTAATTATTTTTACCAACTGGTTCGGGCATTGTTTCGTGAAGATTTGTATAATATCAGGATGGTCTTACTATATCCAATGCATTCATATTCGTAAAGTTGTTTCAATACGAATAACACCTCGAATATTCTAATGGACATTGAGTTGTGTCAGTTCTGTTTAATTTAATTTTATTCATATACGATCCCTCTCTTTCAATTAATGTTTACATATTTTAAATAACTTTTCTGTATTTATAAATCTAAGATAAAAAGTAGATTAGTGAATATATTTGTAATATAATTTATGTTTGAGATGTTTTAAATAACTTTTTGGTATTTGTAAAGTCTAACTTAATAGGTATGTTAGTGAATATTATGTATATGTCTGTTTTGAATTGGGTAAGGCAATCCCACAACCCACAATGCAGTAGTGACTTCTGCAAAATTGTTTTAAGGAGTGTTGGTTTGAATTAAATCGGGGAGTGAAAATTCATATAAGTCCTGGTTACATCCTCACAACTGCTATAGTAAACATTAATACTAGAGAAAGACGTATTCTTAAGTGCATATTTTTATTAGCATACTAAGGCTTTATCAATAAAATATACAATTTTGATAAACATTTTTGTTTTTCTTATCTTCAACCATTATGGCAGAATCTAAATGACGATTCCTTATTTTTAAAAAGTTATCAACTTCTGTGGAGGGAAAATAACTTGACATTCATTTTTGATAAAAGAACTATTCTTAGTAAACACTTTTCCAATACTTATATCTAAAGGGCTAAGGTGTTTATTGTTTTTGAAGGGAAAATTCTGTAATGGGTAATTTACTAATGACTTATTTTTAAATTTGAAGATATTAAAAAAATTGCTCTAGCAATATGGTTCAAAAAGTGTATCTCTAGTTTTCATTATAAATTGTTATATAAATTTGTTTTTCTAAAAAATTATATATAAAATATTAATTAATAAGTGAGTGATTTTTGTAAAGTTAGATTTTTTCGAAAATATCTAAAACGATTTGGTTCAAATTAATACTGGGCGGCTACTTTAGATTATCAATTTATCTGTATTTAACTAAAGTAAACTAATTTAAGGATTGTTTATTTCCAACAAATGATGAAAAAATTGAATTTTTTGGAAATTGACCTTGAAGATTGAATTCAAAATGAAATATGGAATTAGTATTTTATGATAATACTTTTTAGTTTTACAAAAAAATCATTTTAGATTATTTGACCAATAATTAATTTTGAAAATTTGAAATTTGTTAAATTTATTTGAATTCCACCAGTTAAAATAATGTTATGGCTTCATCGTGTGTGTGATTGTTGTGGTTTCCTCTATCTGCTTACCAACATGACGAAGTATCACCTTAATTTACTGATAATCGTCTTAATTTAAGGTCACTTATTGGATAAAATGGTTGTCTGGTATCATCGACCAGTTCGCTTAGCAGAAATCAAGGCAAAAGCTACTATATATTATTTTTTTATTGTGTACATGCCCATATTTTATCTGTAGTAGCATGTTCTACAGTCTACCGATGCAGACTTTATATTTTTAAATTATATAATATTTGAATTTGTGTGTTGTGATAGTGTAAGGATATTTATTTAAATTTTCTGATTTCACGTGTGAATTTAAAAAGCACTGGGGATCGAACCTTGTTCCTCTGTATCTGTATACCACTAAAATAAAGAGGGGGCCTTTATTAGCAATCCCATAATTTCATTTGCTCTTTGTGCTACCAAACCAAGAACTCTGGTAGAGAAACAAGTCATAAATTCAAACTCCAATAAAAGTTTATTTTCAAAGAGTGAGATTTAAGTGGGCCGTTTAAAACGAAACGGTGTAAATTTCTTCTCCTTAGATAAACCTATCTGCCGACCAGAGCAGAAGCGAGTGTATGGGGTGGCCCGCCACGAGAACGCCAAGGTGATCTGTGAGGTAGAGGCCTTCCCTCCACCGGATACCTTCAAGTGGTCGTTCAACAACACCGCGGAGACGATTGACGTCCCCCAGGCGAGGTACCGGTCGGCCAACCCCACCCATTCTCAGTCCACCCTCACCTACACCCCTGTCACGGATATGGACTATGGGACGGTGATGTGTTGGGCAGCCAACACTGCGGGGCAGCAGAGGGAACCTTGCGTCTTCCACATCATCGCCGCAGGTACAGTCAGTGCATGGTAACTAAGGAGCTTCTCTGTCACTTGGTAAAAGGTGATAAAACTCTCCTTTTATCTCTTTCTCTGGAAACATATCTTGCTATAAATAGAGAATATCTGGATTTATTCACACTAATGGAGTGTAATTAATCAGGGCATAGATTATAGAAACTGTATCAGCATTTGTCTGGAAGTAGTGTGGATTTTGTACAGTCAGTGCATATTAACCAAGCGCCTTTTCTGTCACTTGATAAATAGACTAAAACCATCCTACACTTTCCTGGCAGCAATTATTACTATACACCAAAGCTATCTGAATCTATTTCCACTAATGGAGTATAAGTAGTAAAGGCAAAATTGTAAGAAGTGTACCAGCATTTTTCTGGTGGAAGGTTTGATTTAAAAAAATATAAAACACGCTTGGTTGCCGATAGGCAGTCTTACTCTTAATTATATTAGAAGAAGAATTATTATTATTTTATTATTATTACTTTATATATATATATAATATATTCTACCTCTACGTCTTACTATACACATGGAATACCACTAGTAAACTTAATTATAATTATAGTATAGGGAGAATATGAGAGAATATTAGATATTAGAAGGAAATTTATCCTTAGTTTTAGTGGAGATAAAGCAAGAGTGTAGATATATTTCAATTAAAATCCCCTTCATTACATCTGGCTGGAATTCAACCCCAACCTACCGACTACCTTCAATCCAGAATAATAAGAGCCTATACACTTAGTCCATATGCCCAATAATACGGGTAGTTCCATATTCCTCCACTTGATAGATACGTTTATGTCACATTGACAAAGACAAGCGACTTCACTTGGCCTTGTGAGGAAACATATTGGCAAGTTGGATACACACGGAACTGTTTCGATCAACATTTTGTCAGAAAAAGTAACATTTGCCTGTAGTCGAGTTCCCCTTGAAAATGGAAATGTTTGGTTACTGGATTAAGTAAGGGAATAGTTATCCACTACTATAAATAATTTCTTTCGGAAAGGTAGTAGACATGTTCAAAAAGGCGTCAGTCTCACCTTATGTGTTTACCGGTGACCAGGAGGTCAGAGCTTCAATTTTGAAAAGGTGTACTGAGGATGTTTTTTCTCCATATGGATTCCCCTTCGTTCTTGAATCAAATGCGTATCCACTTACTCTGAACTCCACCTTCGTCCTGCTTTTATCATTATTGTAAATGTGCAAATATCCTGGATGAATGTTAGGATGCGAATCACAAAATTGAGGGCATTTGAAATCCTATTTTAGTAATATAAATAACATGTATACAAGAATTATTCTTATATAAGTAACTTGACAATGCTTAATTTATATTATTCTAATTGATTATCGTTTTGAAAATTTATAAAAATCCAATGTAATTCTCAAAATACATCTTAGGAATTGTATTTATTAGCCTTTTTAAATTACATACATTTTCTTTGTTAGTTAAAGAAGTAGTTATAACACAGGGCCATTGAAACTATATTTAAATATTGAAAGGTGAGTGTTTATTAATTATTTGGGCCCTGGTTTAATGAAAACGGTGGGATATAACAAATATAAAATGGTTCAAAGCTCCCTTTCACATTCCAATGCCCTACTCCCTCACGCTCGCACTTGTCCCCTCCCCCCCCCCCTCTTTAACATCTCTCCCCTCTTTACTCACCTAAAAAAAGATAAAGACATACACAATTCACTTTCATAAATTAAAATGTGCTCATTAATTACGCGGTTGGTCACGGCAAAAGCTACCCCGTGTCTGTAAACGATCAAATTGCGTGATCACCAAAACGAAACACTTTGCAAACACGTCGGGGAGAATTCAAAAATCAACTTTGGCGAGAACAATTTCAATTTGTAACAGAGAACAGATTTCTTTTCATCTCGTAGTTGAAAGCTATGATATTTAGTTTATAAACGGTGTTTCACGTGATAAGAAATATTTCGGAATTTTTATGAGGGGTTGCAGAGTAGAAGGAAGCGAAGCTTTATCTTCATACGCTTGACAGCTTACACCTTATGAACGGTGAACTCAGCTGAGAAAAGATGATTACTTGTGAAGCTTCCCGCACCGGTGGACACATGTACGAAGGCGTCATTTTGACCTTGTAAGGTTTGATTGTACTAGAAGTGTTGAGGTTCAAAACATGTTTGGATATACTTATGGTAAGGTGTAAGGGGAAATGAGAAAAGGCCAATGATTTTGCAGTTAGTTCTTATAGCAAAACATTTCTTTGTCCAAAATACATCAAATATTGTTCCATTAGCAGTGTTTAGTATAACTTTCTTCGCATGGTGATATCTACAATTGTTAAATATGTATAAAGAATGTTCTAGAAATTAGTGACATCTTTTTCTGTCCATTTAAAAAGTTTCTCATCTAATGCCGCTATTATTATGACAGATATTAAGCAACTGTTGATATCACCATGAGAAGAAAGTTTAACTAAACGTTGCTACTGCAGCAATATTTTATTTATATTAGCAATAAAATCTTTTGCTATAAAAACAGTAAAAATACTGACATTTTCTCGAGTCTTCCCATCCCCAACTTAAGTGATTTTTTACGCTTAATGATCCCCTCTCTCTATATCTCTGTCTCTCTATACGTATATTTACTCTTTATATTAGTTTTTATCCGTCTCTTTCTGATCAGCCTCCAACCCAACCATTATACTAACATTTCCTCCAAATTATATCTTCTTTACATTTAATTTGTGGTGACATTGGTGCTAGTGAATTTTAAACAATATGGTGCTAAGCGTTCCAATAAAAAGTAAGAATTTGACCCAAGAATTTTCCAACAGATTCAATATTACAAAGAACAAAAACTTTCTGTATTTCATATTTGTTTTGGATCTATTTGCTGTTTAATGGAGGTTCATCATCAATAATATTTAAGTACGAACGAAACAAACAAAACCTAAACAATATTTTCTAACACCGAGTCTTACTAACTGTTCAGGCTATATGCCTACATACCAATTAAACTAATGTGTAAGGGATGAGGAGGGTTAAATTTAGAGGAAGTTTGCCCATATTTGCGTGTAAAGAGAGCGAAACCATTTAGTAAAAACGACCCTTAGTACACCTAACCGAGATTCAAATCCCTTTCTCCCTGTCAACGGCATTCCGAGAGTGACACATAAGATCATGCAGCCACCAAAGTAGGTCATAGTATTTTATTTAATTAAAACACAGCAATATGTATTAATATTATATTGATCGCATTAAATTATGATCCAAAAAATTTAACATTCATTTACTGGTTCTATTTTCTATTATTCGATTATTCTTCTATTTCCTCTGATATTTATAATTATTTCCAAGATTCTTATTTTGATTTAAGATTCAAAATTCAAGGATAAAATGAAGTTTCAGATTCATAAACCCACCTATTTGAGCTAACTAAAAAAAAGTAATGCTTCTGATGAAGCAATTATTATTATTATTATTATTATTATTATTATTATTATTATTATTATTATTATTATTATTATTATTATTATTTATTATTATTAGCACCGCGTCTTACTACCCGTTCGGGCTATAGGCACTTACGCTAATATGTAATGGTAGGGTGATTGTGAGACGAAATTGAGGACCTACAGTTTAACGTAGAATCCGAACCACGGTGGAGGCCTGCCATTCCTCACATTCACAAGTTGTGATTAATACACGTCTTGTCAGAGGTGAAGGAAGGGTTTGTTATTCAGATAAATCTGTGCCGGGACCGAAGATCGAACCCCGGACCCCAGCACAGAAGTCCGAGACCTTACCCTTAGACCGCCAGGTCACCTACTCTGATGTAACTCATTCTCACGAATCTTCCAGGACATCCGGACACGCCGTTCAACTGCACGCTACTGAACCAGACGACAGAGAGTTTGGAGGTGGAATGCATGGAAGCTTTCGATGGAGGTCAGCCCCAATTCTTCCTGCTCGAGGTGTTTGACCTCCAGACGGGCCTCTTACAGGCGAACGTCACCTCAAAGTTCCCAGAGTTCACGGTGTCCGGTCTGGGCGCTGGGATGGTCCTCAAGATGCTGGTATACGCTGCCAACTCAAAGGGCAAGAGTGACCCGACGCTGCTGGAAGGCTTTACGCTCAAAGTCGCAGAGAAACAGACCGGTGAGTTGTTGATACAAAGATATTCTTTAATGGGAATAAACACATGATTTAGATAGTTTAGTACAGTATTTCTTAAATTGTAGTATGCGTAGGTTTTCAGGGGCTAAGTGACATATCATGGAGTTTTGTATGTACCTAGAGTAGCCCCGTGGCTTCTTTGGTGCTGACTGACAGCTCACAACTGATTTCTAACAGTAAACATTTGGGTATATACCTAAATGTTGACTGTCAGAACTGACAGCTGCTACACACATGTTTTTGCAGATCATATGGTTCGGCGTAGGGATACATAAATTGGTATGGTAACTTTTCAAAGCCATCAGCTGTCAGTCAACACCAAAGAAGCCATGGGTCTACTGTATATGTCTGTATTATGGGCATGTCTTGGAATTTTGCATGGGAAGCAGAGCTAGTGAAACTGTACACATGATATGATATCGCTTACTTGGACCCTATTTGAACAATCATATATATGCTTTGCTTGCCTAAAAGGGAATGTATTCCCCTCGATATCTGAACATTGAGTTTTCTACCGAGGTGTGTAAACAGTTTAAACTAATGCTACTAACCCTAGCAACACTTTACAATACGCCACTGATATATAAGATACAGAGTAAAAAGTGGTTTTGTCCAATTTTAGTTTAAATTAATTCTGTTCTTATATTTGTTATATAATCATTAGACCTTTCTATTGCATTTTAGATTATGTTTATAAGAGGTATTTGTCATATTTAAATTATTTTTTTTATGTATGTGCTGGGGTCCTTATGTGGTTTGATCTATAAAATGTGTCGACCTGTAAAATATGATTAATATGACTTTTCCTATTTTTCCCCTATACCATTTATTGTGCGTATATATACATACATACATATATATATATATATATATATATATATATACAGGGAGTTTGAAAACTCGACGCACAAACTGCACATAAAATTTGTTTGAACCAAAATAATACAAAATCCCTCTATACTTAAATGCGGCAAACTATGTCAATACAATTAAATTGTGTTCAAAATTTTGGCGTACACCACCGGGAGAGCAAATCCATTCAAAATTGAATGCACAACTGAATGCATAGGAGTTAAGCGTGTGGCACTACACACCTCGACATCTCGGAGCACGGCAACAGAACATACCACAATTAATAGTAAACAACACACCAGTCCATCTACATATTTGAATACGTTCTGAGGATCATCATTATCGGCTTTTTATCACAGAAAGTGAATGCCATTATTACATGTGCAGTGCTGTGTGCCTAACTCTTATACAACCTTTTGTACACGCATGCTTGCACAACTTTGCTCTCCCGGTATTGTACTTTGAGCTTTTGACACAATTTAATTATATTCGCATAGTTTTCCGGATGTAAATGTAATGAGATTTTTTTATTGCTTTTTGTATCAAACAAACTGTACATGCATATTGAAAGTTGATTTTCCAACCACCATGTATATATCTGATATTAATGAGCACATATGTGTATATACACCCCCTTCTCCTCAACAGGACAAGGGCAGGTGAACACGTACAATAAGGTAAAGAGGGCATGAAAGCAACAAGAAAAAGAGTTAATTGCAGAAGAGCGTTAGGACCGCATATTTGCTTGACAGGCCTATACTTGGACCTATTCAATCATCTGCCGCCATGAACCCTTCTCAATCACCATCCACTACTATACCTAAAGACTCAAAATGAACGGTACGAGAGTCTTTTGTTTGATCAGCCAAAATTACTTTGAACTTGTCGATGTAAATTAAAGATTGCGAGTCTAATAAATAATTATTTATTTGAGGATAGATTAACAATAATTATATATGTATATATTTGAGAATAGATTAACAATAATTATATATGTATATATGTGACTATATATATATAAGTAACAACAGATAGTTACAAGAGAATTACATAAAATTAAAAAGGGTTATGCCCATAACAATACTGAGGCGCTGTATCCATAGCAACCTTGTCCTAACGGTTACTTTTACAATGTAGCCATTACATAAACAAAAAAAAAGGTAAAGGGGTTATGCCCATAACAATACTGAGGCGCTGTATCCATAGCAACCTTATCCTAACGGTTACTTTTACAATGTAGCCATTACATAAACAAAAAAAAAGGTAAAGGGGTTATGCCCATAACTATACTGAGGCGCTGTATCCATAGCAACCTTGTCCTAACAGTTACATTCACTACGTAGCTTACAGCCCCTTAACAGGCCTCAGCGGCAACCCGCAGTGCGCGCTTCATAGTTACAAAACATTGGCGTATTACTTAAATGCCAACCCAAAAAGAGAGTAATATACTTATATTATTCTTAGCCCAAATTAATCCAGGCATTCGCCTTGTAAAGGTAGGTTAAAGAAAAATATAAAAGATCCCTCATAGTTTCAATCACGGGACAACAAGCCGGAAGGGCAAAACCCTAGCAATATATTTAACAAATTATATATAGCATTACGCCATATTAATCTACGTACTTAGCCATTCTTACAATATTACAGAAAATGACAGATGAAAGTCGAAAGGAAATTTAGAATGTACCGGCCAAAAAGAGAATTTAGACCTAACCTATAGTCTATTTAAAATATTCTTTAAATATTTTCCAAACAGTAAATTTTGAGTAGTACGGCCGAAATTTGAATTTATACCTTTGGGAATAATCCCATCCCGTGATGTGTGCCCAAGACACGGGCAAACCAAGAAGTGCCGCTTAAGGCAAACGACATCAGATTATAAGCAATTTTTCTCTGAGAGGAGGGGAACATAGGGGAAGCAAAAGAACATAGTAGAACATTCACATGAAACAGCGGGATTGGTGGTAAAGAACAAATAGGTCATTGGAGAGCCGTCGGGAACATCACGTGATCACTGTCAGACCACTTCCCATGGGGCAACGTGAGAAATGCCACGCTCACCACGCCACACCTCCACAGTCTATCAGTTACGCCTTTTCACTCGGGGCGAGAACAATGTACACGGGCCGGGATGTTTGTTGATGAGACTTCACACACGGAGACCGAGAAACGGGGCAGTTTTGGTGAGTCTTGTTATGTCCACTCTTCGTGGTTGTAGACTTGGTGTTATTTAACTCATATTTGCTTCTTGCTTGTGACGTTGATCTCAAGCAACGTTACAAATCTCGCCCCCTGGACAGATGGGTGATGAGTTCTCTTGCTACCTTTTTCTTTTTTACACAACAGTCTCGATACACGGGTAGTTCTCTTCTTTACAGTAGGCCCCGGTGTGTCTCATCCCTCCCGATACATCTTACATGACGTAGGCACCTGGCTGTGGCATGAGCGCTCCCATATTCCTGGGTCTTCAAACAGATCCCATTCCAGCCTCTCCAATGTAGGGGGATGGGAAGGGAGTGGCTCAACAGGAGCGGAAGTCCTCTCAGAGATCACTAAACAAAACAAAAAACAAAAGCAGTAACATGTCCTTGATTATACATATCAAGGGCTTCTATGCCCGACCGCACTATTTGACTTATTTTATCCAAGGTCATTAGTTTTCACAGGGACAAGTTCCACAATAGTCTGAGCATCTTTTACGTTATACGTACCACTGGCCTTGCTAAACAAGGTCTCTTTCTTATTGTCAAACAGTTGCTCACACAGAGTTCACTTAATTTTGACACATAATTTTATACGGAAGTTCACTGAATGTCTTCAAGGCGAAAGTTCATTCAGTAGATGCCACAAATAGAGAATTGATTAAACCCTAACACTAAACCTAACATCTAATTACATGATAACAAAAATACGGCACATGCTTCGAAGCATGCAGACTTAACACAAATAATTACGACAAATTTAAGAAAAGGAGTATTAACATGTAACTAAACCTAACTTAACCTAAACTTAACCTAAACTAGGTAGTGGCTTGATAGTCACAACGGTGGCCACCAAGTCACGACCCAGTGACTTCTTGATCAATTTAGTTATGACGGCAACATTTTAAGATGGCTAACATGGGCTCTTCTCAAAAGATTCCCGTCCTCCTGGTCTTTCAGACGCACGCTGACTGGGGTGAGAAACTGATCGATCAGCCATGGACCACTCCATTTTTCACACATTTTCGCTGAGATCTTCTCAATAGCGGAGCTGAGGGGAAACTCTCTGCAGAGGACGGTGTCTCCGACCTTAAAGGGAACAGGGATCCTACCTTTGTTATAGTTTGCTGCTACTCTACGTTGAGCCTTTTTCAAACTTTCTAGCGCGAGGCGACACCTATCTGCGTGGGGAACAACGTCATTCTAGTCAAGCAAAGGGTGGATGTCCCATACAGCTAACAAGGGGTGATTTAACTCTCTTCCTAAAAAAACAGAAGCTGGGGAGGAACTAATAGAATCGTGATAGGCAGTATTAAACGCTAAATTTAAAAACTCTAACTCCTGATCCCACCTATTCTGAACCTGATGGTGGAACACAGTGAGAGCAATAACTAAATTTCTGTTGAACCTTTCAACTTGGTTCGGGCCAGGATGATATGGGCTCGTAGTGATGTGCCTAATCCCCCATCCAAAACACATATCTCTAAATAGTGCTGACCTAAAGCATGGACCATTGTCGCTAACTATGGCACGAGGGGCTCCTAAAAATGTCCAAATCCTTTTGCACAAAGCATTGACAGTCGTGGACGCCTTCATATCCCGTAGAGGGATTAGAAAAACAAATTTAGAAAATGCATCAATAAGTACCAAAATGCAGGTATTTCCCAGAGTGGAGCGGGTGATCGGGCCAATATAGTCCACAAAGACTTTCTCCCAAGGGTAATGAGCCACATCGGCCGAATGCAGCCCAATACGGGAGTTCTGTGTAGGTTTAGCCTTCTGGCAATCAATGCAACGACTAACCCAGGACTTGACGTCACTATACAGGCCGGGCCAAAAGAACTCATGGGAAATTTTTCGAACTGTCTTCAAAACACCTAGGTGCCCTCCAATAGCAGAATTATGAAAATACTTTAACAACATATGTCTCACCGCAAATGGAACAACTACCTTTCTTCCTTTTCCCCGAACATTGTAAGATACTAACAAACCTCTAAACAATCCAAACGATCCCACCTTCTCTCCCTTCTCGAGCCGCTCTATAATGTCTCTACACCAGGGGTCATCTCGTTGGTGATCATTAATAGAGATAAATGACTCAGGGATGGTTTTTATAACACAAGCAGTTACATTCATATCGTCAGGAGTTACAGGGGCCTGGTCTTCAGTGACGCGCGATAAGGCGTCAGCAGTGACATTGTTTTTTCCCGAAATGTGATGAGTAGTGAACTTAAAACGAGATAACCGCCAAACCCACCTACCAATTTTCCCAAGTTGCTTGGGATGCCGCCACATCCAAGCAAGAGCCATATTATCAGTGTATAACTCGAACTCTCTCTGTTCGAGGTAGTCGGCAAATCGCTCGACTCCAAAAATACAATCTATACATTCTTTCTCATAAGTACTATATTTACGTTCTGAATCCGTGAGCGTCCGGCTGGCAAAAGCAACTGGCCTAACACCTTCAGGGGATCTTTGGGACAATACTGCGCCCAGGGCTAAAGAAGATGCGTCCACATGAAGCAAGAAAGGACTTGAAAAATCTGGCATCCTAAGGACCTCTGGGGAGATAATTTTTTTCTTGAGGGTTTCAAAGGCCTGAGATTGGGTTTCGCCCCACACGAAGGTAGCTCCCTTTTTTTTGAGTGAATTAAGGGGCGCGGCTATGTCAGAAAACATGGGGATAAAACGAGAGTAATAGGCGCACATGCCGATAAATCTCATGACCCCTTTCAAATTTCTGGGAGGGGGGAATTCTACGATGGGCTTAATCCTCTCGGGGTCAATAAGTAAATTACCAGAAGAGATCACATAACCCAAGTAGTTGATCGAGGGTTTGGCCCATACAACTTTGTCTGGGTTCACGGTTAATCCAACCTTACGTAGGCGAGACAACACACTATCAAGATGGATGACATGATCCTCGATACTCTCACTATACACACAAATGTCGTCAAGGTAATTAAAAACTTATTTATATTTCAGGTCAGAAAAAACATGGTCGAGGACGCGACTAAGCGCTTGACCTCCTATACTACAACCCAGGGGTACTCTGTTAAACTCATATTGCTGCCATGGTGTCACAAAAGCCGTATACTTTTTGGAAGGTTCAGTTAAAGAACACTGCAGAAAACTGGCGTTGAGATCAATAACGCTAAATACCTTAGCTCTGCCCAGATATTGAAACGCAGATTCTTCACTCGGCATAAGGTAGGGGTCGAATTGAATTTTCTTATTTATTTTGCGATAATCAACTATTAGTCTGTGTCCTTCCCCTTTTTTAGGAATTATAAAAGCTGGGCTAGCGTAGGGGGAAATGGAAGGGCGGATCACCCCTTTAACCTCAAGATCATGAATGAGTTGTCTGAAGATCTCCATTTTTGGGGGGGGCATGAATATGGACCAGATCTAACCGGGACGTTGTCCTCTACAACAATGTTATAGGGCAAAATATTACATTCTCCTAGCCTTGTAGTAATGACGTCAGGGTACCTCGCAATAACCTCCTGAATGACCAAATCCTGATTATCACAATAAACAAACGATGGACAGGCAGTCTTATCACTAAATGGAATTTTAACTCTGGGGGCGAATTCAAAATACAGTTCTTTCCGAGACATATTTAACACGCTTCCAGTTTGCCACAAAAAATTATTACCTAAAATGACTTCGTATGGGATCGACGACACACAAAACATTTGTCTTACCCATGAAAAACCAGATATTTTGATGGATACTGAAACCATACGATTAACAGTCAAAAAACTTCCATTACCTAACAAAAACTTTTTTCTTCCACCAGTTCTTGATTACAATTAACTAGACTCCTAATCTTTTCAAGCAACTCAAAACTGATAAAAGACGCACAAGAACCAGAGTCCAATAACGCGTACGCGACATACGAACCAATAGTAATCTCAACCACAGGTGAAGGGGGGGGACATTTCCTTCTATTGAGACGCGCAGTGGCACCTCCACTAACACTGCGCGTTACAAGTTTCCCACGGGAAACTGGCGCTGAAAGTGCCCAAGTTGACGGCACTTGAAACATCTAACCTTAGACCTATCTGGGAGGAGAGAGGGTTTGCTCTTAAAATCTAAATTAGCCCTACTACTAGACTGAGGAGGGGTCCTATATTGTTCGGGCATTCTAGAAGAAGAGGCGTTTACACTTCCCACAATGGCCGGTTTCCTACTAACACCTACCGGGTGGGCTTCTAAATATTCTCCCTCGGCCTGTAAAGACCCTTCAATGCTCGAAGCGAGTGTATATAGCTCAGAAATAGTACTCGGTTTGAAAGAGAACACAAAATGCCTACGAGTCAGGGGGGACACATTTTCTAGAATTAACTCTACCACTTCTTTTTCTGAGAGCTCAAGATTCAAAATTCCCGCCGCTTCGGAGATCGACAGAATAAACAATCTAAGCGACTCATCAGGATATTGAAATCTGTGCACAAAAATATTACTAAGTCTCTGTCTCTCCCTCTTATTCACCAAGGATTCTAAGGCTCTATCCCTAACTTTTTTCCAAGATAGACCCAACTGGATACCCTGAGAAATGATATGGGCCAAAAACCCTGAAGTTTTGCCAATACACAAAGTTAAAAAATCGGGGTCTCCAACTAAGTTAAGTTTGTTCACCTTATCCACTGCTAACAGAAATTGAAATAACGCAGTGCTAGATTGACCGTCGCAAGTAACTATATTTTTCAAACAATCTCTGGCAATATTTAACTTAAATTTAAAGGAGGGGGCAGTGTCCGCTGGGTTATCAACACTATTGGGAGTTGGTTCCCCTACTTCAAGCCTCTTATTTGCACCTACTTCTTCCTTTCCCTGATCTAAGGGGGCTTGGCTCACACTAAGGGTGGGTTCACTAGAATAAGGAACGCTGGACTCACTTAAACTTTTTGACAGAAGAGCCCGCAACTGGATAACCGTGGCATTGGGGGGTGCAGTATTCCTCTCCGGTCCAGCTCCGCTATGAGTTCCTCTCCTTTGAGTGTGTACACCTCGGACTTTGAAGAAATCCGGCTCATTCCAGTGAGGAGTCCATGGCCGATGATGAGTTCATGAAACACAAAATTTACAAAAATAAATATTAGTCCTGCAACGCTCACTTCTGCGATAGCAGAGTGGCGCAGTTTGTGTATATACACCCCCTTCTCCTCAACAGGACAAGGACAGGTGAACACGTACAATAAGGTAAAGAGGGCATGAAAACAACAAGAAAAAGAGTTAATTGCAGAAGAGCGTTAGGACCGCATATTTGCTTGACAGGCCTATACTTGGACCTATTCAATCATCTGCCGCCATGAACCCTTCTCAATCACCATCCACTACTATACCTAAAGACTCAAAAGGAACGGTACGAGAGTCTTTTGTTTGATCAGCCAAAATTACTTTGAACTTGTCGATGTAAATTAAAGATTGCGAGTCTAATAAATAATTATTTATTTGAGGATAGATTAACAATAATTATATATGTATATATTTGAGAATAGATTAACAATAATTATATATGTATATATGTGACTATATATATATATAAGTAACAACAGATAGTTACAAGAGAATTACATAAAATTAAAAAGGGTTATGCCCATAACAATACTGAGGTGCTGTATCCATAGCAACCTTGTCCTAACGGTTACTTTTACAATGTAGCCATTACATAAACAAAAAAAAAGGTAAAGGGGTTATGCCCATAACAATACTGAGGCGCTGTATCCATAGCAACCTTAACCTAACGGTTACTTTTACAATGTAGCCATTACATAAACAAAAAAAAGGGTAAAGGGGTTATGCCCATAACTATACTGAGGCTCTGTATCCATAGCAACCTTGTCCTAACAGTTACATTCACTACGTAGCTTACAGCCCCTTAACAGGCCTCAGTGGCAACCCGCAGTGCGCGCTTCATAGTTACAAAACATTGGCGTATTACTTAAATGCCAACCCAAAAAGAGAGTAATATACTTATATTATTCTTAGCCCAAATTAATCCAGGCATTCGCCTTGTAAAGGTAGGTTAAAGAAAAATATAAAAGATCCCTCATAGTTTCAATCACGGGACAACAAGCCGGAAGGGCAAAACCCTAGCAATATATTTAACAAATTATATATAGCATTACGCCATATTAATCTACGTACTTAGCCATTCTTACAATATTACAGAAAATGACAGATGAAAGTCGAAAGGAAATTTAGAATGTACCGGCCAAAAAGAGAATTTAGACCTAACCTATAGTCTATTTAAAATATTCTTTAAATATTTTCCAAACAGTAAATTTTGAGTAGTACGGCCGAAATTTGAATTTATACCTTTGGGAATAATCCCATCCCGTGATGTGTGCCCAAGACACGGGCAAACCAAGAAGTGCCGCTTAAGGCAAACGACATCAGATTATAAGCAATTTTTCTCTGAGAGGAGGGGAACATAGGGGAAGCAAAAGAACATAGTAGAACATTCACATGAAACAGCGGGATTGGTGGTAAAGAACAAATAGGTCATTGGAGAGCCGTCGGGAACATCACGTGATCACTGTCAGACCACTTCCCATGGGGCAACGTGAGAAATGCCACGCTCACCACGCCACACCTCCACAGTCTATCAGTTACGCCTTTTCACTCGGGGCGAGAACAATGTACACGGGCCGGGATGTTTGTTGATGAGACTTCACACACGGAGATCGAGAAACGGGGCAGTTTTGGTGAGTCTTGTTATGTCCACTCTTCGTGGTTGTAGACTTGGTGTTATTTAACTCATATTTGCTTCTTGCTTGTGACGTTGATCTCAAGCAACGTTACACATATAATGAGCAAATTATCGCAGACTTTGACTTGATATTATGGGCTGCTATAAAACTTTCTTTCCCTTTGTCACGTCTATGTTTGTTTTATTACTTAGGCTTTATTAAGAATAGAAATGATCGTTTGTGCTTTGAAATGTAGGGAGTAATTGTTTCTTTTTTTTGTATGAAGGGGTACGTTAGTTACCCCATGGCACCGGAAAGGATACGAAACTAAAAAAAAATTTGATAAACACTGGTTTAAACTAATCTAAGGGTGAGTATTAATATAGTGTTGGAACCAATCCCATCTCAAACACACTCTCTTCGCTTCTCTGCCTCTTCCAATTCTGTGTGCACCATATAATTAATTTCCCACCTCTCCCCTCTTTAAGGCCCCTATTCATTGATCACATTCTCCTAATCTCTTTTTATTGTATCAGGTTCGTAATTTCAACTCTCTTCTTCTCTTCTAGCCTCTTACTATTTCTGTCCTTTCCTCTTTCTGTTTCATAAATTTTACTCTTAATTTACACTTTAGCTCTTGACATCTCTTCATGCGCTGGCTGAAGAGTCTCTTCAAATAATTATTCAAAGAGTGACATGCATTGTCTTTCTTTCTCTAATGCTAATGGTATTGAATCACATCACTGATTTTGAAACGGCCCTATTAAGTTTTAATTTCCGAGATGAACCATTCTTGTAAATTTCTTTGTGTTTTTTCAACCTTGTTTTGAACGAATGGCAGCTTATGTACACTACATTGCTACATTGCTTTGTTCCGTCTTGCTACTTCCAACAACCAAAAGGGGGTCTCTCAGCATCGTCAGCAGAAACAACAGAGTGATATAACCAAAGATATGTTCGTATATTTGACAAAAAATGTACTCTACATTTTTGACCGTTATCTGTTAAAAAAATCTCCAATATGGGCTAATTTTTTATTATTTTTTATTATTTAGAGAGTATTTCAAAACGTGGATAAGAATTATAAACTGATTTTCACCTTAATAATCCTTAAATGATATATATATTAACGTAGTGTCGTTAACAATCATAAAATATAACTAAATATATATCTCAGCTGGATAACATTAACTTCAATTTATTCATTAGATCTTTGAGCCTTCAGATAATTTATTTATCCTCTAAAGTGTGGTATTTCATTACATCATCAATTTCTAAAAATGAATGTCCTTTAAATAAATGTGTGATCCTGGCATCAGAACAAAGTTGACAAATTTGGCAATATTGCCAAAATCTATGTAGATGTTAGCTTAAGTTTTCAAAAAAGTGTGTTGGACATACGTTTCTTCAGAATGATGCTGCTGGCGTTACTAAAGTTGAACACAGTATTGTATAGTTCTGCTAGTAAGAACAATATTCAATAGTGGCAAATGTTAATAAAACAAGATTAATAAACTAATACACGAAGTCATGTAATCTCTAGTAGATAAATAATAAAAAGTTAATAATGCCTACCCTGACAAAAAATATTTACATTCTCTTTAATGTCCTTCCTACCAGATTCATACATAAGCCTATCCAATTAAAAGAGTACACATAGGGTGTTTTACTAATAGACTTTAGCGTAAATGTTAAAGATAAGAACATTATTTCAAGTCAATATTTCAATGTGGGTTATTATTACAGGCACGCCGGTACCGTTTGAGCTACGACCAGTACTGGGATATCTCATAGGTGTTGTAGCCATGCTGCTAGTTGTGGCCCTGGTCATAGTGGGAGCGCTCTGGGTGCGATCCCAGCATAGGGGTGGACCGACCCGGCCACAAGATCTCGCCCTCAAGGAGAAGGCGGTGTTGCCTTTAAGGTCTGACGTGGAGGACCTGTATGAGATGGACGACAAGAACCCTGACGTTATACCTTGCAACAAAGGTTGGCAACCATTCGATACATAGATTCTTTTTCATGTAGTATAGAGATTTTTGGAACAGTCAGTATGTTTATAAAATATGTGTCTGAAACGGTCAAAGTGTAGAATAAAGCCATGGGCTTTACCTGCTTATTATATGATATTAGAAAGTCGAAAGGTCATTGTCACACTTATAAAACACTGATATTTAGTTAGATCTATCCATGCTACTATCCATGCCACCTCATTACACCCTATCTTTAGTTTTATCCTCAAACTGCGTCTAGGTCTTCTCAATGGTCTCCTCCAATTGGTTTTGCCAATAAGTACCATGAACACGATTCTAGATTATCCCATTCACGTTGTATGTTCTGCCCACCATAATCCGTGAGATTTGACTAAATTATTATTATTATTAATATTATTATTATTATTATTATTATTATTATTATTATTATTATTATATTATTAGCACCACGTCTTACTACCCGTTCGGGTTATACGCACTTACGCTAATGTGTAATGGTATGGAGATTGTGAGATGAAATGGAGGACCTACAGTTTAACGTGGAATCCGAACCACGGTGGCGGCCTGGCATGCCCCACATTCACAAGATGTCTTGTCAGAGGTGAAGGAAGGGTTTGATAATCAGATAAATCTGTGCCGGGACCGAGAACTGAACTCCGGCCGCCAGCATAGAAGTCTGACACCTTACCCCTAGACCACCAGGTCACCGACTAACATAATAATTACTTGTGATGTAAACAGGATATTTAATTCATCATTGTGTTCCAGTAACACCCTCCAAACACCTCAATGTCTTCATCTCTTTCTGGACAAAATATCATCCTAAGCACCTTTATTTTGAACAACCAAAATTTCTAAAGCTAGGTGCTTTCTCTTAATTAATTAGAAAGTGTGGGAGTCAGAGGTAGCTATAACATCTGTATTAGAGTTTAATACTAAATAATTAGCTTTTGCTTGATTTATCAGACAGTCTTGTGCTCGCTGGATGTCATAGAAACTTTGTAGATCCTCTTCAATTAAATTTGACCTCCCCTTTATATTTATGACATTGTGACTTTTATTCTTTGATAGTAACAAAAAATCATTGAGTTTCTTTACACTCGTGTATTTACTCCATTTTATTATTGACGTTTTGAGTGTTACAGTGTATCATTCGGATTTTAATATATTTATTTAAAATGCGTGTTGAATTATGTTTCTTTTATTTTTATGGATTATAATTTTTCTCAGAATAATGGTCTACTACTTAATCAACATTGATTATTCCTTTAAGTATTTTTAAATCCTTTCCTTAAATATATAGAGGAAATAAAAGGATACTTGGATTCAAAATGTGTACTTTATTTCAATTGATTGAAGAGAATTAAATATAGCAAGTAACTATTTCTCTTTTAATATTGATTGTGTCTTTTGAAATTAAATAATATGTTTCTAACTAGTTTATAAATATTTTCCCTTTAAATATTTAAAAAGGTTATTTATTTTTAAATTATTATTATTATTATTATTATTAGCACCGCGTCTTACTACCCGTTCGGGTTATACGCACTTACGCTAATGTGTAATGGTAAGGTGATTGTGAGATGAAATGAAGGACCTACAGTTTAACGTGGAATCCGAACCACGGTGGAGGCCTGGCATTCCCCACATTCACAAGATATCTTGTCAGAGGTGAAGGAAGGGTCTGGTAATCATATAAATCTGTGCCGGGACCGAGGATTGAACCCCGGCCGCCAGCATAGAAGTCTGACACCTTACCCCTAGACCGCCAGGTCACCCTATTTTTAAATGATAACTATTTTAGCTATGTCAAAGTCTGTCATTTTTTTTTCACTGCTTCTTAATATAAGTTCGGGCTGTACACCTATGTAATAATTACGCTAATAGGTTTTGGATTAGGAAGAATTAATTGATAGGAAGTGCACCAGCATTTGAGTGGAGCGAGAGTGGAAAACCATATAGTAAAAACCATCCTCGATGCACCCGATCGTGATCAAACCATAATCTACCCATCTTCGGCAGTCTAGTCTATCACAAGAGTACCGTGCTAGATCATGCAGCCACCGAAGTGGCTTTTATTTATTAAGTCTAGGTGAATCGAAACAGCCTTTCATAGTTTTATGAAATTATTTTTCCATCTTTCTTTACTTATATTTTCAAAATATACACATTTGACAGTGGTTTATTCTTTGTTAATCGTACCACAGCAAAGTTAGGCCATTACATGTTTATTATCGATCACGTTGTTAACGGTATAAAGTGCTAATAACTCATTTTACAGAGAAAAAAATGTTAACACTTATAGCTCGAACTATGTTTTATCAAAAACTCCTTTGATGTGGGCTAGCTGTTGTCAAGTAACGTGAATGACAAGACTGTAATCATAGTTACGGAAATACCTACGATAAAATATCTAACGCAAAACTTCATTTCATGGTTAGTAGCTTACAACAGATTCAATGGTGGATAGAAGATAGATTATTACAACTCCCATATTACTTGCTCGTTTTGTGACAGGTAGAAAGTTATTCTATTGGCTTGTCACAATTTTTAATTTGGTATCAAAATATATCACCATTTAGGGAAAACTGGCGTTTTCCTTGGTTTGAGTTCATTAATAAACATGTCAAATTCACCAAAGGTTATTATTTCGTATCTAAACTTTCGGAAGTTGTAAATATATAATTAACTTCATAACATGGAAATTATAATAGTAAGAGAGTAGTGGGTAGACCTGAAAAAGATAAGAATGTAATGAGGTAGTCTGGGGTACTTGTGTGAATGTGGCAATACACTTTAGCGTTAATATTGCCATAAAGCAGCGTCTCCCAAACATTTTTGATCGTGACACTAAATATAATATTTTAGACATAGTTACAATTGCCTTTACCTAGTTGGCCATCTTAACCACAGTCGGTCCATAGCCTCGTTCTTTATCCTCTTTCACACTTTCCTGTCGATAGCGGTAGTCACATCTACATTCATTGATTTTAGATCACTCATTACTACATCACTCTATCTGAGATTAGGTATTCCCATTACCCTTCTTCCCTGTGGTTTTCCTAGTTACACCTGTTCTATAACTGCCCTCTCCCCTACCAAAACATGCCAAAACCACTCAAATTATTTTGATTCTAATTATTGCTTTTATGTCTGTCACTTTGAAAATTTCATATAATTCAATATTCTTCCTAATTCTGAATTCCCCATTTTCTTTTACTGGAACAAAAAAAAAGGTCCTAAGTACTTTCTTTTCAAAGGTTAAACGCTTCTCCTATTAAACTTTTTGCTTAACGTCCACCATTCAGATCCATAGAGAAGCACTGGTATTCATATTGGTTTATATACTCATTTTTTTTCTAGAAACTATATTTGTAGGCCTACTGACAATTTTATTCAACGCATAGAAAAATATATTTTCAGTTTGTATCTGAGGCAATATATTCTCTTCCTAGATGTTGTTTTTATTTATTGTAGTTCAAGGTAAATTAAGGCTTTAATTTTCTCAATCTTCATTTCTCCAAATGTAAAGGCTATATTTTCTACTGATTCTCTTTAAAAGCATTTATTTTGATGTTTCAAATCCGGCATTTTACTTTGTTTTCTTGATAATTTTTTTTCGGCCACCGGCTTACTAAGCCCTTCGTGACCTACACCTGAATAACGGGGTGCTGCTTGTAGATACTCAGGTAGATCTAACAAAGGATACGGGTACTGAAGATGACATACCTCATCATCACTAACTCTCTCACTCCCAGCCGACCCAGATGGGATCCAACTGGCCAGACTCGGTTCCAAGCTAGTCGGTTGATGCCCTGACCAAATTCTTGTCTCTCGTTTGCACCTAACCTGTTTTTTACGGGGGTTCAACCCAAAATCCGCCTAGTTACGCAGGTCTCGGGGTACACCACTTGGTGGTTGGATCAGGATTTAGTAGGAGATTCTGAAAGGCTAAGCGTTCGTTACCCACTAGTTAGGTTCCGTGTATTGCACGTTATTGCCCCGTTAGTAAGAAGGATGGTGGAATGATAGAGTAAGAGGGAGGCATCTAAACTGACCCGACCACAGGCTGGAAACAGATTATGATGATTAGGATTTTCTTGATTTATTATCAATCTCACTCTGCATGCATCTTCTTTTGATGGCGTTTTTATTAAATAAACTTAATTTGATTAGTCAAAATAACAAAACCAGAATTGAATTTAATAACTTCTCAATCAGACAAAATGTAAAAAAAAAACGTTTAAAGGACATTTTGTGTGGAGGAATACTTGTGACACCCGAGTTACTTCCCCATAAATTGATACATCCTGAATGTTAAGAGTACAGTACTTTTTTTTTGCATCGCGTCTTACTACCTTTTCCAAGCTATACAAATTATGTACTAATTACGGTCGACCTCGGTGGTTTAGGGAAAAAGTGCTCACTTCAAAACCCAATGTTTATGGGTTCGAGCCCTCCCCCCTCCTCCCGGGCTCCACAGATTTTTCTTGAGCTATAAAAACTTATATCCCAACTTCCTTTAAAGGGGAAGTAAGGCCATCCATCCCATATTGATTGTGGAATGAAAAAATATCCCTGGAAGTTGTGTTAAAATACCTTTTCCGACAAAATTAATAAGCCCTTTTCTTTCGCTGATAGAAAAATACTCGTTCGCTGATAAAATAATTCGATACAGAAAGTGCAAATTAAACACCTCATATAAATAAATTATAATTGAGTTGTATAATTAGTGGTGAGGAAGATCAAATTTAGAGGAGGTCTAACCACATTTGCATGAAGTAAAAGTGGAAAACCATTTAGGAAAAACCACCCTCACTCTACACGACCAGGATTCAAACTCCAATCCCCCTGACATCGGCAGTCTATTCTATTACGAGAGTGAAACCTTAGACCATGCTGCCACCGAAGTAGGTGTCTCTTGTTTAAAAATCCCATAGAAACACATTAATACAAATCTCATTTTTATATTTATTTTTAGTTAACTGAAAAATAATATTCCCTTGAGTCGTATATACACAGAAATAAAATTGTATTTATATTTACATATACTCATTTATTTATTTTTTTGTCAAAAAAATATTTTCATTTAGATACCTTGGACACTGTACCTAAATAACTAAAATTCCGTATTACACACACAAACAATGAAACCTTTGAACCGAAGAGCTTTAAAGTAATAAGCTCGAAACTCTCTATAAGCCCAACCAAAAAATAACTGAACTTTGTCTCTTTTTATCTCCATCTCTTTCTACCGCCGTAGCGCTGCTGTATTTAAATATGCGTGTAATTGCGGTGATGGCACTGGGAGCTATTTTTCCGTCTAATGAAGCAGGTGATCCGATTCCAGGTCTCGTTGTGGTGTTAGACTAACCCCGTAACACCAGTTACGATAACCCTTGGCAGCCTTATCAAGGCCCTCGCTGGGCCACCACCCAAATAGCTCTACCAAAGCTACCCCCTAACGAGTAAAGAGGGTCTTAATTCAACAAATGTGTAAAGAGAAACTATGTATTTATTACCGTAGGTAGTTACGGTTTATGCTTATATTACTGGCCAAACGTTTCTAAATATTAGCTCTAGCATCACATATATTATTTATATAAGGCTATTTTAACTAATAATAGTAAAGTAGCCCAAATTGATGTTTTACATGGTCAAGAACGTAATTACCTAAATAGATTGGTTTTCTGGTGATGTAGAGCTTGAAGCTTGAGGATGATTTTTCCTAAAATATTTCCCAATATCCCTCCGCGCAATGTGGGATATATATACTTTGTAGCTCTACCTTCCTCAACTCTAATAGCTAAATTGAGCTCGGATAATATGAACGATAATAAAACAAGGAGGAAAAAGAAGTAGGAAGTGGTTCACACCATCTGAAGGGTAAAATAAAGTTATATAATTAGAAAATGGTTAATACATTTATTCGATATAAAGTTTTTAAGCATAAACTAAACTTAAATTTTTTTTAGGAAATAATCCGATTGAAGTTATAAAATATCAACTACAACGAAAATATTATTTTAATTTATTTAATTTTGTGTTATCCACGGTTTACTTCTGTTACTTTGAATGATTAAGTTTTTGTTTAAACAATAATGAGGTTTCTAAGTTCCACCTTAATAAGTGTAATCCACTTTCTACCTCTAAACGTAAACGGAGAGTACATACATGAGGCAACACTTGAATTTGACGCCTCTTTTATTATAATTAGTTTTACATATAAAATAATCGAATATTACAAGATAGATATACTTATAATTGAATGCATTTTAACAAAGCTTGTTTCCAATATTGTATAAAAGTATTTACTTTTTTGCACTTAAGTAATAAAGTGATAATATAATTTATAAATATGCAATTAAATATTACATAAAATAAACTAGCATAAAAAAGCACTCGCTAAAATACAGTATTTTTCAGGGTAAATAAAGTAGTACAGTTTGCACAACTTAAACAGTCAGGATAAACAGAAATATTAATATTTATTTTAGTCCAATGCTATAACTCAGTCGGTAATTTAGATCTTTACTCAACTAAGTGTCTCGAACTACTTTCTTGGAATGACCAAAAAATATGTAATGGATGAAAATAGGATTGCCCCTTTCAAAGCTATGAATTAAAGTCTGAAATTCTGTGATTGACGTCTGTTATAGAATTAAATAATTTTTTAGCTCAATCTCTGATATAATCAGTAACATGACCTTCAACTATTGTGATTTTTGTGCACGAAGCTTCACTTATAAGTAGATTAGAACATTTTTAGCGAATGTTCTTTGGTAACTTTTCAGAATATGACATGATCACTTATTACTCATATTACAAAACAGATCCTGCATATCAAGGAAAATAAAATAATTATATTTCTTAGTAAAGCTATCTTAAAGAAAATTATATAATTCGTTGGAGAGGAAAAAACTAATATCTCTGTAAGGCCTCGATAGTTTTCTTTAGTGAAACGACAAGCACACATCCTTTTAGATAGTCCTTTTTATAAACTAGATGAGAATATTTTGGAAAAACTTACAGTCTTCGTAAGGCAACGTCCTTGATGTGAATTCTATATTGAAATGGGGAATTAAAGAAGGATAATTCAGTAACTAAACACCTAAAAACGAGTAATTAGTATAATTCTTCCCTGTAATTTTATAAAGATCGAGTTGGGTGGCTAATCCCGTTAAACTAGAGCTATCAAGATTCTTCCGTAGAGCAATTTGAATTAGGGTGGACCAATTTGACGGTAGGAGACCAGAAAGGCACTGTCACTCACTGAAAGGATTAAAGGGGAGATTGTAGATGGCTCTAGTAAAATATATGCCTCTTACCCCCCCTCCCCCCACCTTCCCTACCTTAGGTAACACTGACACACACACTCTCCCTAAACCTCCCCTCCCCTCTGACAACGCACAAGGGTATTTCAGGGTGTGAGCTGTATTAACCCTTGGGAGTGTTCTATTGTCCCAGGGCTGATAACCTCTTGTACCTTCACCCCCACCCCTTTTGAATCCGTAGCAATCCCTCTACATAAATTGTGCACCACCGATCTCTCACACCTCCCGGACCCCACCCCTCCAACCCATTCAAAACCTCCCTTGACACCCAACTCTCCTTCATTATTGCAGACACCGTGTCACGCTTACCACTGGATAATCGCTATGTGGAACCGGTGGGGGGGGGGGGGGGGATGGAGGGATATTATATGATATCCTGGACCCCTGAAATTATGGTGCTAAGAGGGTGAAAATATTTCTTATATTAACAAGTAAGGTCTATTTTACATGTTGGGGTTTTATTTGAGACACTGTTAATCACGCAAAGGAAACACTATTATTTTTAAGAGAGATATCAAATAGTTTCTAAGATTGGCTGAGAAGATATTATAGATTGTACAATAAAGATTCATAAAATTAACTCCAGTGTTTATTTTTAAAATAAGTTTTATCTATTCTACCGTCAAATTCATATATTAATTATTTCTATTTTTTTTTTTTGCTACCGCATCTAACTATCTGTTCAGGCTATATTCATATTTTATAATTACTCTAATGTGGTAGGGATTAGGATAAAAGGATTTAAAAGTAATCCATTCACATTTGCATGGAAGGAGAGTGGGAAACCATTTAGGAAAAAAACACCCTCAGCAGACCCGATCGGGATTTTAACTTCGATCTTTCCGTCGTTAGCAGGACATTCTAATAAAGTATTGACGCCTTAGTCCATTCTGCCACTTAAATGAATAAATTAATTTAAAATATATTGTATAGTAATATAATAATCGAGTTTAGTTATATTAATTGAGCGGGGTTTAGTAAGGTGGGATTCAAGGAAATGTTTCATTACCCACGCAAAGAGAAATTGAGAGGCCATTTAGGAGGGGGGTGAGGCTCATTACTCCTTGTAAAGATTCAAACCCCAAACACCCTTACCCTGGTGAACCAGACTAAATGATTCTTAAATTAGTCTAAATACAAACAGATGTAGTTTGACGTCTAAACAATAAATTGATTGCCAAACCCTTCCTTCATCTCTGACAATACGTGTATTAATCACAACTTGTGGATGTGTGGAATGCCAGGTTTCCACCGTGGTTCTGATTCCACGTTAAACTGTAGGTTCTCCATTTTATCTCACAATCACCCTACCATCACACATTAGCGTAAGTGCGTATAACCCGAACGGGTAGTAAGATGCGGTTCTATTAATAATAATAATAATAAATAATAATAGTAGTAATAATAACAATATTAATACTAAATTATTTTATAATTAATATGATCTTTGGCTGAGGTAAATATAATTAATTATCGTCAGGTTTTGCTTATTTAATTTAGCTTTCACATTTACTAGCTATCATCAAATCCAAGAAGCTAGGTAAGTAAGAGTAAATTAAATTAAAAGCACCAGCATTAAGCTCGATAGTGATGTAAGAGCATACAAAGGGAAAATTGCTTACAGTGAAAACCTGGTGTAAGAATGCCACAAGTTGTATATCTCTGTCAATAAAATAATTTTTAACAACTCTATTCTAAATTAGTGGGCTTTTATAGGAAATATGAGGAAGAGCAGTGCTCCAATATTCCCATTTAAATAAAATAAAATATCACTGGCAGAAAATGTATCAATAACGACAGATAAATACTCCCCAAAAATATTACTGCTTTGTTTATGTAAAGTACCTATAAAAATATTATTAAAATATAAATATAAGAAAATATTTACGTGGTAAAAAACCAATAAAATTGGTAAACTTTTTTATGTCAGTATCAGGGATAAGTGAATCACCAAAATAATTTAAGAACTTGTGATACAAATTGCTCAACTTAACTATTTAAAAAAAATTACAATGAAGATGTAATAGTTATTATTAAGTTTTTTTACTAAGCTAAGATACAAACCTAAATTCTATAAAAAATTAACTAAGTTTCTAAAAAATCAGTTTGCTTGTGCACTTTAATAATTTATCAATCAATCAACAATTTAACGTCCTATCTGGTTTCAGAGAAAATCAAATTAAACACTATTCGAAAGATATACCATATAAAACAAAGTTACTCTCTGTAAAGCTTTGTGTCAATAGCTTTAAATCGATTTTGAGCAAATTTAGTATAATTATAAGTAGCACTAAGATCCAAGCCAAATACAATAATTTGTTGAATAAATACATATAGAAATTAGAATGTTATTTAAAAATACGTGTTTGCTTAGTTTATTATGTGTTTATCTAGAAGGGCTCTTAAGTTTAGTCTAGATTCACATTTATTTTTTTGTGTTGACTGAATTAAAAGGATTATTTAGAAAATTATTTTTAAATCATTAATAAAAACTCAATATATAGATGATATATATGTCTCATTTATAATTTTTCTTTATTCTTTTGCCGCATTATATTATATTCAAATATTTATTTCAAAACGCAAAAAACATAAAGAAATACTATCTTTAAGCTTTCGCCCTTTGCCAAATTTATATTAAGATTGTTAAATTGTCACTTAGAAAAGATAAAATTTGATTTAAGAACCTATCCATCATGTGAAATACAAGTTATATAAAAATTTAAGTTTTACTTTAAACAACCAGATATTTCTCAAACTATTTGTACCAATCATATATCAGAAACAAGCAAAGCTAGTAGCTACCATCTCACAGGATCATTTAAATATTGTGTCGAAATATAAACACTTTTCCTCGGTTACCACTTTCACCCAAAGGGTGAGAATTGATAACTAGTTGGTGACCAACACGAGCAAATATAAACAACAAATAAAAAACAATTATGGTTTAAAAAAATGCTTTTATTTCCCGTCACGGTGAACTTATACCAATAGGACATCCAAATACAAAAGTCTCGTTTTAAAAATGTAGCTACACGATATTATCATGATCCAACGAATGTATAAATATCTTATAATATATTATATTTGAATAGTCGTTCAGTTTTAGAAGGTGAAATCATTCGAAGCTTCCAGAAGACAGTCCTTTGCAATATTATGTTGTTCTTTTTAGAACTGCGATTTACTAGCTGTTAAGATTAAAATTAAACGCATCTTAATCAATCATGCCTATGAAATAAGAATGAGGAAGTTAGAATTAGTGGAAGTGTACCCGCATTTTTTTAGGAGTTCACCCGACCGGGATTGAAACCCTGATATTCCTGTCATCGGCATTCTACTATATTGCAAGTGTGACGCCTTATACCATTCATTATTAATATTATTACAACACAATTATTTATAAATATTTTATATATTTGAAATAGACTTGTACTGTTACTGATTCGGTTAAAATATGTTTATATAGCTTAACTTTCTCTTTTGTCGTCCTTAACATTTCATACAGACAAAATCTCTAAAATATGTTAGTAAAGAGAGAAATTTATAGATACAGGCCCTAAAAACAAGGCCGATAACACAAATTTCAGTAGAACTCCGTCATTCTTTCCCTTGCCCTCAATAAAGGATTACTCCGTATCGTTCCTTTCCTCCGTTTCACACAAGGTTGAAAAGCTGCTTTTGAAATCCTACATGTGTGATGGAACTTTAATAATGCCACGAGAACACCCTCCTAACCCCCCTCCCACCTCTCCCCCATACAACCAAACCCATACCCATTGCACTCCGAGCTGCCCTGGGCTTCACCATATATATATATATATGGGTGAGAAGGGAGGTTATAAAGTTACTTTTCCAATGGAATCCAACTCCACCCCATGGTGAAGGGTAGTGTGAGCAGCATTGGACGAAATTCCTGGAAGGCCTTCTCTTAATACAAAGTATTCAATATTTCCTGGGGAGATATGTGCAGTGAATTGCTAAGGGAAAAGCTCCGCCAAAGCTCCCACCCAACACAAAATTTCCTTGGGTGTAAATAGTTTTGAGGTTGAAAGTACCTTCACTTGATTAAACTGTGTGATATTTCGTCTGATTTACAAAAGAGCCATTGGCTCAGTTAAAACTTGTTCCGTTATTATGAATTAATATAAAATAACTTTATTTGGAAAGGATTGTAACGTTTCGTATATGTTCATTAATTCATATAGTACCTGTTTCGGTGGCCGCATGGTCTGAGGTGTTACTTTCACAATAGATTAGATTGCCAATGATGGGGAGATTGGGGCTCAAATTCCATTAGGGTGTATTGTATGTTATTTTTACCAAATGGTAAATGCAGATACACTTTATCTATATTCACCTTCCTTATCCTTGATTCACAAGCGTAATTAGTACTTAAGCGTACAACAGGAATAGGTAGTAAAACGCAGTGCTTATATATATATATATATTATTGTTATTATTAATTATATATAAATAGTGTGTGTGTGTTTGTGTTGTTGTTAATTATAGAAAAACAAAGCACCGCTATTCATATATATATATATAAGAACTACGTTTTCCTACATGTTCAAGTTGTACGCATAAGTACTAATTAATCTTGTGAATTAAGGATGAGGAAGGTTAAATCTAGAGAAAGTGTATCTTCATTTTCGTGAAGTGTCATTGCGTGTTCCTGTATTTATAGGAACAAGCAGTGCTTTTATATATATATTTTACAAACCCTGTCACTTACTTTGTAGAATTTGATAATTTAACGTGTCTTTTTTAACATTGTATGTAAATGTATTGCTTTGATTTATATAAGAATAGTATGTTTAAATCTGCGTAGATGAAAGAATCAGAGAAAATTATGAATCCCGCTTCAATAGGTGCGTGGGCTAGTCTTCAAACTTCTCTAGTCTAGTTTGCTAGTTTAGAGGATCAAATTAGAGCTGAATTTACTAAGGGTGACTTTTCCTAAACTGTTTCCCTATATCACTTAGCGCGTACAGAGGTATTTCTCCTATTGTAACTTACTTACTCCGCTAGTGTGATTAAAAGCGGATATCTCGTTGGGACATGTTGCAAAAATAAGAAGCAAACTGAAGTAAAATCTTTCAACCATGTGTCAAGGATTTTTTCTTAAGGTGCAAGTTTCTATAGCTCCCTTGGTGACCTGGTGGTCTAGGGGTAAGGTGTCGGACTTCTATGCTGGGGGTCCGGGGTTCAATCCTCGGTCCCGGCACAGATTTGTCTTATTATCAAACCCTTCCTTCACCTCTGACAAGACGTGTATTAATCACAACTTGTAAATGAGGGGAATGAGATGTCTCCACCGTGGTTCGGATTCCACGTTAAGCTGCAGGTCCTCCATTTCATCTCACAATCACCCTACCATTACACATTAGCGTAAGTGCGTATAACCCGAACGGGTAGTAAGACACGGTGCTAATAATAATAATTAGTTGGAGGAAGAAAAAGTAGGTAAAACATTTAATACAAAACTCTCTTACAATACAGTGCAAATGGAAAATTGTTTAAATAAGTGAATGATTTTTGTATATCTTAACAGAATGTTTTGTAAAAGTGGAAGGATATTTTGTGAAATCGACAGACAGTTTAATACATCTCAAAGATTAGTTGTATAAATGTGAACTAATTCAAAGAATGGGATAGTATCGAACAAAGCGAAGATGGTGGTATTAAAGATGTGTTAGCGCTAAAATAGTTATATGGGGGTGAAGCGTGAGTCTATCAGGAGAAACACAAAAACAAGGTAAATGCATTTCTAATAAGATATCTAATAAATGTATGTGGAAAAACTCTTAAGGAGTTAGTCAATAATGAATACGTACTGAAGGAGTGTAGTTTGAAACTGAAGCCGATAAGTTATTATTATTAGCACCGCGTCTTACTACCCATTCAGGTTATACGCACCTACGCTAATGTGTAATGGTAGGGTGATTGTGAGATGAAATGAAGGACCTACAGTTTAACGTGGAATCCGACCACGGTGGAGGCCTGGCATTCCCCACATTCACAAGATGTCTTGTCAGAGGTGAAGGAAGGGTTTGGTAATCAGATAAATCTTTGCCGGGACCGAGGATTGAACCCTGGCCGCCAGCATAGAAGTCTGACACCTTACCCCTAGACCACCAGGTCACCCAGCCAATAAGTTATGTTGAGTGGATGAATGTGGATTCAGGTAAGAATTAAATATATGAAGGTAGAGTGTGTAGTTCAAAAGGAAGAGATATACCATATAAGACATGGCTAGATTCTGTAGACGAATGTGTAGGAGTTTTAAAAGTAAATGAGCGTGTATGACTTTGTGTATGTATGTTGTTAAAGTTAAGGGAGAATGAAAAGATATAGAATTGTGGGGAAGGTTAGTGAGAATGGATAAGTACGAAAATGTTTATTAAGCTCTATTTACAGTTTCTTGCCTACCCCGTGAATTATGATTAGATATGCATATATATACAATTATATATATATTTAATTTACTTTAAAATTTATACATATATATAGGGGGCATATATATATATATATATATATATATATATATATATATATATATATATATATATAGGGGGCATATATATATATATATTCAAAGCCATCTAATGTGTTAAATATGGTTGCTATGTACTTGGTCGGCCTGCAACGCGGAAAGGGACTTTTTTCCTGTAAGAAAAGGATTTTTCAAAAAATTATTACATATATTAGCGTATTAGTGAATTTAGAACATTTTACTTTAAGCAATAAAGCTTTCCCATATAACTTAAAATATAAATGAAGAACTAAAGAAGTTGATTTGAACCCATGTCTTGTTATTCTATTTCTGAAACAGTAGGATGCTTAAATACATATATTTCCCAACAAATATAAAATCGTATTTTTTTTTTTAATATCAGGTCTCACTACTTATTCAGCTTTTACGCCTCTTATGATTTTAACAGCAATTTCCATTACCAGTGCCATGACTCTACACTGGTAAATTATATGAAAAAACTATATTTGATTTCTCTATAGTTTAATATTTCTGGTGGTGACCTGGTGGTCTAGGGGTAAGGTGTCAGAATTCTATGCTGGCGGCCGGGGTTCAATCCTCGGTCCCGGCACAGATTTATCTGATTTCCAAACCCTTCCTTCACCTCTACAAGTTATCTTGTGAATGTGGGGAATGCCAGGCCTCCACCGTGGTTCGGATTCCACGTTAAACTGTAGGTCCTTCATTTCATCTCATAATCACCCTACTATTACACATTAGGGTAAGAGCGTATAACCCGAACGGGTAGTAAGACGCGTTGCTAAGAATAATAATAATATTTCTGGTAAAATGGGAGTTTCTTAAAGATAGTATCAAAGAATCAGAGGGAAATAATTTATAATAATATAGAAGTGGCAACAATTTAAAACTACCTATACATACTAATAAATCAATGATATTGTATTCTTAATTTAGTTTAGAGAAATGAAGATACACTGCAAGAGAGGGATTAATGGCTTTAACTAATCTATTTACTTCCACAGACTCGGATTACCAACTTGTGGCCGACGCACAGACGCCCGCGGGACTAAATAACCAGACACCGCCTGAGCTTCCATCTTACGAAGATCACGCGAAGCGCAACAACTCAACCAGGAATGGAGATCTTTTCGAGAATTTCAAAAACAACCGGGAGAGATATCCATCGCATACGGTAAGCTCCCATAGCATTCACAGGTTTTAGATTTTTTTTTTCTATCCTTCGTCGAAACGAAATTGTTCTAAGCTTTAAGAGAATTTGTGATCAAATTATGAAAATCTTCAACTTAAATATTCATTAATAATCTTGTCTCTAATATACTTATCTGCATTTTTAGTAAAATGTATTAATATTAACTTAATATTCTCTAGATAAACTATTTTCCAATTAGATTATAACGTCATCAGCCTTACAACATTCGGGGGACCTCACTCATGGCCTAACTTTATTCTTGTTTGAACAATATGCACAGTCAGGAACAAGCTAAATTTTACAATGTTATCGCTCAAGGATTGCAGCATTCGTCATAAATGTATGACCAATTAGACCTTATGTAACAATATTTTACACCAATATAACCAATAAATAATCTACCTTTGTCATTTTGGACAGTGTTGATGAAAATACTCAGAGATTTCATCAACAGTCTACCAATTTTGTTTCATTCCTGTCAAAAATTCCCCGCCAGGCTCGCGCTGGTACTTTTAGCACCATCAGAATTGTAGAAATTCTAGTTTTAACTTGTCTAGAATAGTCACCTCTTTGTAGACGACTGGGTTTTACGTCACTCCTCCAAAAATACAGGAGTAGTTCACGGATTCTGATCCTGTTCCAATATGCTTTTCTCTCAAACTGACGCCAGAGCTGGTCGTATTTTTCAAAATAGATTCTTACGTAATCAGGGTTGTGAATTTATGAGTAGGGAAATAAGGGTAGAAATGCATCGCCTAGTTTCCAACCAGATGTCATGGTTCGAGGAACTGTCTAAATGTCAATCACTCCACATCGTATGAAATTTAAAATACATTCCCTCTCCACCCCCCCTCCCCCCGAACCAGTGTCTTTTCAGGAATTCGAAAAAAAATTAATAAAACACGTAACGGTTTCGTGATGGTGTTCCCAAAATCACAATACTATCTCTATAATACATCTAGGATCAATGAATTATTATAAAAGTAGATCAATCAAAGGGATTGCAATATTCTGAAGATTTAATCTAGAGTCTAATACCTGAAGGATGTTGGAGCGTTATGAGGGCCCGGATGGCCGGGGGAGGAGTTGGAATCCATCCAATATATCCCTGGAAGTATGTCGTGTGACCAAGGTTAAAGTGTGCCTGGAACCATGTAAGCTACATTCTAGTATAATATAAAATATTGTAATCACGAAATATTCTGACATTTGTCTGTGAATACGTGGGTCTACATAACATAAAGGTTTGATTGATTTTGTTCAAATTTTATTTTCAGTTGTTATATAATCATGTCTCCAGGCATTTATTCGATTTTAATTTTCCCCTCAAATTCTAGGTAGTTTATTCCCAACAAATTCTCTACAATTTTTTTTAATGCTTTAACGATTTTATTTAGAATATATTACTATGTAGAATGTTTGACATAAAAATTAGCAATATTTACTTTTTTGAGGGGAAAGTTTGTTTAAGAGTAAGTATACTATTCACAAATTTTCAAAAATTTGAAATATTTAGAAAATAGCTCAAAAGATTTAGTCTAAAGTTTAAACTCGATAAGTTTTTGACATGACAATACTATTGTATATAGATTAGTGATATTAAATCAAATATATATATCAAATATTAGTGATTTAGTAATCACTAATATTTGAAAATTCAAGAAGTTTTTGAAATCACCTTGAAAAAAATTAAATATATATCTATGTGCTTAGCATTAAAATTCACACTTCTCTTTAAGAGGGGAGATAATTAGTTAAATGGTACTTTATTGAGGAAAATTATTAAATTTTTATAATTTTGGGAAATGGCTTTAACGCTTTTATACAAAAGGGTTTTCTGAGGAGTACTTTACATATTTTATAAGAATGTACAGTACGTTAATTAATCTTTAGCATTTGTTTGATGGTGGTTCACTAATGACTGATTTTTAAACTCTGTCACAAACTATAATTGACTAAATCAGAAAGTTTGGATGACTGTGACATCACATTTACAATCCATGACACTTAGGTTAGAATTAATCTTATTATATTTATTATTGGGATATAATACTAAGACATAATATTTTGTTGCTTCAAATATATATATATATATATATATATATATATATACATAAATTAAGATAAAAATATAGGCCTACATGTCTATAACGGTTGAAATTTTATAATACACCCGGTGAAGTTAACCTACCCCTAAAATATTGGTTCAACTATCCTACATCTACAATCATCTCTGATCAATTGTCCTTAAATCGAATTTTCTTCATTCAAATTTACCATCAATTGAATCTATTCTGTTCAACTGTCTTCTCCATTGAATCTCTCTGTTCAACTGTCATAACCCTAAAATACTTCTGGTTCAACTTTCTTACCTATAGAATAATGCTAGTTAAAATATCCTACCCACAGAATATTCCAGCTTTAACTGTTCTCCCTCTTGAATAATCCTTGTTCAAACTTTCACTCCCCTTATAATCTTAGCGGTCCCAAATTTCCTTTTCCTGGTTCAACTATCTTACTCTTAGCAAATCAGCTAAATTTTATTTCTCTAGAACCTTCTAGGTTCAACTCTCCTACCACTATAATAATATTGGATCATCTTTACTATCTATAGAATTTTCTCAGTTTTACTGTTCTAATCTATGATAAAAGTGACCTGTTAGTTATTCGTTTATCGTTTTTAGCGTAACAATCGCTCTAGTATAAGTTGTTTCTAAACGCACTGAATAAAATTAATCTCCAAACACCTGTGGTCAGAAAAACAAACATAACATCCTTGTGTAAAATTGTCTGGAAAAGTTATAATATACTTCTCAATGAAAGTTGACGTTAATAGAAACAACGCCTAGAGTACGCAGCTATAGATACGTACCTGTACAACAAGTTGCATATCGTTAAGAGGGCAAAAGTGCCCTGCAGCAAGCAGTGTTGTCGAAGGGCGATCGCGCGTCAAATGCAACAGAAGAATACTGTTGTGACCAAGTCGGAGAAGAGTTTTGAACCCCCTGCTGTGCCTAATAATATGCAACTTGCTGTACACGTACATACTTACAGCTACGTTCTCCCAATGTTGTTGCGTTTGATTTCAATTTACACTAAATAACTCTAAAGATAACTTTTCTGAACATTTTTTTCCAAGAATTTTCTTTGTCCTTCAGCTCGTATATGCTGTGGTTTAAATTTTTTTTTTCACCGCATCTTACTTTTCATTAGGATTATACGCCTATGTATTAGTTACACTAATGCGTTAGGGAAAATAATGTTTTTAACTTAATGGAAATGCACACACATTTGCGTGGAGCATGGGAAAAAAACGCATCCGACTGGGATCAAACCCTGATCTTCCCATCCTCTATCTAGTCTATTGTGAGAGTAGTGCCTCAGACCATGCGGCCACTGAAAAAGATTGATTTGAAGATAGATAGTTTATAAAAACCATTAATAACTGTGATATGGTAGAATAAACGTAACACATTGTTTTTTGTAACCCTCTAGGTCCCTGAAGAAGTAACGTACGCTGAATTGTGTTTGGCTCGTCCCACCACGCTTCAAGATATGACGTCGCTGAACTGTATGGTAGGGGTGGGTGGCGGCGGTGGTGGTGGTGGGGGTGGTGGAGTCCGCACCAGGGAGGAATCTACCATATACGCCCAGATAGATCACTCGAGGAGACCCCCTCCGACCCTCCACACCACAGGCACGGACCTGACTTACGTGTCTCCCTTGTCACCCCTCGTCTCTCCAGGCTCCCAATGCTCCATGTTAGCACCCCACCACCCTCTAGTGTCCCACCGAGAGATCGTCACGGTCAGGACACCCCTGATGGCCACCCAGCAGGAGAGTTGCGTATAGCCACCTCGTAGACACTCTGAGGCGTGGGCCTTTGTGTAAAGCCGGCGGTCAACGAGTTGACGGGTTTATGAAGTGACGACCTTCAGGGCATGAATGCCTTAAGGTGGAGATGTAGGGAACGCAAGTCTGAGGGCGGTTTTTTTTTGCAGTTTTGAAAGCAAAAAAATGTTTTTGGCCAAAATAAAGAAAGTATAGCTCCGGTGGAAACATAGAGTTAAATTTTATTCACTCAGTGACCTTAACATTTCTTGAATATCTTTCGAGAATATCATGAAATTTAATGACAATCTCTTTTCTTCGTTTAAAAGCTGTCCCATATAATGCCACTATGTTCATGTGAGATATTCAACAAAAAATGTTGATATCACCATGCAAAAAATAAAGCTAAACTTCTTGTTTTACTGGTAAAATATTTTATTTATTTTGGCAAAATGAATGTTTTGATTTAAAAACTCTAAAAAAAACATTACCCTTAAATCGTGTTTGAAAGATTCCCACCTCAAGTGACAATGGGGCAGGTGGCCCAAAATATGTATATAACAATACAGAAAATACTACGAAATAGGCGGCAAAACACATTTTGGTTGGGTCAAGAATATAAAGACGTGAACATATTATTCCTTAGCGTATGTAAATAAAAGTGAAAGTTGAACTTTGCGCATGAGTGTGTAAAAAATATGAAACCACTACTGGAAGCAAGCACATCCTACACGTTGATTAATATAACATAATTAAGACTAACCTAACCAGATTTGTCAGATTTAAGTTTTGGTGGAAGAGATTGTGTGTTAGATCAGAATTTTGTAGTTTTTATTCCAAAATATATTTATTGATTAAGATCTCTTAAATACTTATCTAGGGCATAGTAAAATTAGACCATTCGCTCATTTTAAAACCTTTTTGATTTATATATGATTAATTTCACAACATATATCCAAGAACCATTGATATAACTATATGGAAATAATAAAAATAAATGTATCAACTGAATACATATTTTATTTGTTATTGCTTAAAAGGAATTTGTCATAAAATCTACAACTATAATTGAGTTCCCTCCCCACATGGTTATGTTAGTCTATATATTATATTATAGTATCCATACATGCAACTTAAAAACGATTTTTTTTTACCAAGGTGCAGTGATAGTTTGACAAGTTGGTGAAACAAAGAAAAATATTAAATTAATTTTTTTATATTAATCCATGAAGGAGTACGACTAGTACGTACATTTAAATTCACATAGCGCAAATGATTATCTTTGAGTATTATTGAGTATTACAGACTAGTTTATTTTGTTTTGATGTCATCAATGAGACTTTATCCATATTTTATGATCGTCTGAAGGAGACATTTTATGACATCATGCTCTATTTTTTACCTCTTTGGTATGGGTGCTGCACCTTGTCGACGATGAACGCGAGTGCAACTAGATTCAAACGTATAAACGGAAAAGTACGAATAAAATGCGAAATTTTTCTTATTCGAATCGATTACGGTCGAATTCGAAAGTGACGCGCATCACGCCACTGAAGAATATGTTGAGGAAGATTAGTTCTCTTGGTGAGTTAAATTTAGAGATCGATTAGAATGTAATCGATAACCTTCTAAGATATAAAGAAAATGTTAATATTTACTGAGTTTAGTGTAATAATTCTTCCAGATGTACGTTTATTTATTTATGTATATGCTGAAATAACTTCACTATATTGACTTATCATCAAAAAAAGGATTATAAGTCAGGACAAAAAAATAACTATTTAAAAAAATGACTGCGATAAAATGGTTTATTCATTCATATTGTTGATAGAATTCAACCAATATCATAATTTAGAAGCTCTTTACTTATTTTAATAAATGTTAAAAAAATATATTCTATCATTTAAAGACAATATTAAACCTTTATTAGTTACATAAAAAATTAAAAATAATCTCTACCAATTTATCACTTTAAAATCAAGTGCGCCAGATAATAAATTAAATATCTCTTATTACAAAATTTATTTTTTCGTCGAATTTTTCTAACGTCAATATAATTTCGGTTAAAATATAATAAAGTTTTATAAAATCGAGTATTGTATATTCATTTTAATATTACACACAAACTAATTAATTAGATTATTTACTCAAATATATATGACATTTATTTAACAAGTAAAAAATTCTATTTGAAAATTTGTGTATAATAAATCAACATTATTTTATATAATTATAATAATGATCAAAATTCACAGACATTGTTTTTTTAATTTTTTTTTACCTCTGATATTATTATTTAATATAATCATCTTTATTTTTTATTTAATTTTAAGATAAAATTTAAACATGTGATTCACACATAAACGTGTATTTGTGTGTAAAGTGAAACAGACTACAGAAACAATAAAATGAAATTATTTTTTATTTTACGTGTTGATTGTGAATCAATGTATAGACATGGGACCGTGAAAGAACTGCTAATCTACTAATATCAGATCTGATTACTTGTGCTGAGGTTGAAAAAGTGTGATATGTTCTTAATTTAAAAGACCGGGCCGATGTAAAGAAAAGCTTCCATACAAGAAGTAAGAATTTATAATGTTCTGTGTTCGTGACTTCCGTGAAGTTTTGCCGTCCATTAAATGGCAAACAATGACAGGGGCAACCCCTTCTCGTAAAGGTGGGATTTGTTATATATTATTAAATTTAAGTAGAAGTTTTTCTTTAATAAAACTAATTTTAAACATATTTAAAAATTTAATTTTGAAATTTCAGAATTCTATGCAATTTTAAATAATTTCACAATTAATTAATACATACAATATGGAGATGTTCTTGAAAATAAATAGTGGCCTAATATTTTCATAAATTCTAGAATATAGTCTATCAATTAGAGGATACATTCAGGGGAAGAATAGGGGTGGAATATATTTTAATATATTGCTTGTTTACTAATGATTCAGTTAGCTACTTATTATTTTGTGAATGGGTATGATGATAAATTATGATTAAACTAGTTTTTGTATTTTCTAAGAAAAATAATTGTGTGTTAAAATCTTATAGAAAAAAAACATTTATTGTAATTGTTACCGTAGGCCTACAGTAAATGAAAGATTACCCTTTCCATAAATTAAACAAAATTATGTTAGTAAAGATTATTATTTATTTATCTAACAAATGCTCATCAAAACAATAAATGTTTATTATGACAATATATATTGTCAAATTATAATGGTTGATAAATCTTTTTTAATTAAAAATAATTGATAAATTGTAAAAGGAAAAATTGAGTGATTTTTTTTTATTTAGAGACGATAGTTAAATGAAGAATGCACAAATAACATTTTTTTAACATAAGTTAAACTATTTTCTTAGTAGGTGGAAGTGGTGCTAAGTGTTGTCAAAAACTCCCTCCTCTTTCTTGTCGATGTTTTACACTGAAATTCTGAAGTCATCATAATTGGACAATACGATACTTGCTCTCTATAAAATTATTTAAAATTTTCAGATGAAGATTATATATATATATTGTATATATACTATAAAAATGGTTATGAGATTCTTGTTCCAAAGGAAAAAAGTATAAGGGAAAAGACTATTTGAACTCTCAATAAAAAATTTTTTGTAAAGTGCCATAAAAACTGTACCGTATCGTACTGAAATAAACTTCAATAAAGATGTGTTAATAAAATTGTGTAGTTAAAGAATTTATTTTGGTCCCATTAGAAAAATAAAAGATAAATATAGTGGGTAGTTTCTTTTTATTTGAAATATTTTTCAAGATTTGTTTGTGTATATATCTTACTTGTAGTGTTTTACTTGCCTTTTTTTTTTAAACAAAGTTGTTATGTTAAAACAAGACTTTAAAAATTAACTTTAAAAAAGAACAACCTCCATTCCATCAACCATTACTGTATCCCTGTAATTTGTGAAATCACAGTTCAATCGAATATAAACCCAATACTCTACTATAAGAAGATCTTCCACTGAATTATCAATGTTCAACGATATGTCATAAATTAAAATACATTTAATTTAATTTAATCCATAGTAAATATTTTTTACCTTGTTCTTTTATTGCTAAAGGTGACCTGGTGGTCTAGGGGTAAGGTGTCAGACTTCTATGCTGGCGGCTGGGGTTCAATCCTCGGTCCCCGGCACAGATTTATCTGATTTCCAAACCTTTCTTCACCTCTGACAACTGTAATTACAACTTGTGAATGTGTGGAATGCCAGGCCGCCACCGTGGTTCGGATTCCAGTTAAACTGTAGGTCCTTCATTTCATCTCACAATCACCCTACCATTACACATTAGCGTAAGTGCGTATAACCCGAACGGTAGTAAGACGCGGTGCTAATAATAATAATAATAATTTATTGCTAAAACAAACAACTAGTTAATTTTTATCACTACGTCTTAGTACATATTTGTGTTATACGCATAATATGTACCATTTACAATAGTGTGCAAGGCTTATGATTGAATTTATGAAAAAGTACCCGCATTTTCTTGTATGGAGAGTATTTAAAGATTTAAGGAGAATCCCCCTCAGTTCATACTACCGGTATTTGAACCCAGATCATCCTGTCATCAGAAGCCAATTTTACTGTGAGTGTGACCCCTAATACCATGTGACCTCTGAGGAAGGTAATATGCAATAATAAAAACTACAATCATTAGTATAACCAAATTGCTTTACGCAAACAAATCAATTGTTATTACATGGTAGAAAGGTTGGCTTAGTACAAATAAAGTTGATATATATTTTGTCATCGATATTGACAAAAAAATTATTCGATGGTTATTAAAACAATTTTTCATAAGCAATAAATGCAGAAAATGAGACTAAGCGTTTGAGTATATTATCAAAGTAGATATATCGAAAATATTGTAGATTTCAAATATTTTACTATTGTGATTACATTTCACTTTAAGTTTGTTTAACTTATAAAGCTAATTTAAACAAGAAGATAAGCGTGTGGTTTTTACTTTGAGCCTAAATAAACTAAACATATCATAAAACTATTGCAAAAAAGATATTAATAATGAATGAAACAAAGATGGTGTTATATTAAAGTGTGTTAACACCAAAATTGTTGTTTGGATATGAAGGGCTGGTTAGTCAGGAGAAACACAAGAGCAAGGTTAATGAGGTTAGAGTGAGATATCTAAGAATTTTATGTTGTAAAACTCCTAATGAGAGTCAGTAATGAATGGGTGCTGAAGGAGTGACCTTTAAAAGGGAATCCAAAAGTTAAATGTGAAAGAAGCGTCTTCCATTGGTTTGCGCATGTTGAGAGGATGAGTGTGGATCGAGTGACGAAGTAAATAGTAAATATATGAAGGTAGAGTGTGTGGATCAAAGGGGGTAGGCCATGTATGACGTGGCTAAATGTTGTCGACAAATGTGTGAAAAAGATTAACATTAAGTCTTAAGAATAAAATAACATGCATACATATCTTTGTGTACCGATGTTGTTGAAGCGAAGGTAGTATGCAGGAATAGGGAATTGGGAAAAAGTTAGTGAGGATAGATTAAGTACGGAGTTGTTGTTTTTTTAATAATATATTCACATTTTATTGCCTATTCCTTAAAGGATTGATTATCTATGTATGTATGTATGTATGTATGTATGTATGTATGTATGTATGTATGTATGTATGTATGTATGTATGTATGTATGTATGTATGTATCTATCCTATGTATGTATGTATGTATGTATGTATCTATCCTATGTATGTATGTATGTATGTATGTATGTATGTATCTATGTATGTATCTATGTATCTATGTATGTATGTATGTATGTATGTATGTATGTAATATGTTTATGTATTATTATTATTATGTATATATGTATATTATATATGTATCTATGTATGTATGTATCTATGTATGTATGTATGTATGTATGTATGTATGTATGTATGTATGTATGTATGTATGTATGTATGTATGTATATATGTATATATGTATATATGTATATATGTATATATGTATATATGTATATATTTATATATTTATATATGTATATATGTATATATGTATATATGTATCTATGTATGTATGTATGTATGTATTTTTCACTTCATTAAAAGATATGTTATCTATTGTCACTATATTAATTAAATATATTCAGGGGATATGTATATCACCTTTTAAATAAAAATAAACTCTTTTTCTACGCTAGCAAAATTGTATTTATTTTGTCCAAAAAAATACTTTTTATAAAAATTTCAAATCCTATTAACCTTTGCTGGCGTCCCCTAGATATTCACCTATTGAACATATATATTTCGCGTGAAACATCGTTGAAAATGAGCTACTGTCACATTTTCTTTTTAATAAAAGATGGTTATATTTTAGAAACATTTTATAAACTTTCGACTATTTTGGCGTGAAAATATAATGAAATATCAAAATTACTTTTTATAAAACGTGGGATTTCTAGATTTCTGTACTCACCTCAGAGCTCAGGCAAGTTACCCATAAATTAAACATTATATTAACCTTTTATTTTAAAAGAATCACTCTCTAGTATTTTAATACATCATATAATACATGCATATTGTAAAACAATACTTGCAGAAGAATTTAATCAAATGGAGAGTTTGACAATTTAGTTATATCTAAACACAGGGCTTTATCTTTTTTTTAAATAATGGTTATAATTAGGTTTAGAATAATTAAAATTAATGTATATTCTACCAATTTTATTAAATTTTGAATCACTTTTTCTTAATAAAAATGAAAAAAACTCAAATAAAAAAAATGTATGTACACTTTACGTTAGGCAAAGTATAAAAAACAACAAAAGGAACACACTTTAACCCTCCCCCTTCCCAGACTTCAATAATATAGCAAGCTCTCTATCACCCCTCCACCCCCCTCAAGAACCCCTTCTGTTTCCCTATATGCGACTTCTTGTTTGTATTCAACCTTCGTTCGTTTGTTGTTGTTGTTTTTTTTCCTCTCTGTGAAGCGGAAAGATCGAACGAAGTTTGTGGTTATCATTGACTGTGTGCTCTCCTCTGACCCCCCCGCCCCCCTCCGTGGCCCTTTTGGAGTAGGACCGCCCATGAAGAGAACAAGCTACGGCAACAGCATCCCCTTTAGCCTGATGGGAATACACAAACAAGGCGAACAGGGGTTTGGGGAGGGAGGGAGTTAGGGAGAAACACACACGCGCGGCATGCATAGAGGATCATGACTGTAATCTGCTACACGCGTGTCTCATTGTGTCACCAGTGATCTGCCGTCATCTGTTGGAAGTGTAGCCCTTACCGCTTCAAAAAAATCAAACAAAAACGGCCTTTGGGGGAGTGAAAATAAAAAGGGATGGATGTCTACTCAAAAATAAGGAGGGGAAGAATTTAGATATTTTCTCATATCTCGATTCAGTCAACATATTATATGTCTACTTAGTCATAAGTCATAAGTCCCAGGTTCGATTCCGGGCATGTCCGGTATAAATTGTCATTGGTAAAATGTTTGTTCCTACTTTCACAGTGATGAATTAATGGCCGGGGGTTGGATGTTGTGTCTGTTATAGATTCAAGTTAGTTTACTCATGGGTCTTGTGATTATATAATATGTCGGTTTATAAAGTTCACGATAAATATCTCGAATATATGAAAAATTTACATTTATTTATTCGTATTCTAGACAGGTGATATGGTGGTCTAGAGGTATAAGAGGTCAGACCTCTGTGCTGGGAGTCTGGGGTTTAAAAATCGGTCCCGGCAAAGATTTATCTGATTGCCAAACATTTCATTCACCTCTGACAAGACAACTTGTGAATGTGGGGAATGCCAGGCCTCCACCGTGGTTCGGATTCCACGTTAAACTGTAGGTCCTCCATTTCATCACAGAATTACACATTAGCGTATGTATAACCCGAACGGGTAATAAGACGTGGTGCTAATAATAATAATTTTCTAGACCGACTGAATATAAGCACCCTATTCACAAACTAATTTAACTCTACGAGTATAATAGACATGACACTTAGTACCACAGTTGATAATTTATCGTTGTGAAGGGGAATGCCTAAATTAAGCCTAAATGTTTCATTTTTCAATCATGATGGTAATCGAATCCATTACCCTTTGTGGATTAGGCAGACCAATGGAGCTAAGGTGTTGAACTATATCTATGGGCTCAAACGTAAAATTTGTCCAACCAGCATGCTTTGTTTTGGTCTTATATACCACTTATATTATGACAAACGCATCGTTGAACGAGTGGACTAAGCGACAGGCTCATAATTTCTCGTTTGCTAGAGATGGGTAGGCCAGATTTAAAATCCCATGTTGGTGTACTTAGGGTGTTTTTACCCCTAAATGGTTTACCACTTAATCTTTACGCCAATTAGGGTACATTAATTCTCATTTCGACCTTTATCATCCCTGTTATATTAGCGTAGTTTACAATAACTTACCTAGACCGATATAAGAAATCAATTTTCATTAAATTATTTTACCACTAATGAATAATTAAATCCTTTTTTGACGTGAATACGTCTTTAAATTTGCTACCATACGGGGGCAATCCAAAAAACCTAATAATAACAAAATCGGGGGATACAGTTTGGCGTTGTAGTTTCGAATCCATCCTCTACATCCAAAATTAAATTATACCACTGGATAGCTAAAGGATCAAAGAATTCATTACGATACGCGAGAACAGTGATGCATCGCGCGCGGTGGAGGGGGAAGCTTCGCCATTTTGAGGTTATTTTGCTACGTATCGAGATTTGCAATTAGTATAACATTTGACTCGGAGAAGCTACGATGTTCGTTTAAGTTTTAATCGTCAGCTGTCATCAAATACATAACGTATTCACGTACATTACGTATTCACTTACAACACACGGCCGTGTCCATGACACAGCCACACCCCATTTTTTTGTTTAACGAGGGTGTAAAAGTCAATTATAGGCCTAGTAGTTTCATGAAATAAATATAATATACATAAATATATCGTATAGTTAATCATATAAAATGATTTGCTAAGACCCGTTTATGCCTATATTGATTTTAAATAAAAACATTTTTGTAGATTTAAATAGATATGGTTTTTTATTTAAACTCTATGAAACAAATTGGCGTAGTTTAGTACACTGACCGTAAATATATTTATCTATCTTGTAAAATTAGTTTACCCTCAGTAAATAAAGTTCACATTACATCTGATGCCATTCTTTAATTCATTAGTGACAATATAAAAACAATAGCCTATTATTAACCAAACCAAGAGGTTTGAGATGGGATTCATGTTGGGCTTACTGGTGGGATTGTATATTTTTATAGCGTAATGTTGCTTTATTTTACTAACTAAAGAGCTGAACAATTCTACTACCCGTTCACCCCCAAAATAATAAAAAAGTAAAGATGTATGTTTTAAAATATTCTGTAAAATAGTCATTATAATGTAGTACATTTTATCGTGTATTTAACTTTAATTATTATTTAAATAATGCTAATAATATATACAATTTTAATAGAATTAAAATTATTTAAAACGTTTCAAAGTTAATTATATTTAACGTGTTATTTAGGTATTAAATAGAGCTCAAGTATGAACTATCTTTATATAGTATTTTATAAATGAAATTAGTATGTAGGTCATGTTGTATGTGTGTTTGATAACACTTTAAAAATTAAAATTAAAGTTTACACCAGCACTACAACATCTGATGTTAATGTCAGGTGTTCTTAGTCTGTTGGCTTATGATAACTTAGTTAGGCCTATTATTTAGGTAATGATGATGAGTACCACCATTTTTCATTTCTCATTACTTTTATGACTTATTCAAAGAGGTTTTTAGGTCGTTTTTATATATTCAAATAAACCCAAATACCTCTAAAACTCTTTATACGGGACTTTCTTTCACTCAAGCTTTTCTCAAATTTTCAGGATTGACGTTGGCTATATTTTTGTTGTTAATTACAATAAAATTGATTGTTCTTCCTAAAGGGTGTTTTAAAATTAATTGATCGGTAGTTTATTCTGCTAGCGAATGTGGAATTCGTTTTGTTTTGTGAATAACTTCATCGCTAAATCAACTGCAAATCCAAAGAGTAATTAGAGAATCATTTTCAATTTTCAAATCCTAAGACAAATAATATTTTTGTTAGGTTTGTTGTTTTGTATCTATAAAAGTAGGTAAATTGTTTTTCTTTATCAAATAAAAATTTCCAATAGCTAGCTTGTACATTTTATTTTATTTTATCTTACATTTAAATATATAAATATCCATACAACTAAGTACTGTTCCCATTAAAAGGCAGCGTAAACTCAAGAGTGCCAAAGGAAATATTCAAATAAAATTCTTTGTATATTTATTTTTTTATGTTAACAATGTAATTCAAAGCCAAGAAACATTGCAAAGGAATTTAGGGATGCCTGAAGATATGCACCCTTGGTGTATTATGCTATACTACATATATTGAGACCCAAAATCCTTGACCGCTTGGCTTTCTGTGGGGGTACTTTAAAATCCAAGAATAGGATTTTTTGCATTCTTACTATAGGGTACTTAAGATTGTAAAATTGAGCCTTTATTTAATATATAGACTATATTTTAGGAGTCTGGCATTTTTAGCAAGTCTATAACCACTTCAGGTAACTCAAAAAACAAAATTAAATACAGTTTATAACCATACTAAAACCATAGATAAAGGAGGTAATTAGTCTATGCAAAGACTTTAAGTGACTTTATTTTAAAACTGAGTCAAACATGAATCAATAAGACATAACATTTAAAACTAACCATTCAAATTAGCCAAACGAGGTGCACATCAATAAAAAAATAAGTATGCGAGCTCTTTAACCCCCACATTGTTAGGCTCATGAGTTAAGTATAACTTTATATAGTATATTTTGTTGCTGGCCAGGAGATAAGTATTTAAATATCAGCTGAGTTTACTGAGCGTATTTTTTCTAATTGGTATCCCACTCTGCCTCCACTCAAATACAAGTACATTTCCTATAAGCTCTAGTTAGGTTCCTCATCCTTGCTTCATTAGCGTCTCCCACATCCTTACTTAATTTACGTACCATAATTAGAATGTGTGTATCTCTGACGGGTAGTAAGATCCAGTGAGGAAAATAAAACAATGATTATCTTAAGGTATTTTGTCTTCAGATAAGGCTTGTAATCTAATTTAATACTAAACAACTTTTATTTGATCCATCGAGATGAGTGAATATAGTCAAACCATTTGAGCTTTAAGGCGGGGTGCTAGTGAGCGCAAGCTTAGTGCATTAATTTTGCAGTTTTTATAGCACAAACATTTTTTGGCCAAAATTAATCAAATATTTCTTCTAACTTTTTAAATAAAGAGAAAAGTTTGTCACCAAATGCTGCCATGTTCATGACAGATATTCAACAACTGTTGATATTGGCATGTGCAGAAAGCTAAACTCTATGATTCTATAGAAGAAATATTTGATTAATTTTGGCCAAAATATGTTTGTGCTATAAAAACTGCAAAAATACTGCCCTAAACTCACGCTCACTAGCACTCCACCTTAAGCTCTTTGGTGTTTTCAAGGAGAAAATTAATAAAAACTATTAATAGTATGCGTTGATACTTCATCCTGAATTTCATCTCAAGGTTTAATATACATTTTGGCATTTCTCTTGAACAAACACGACGTTAACACTAATTATTCTTTCATATCTCATTAGTCACGTTTACTCAGACCCCTTTAAAGAGGTAAACAAAAGCCAGGTAGCCCACGTTGAAAGACGCAACAGCGTTCCCGTTTGTTGTGTGTGTGTGTGTGTGTGTGTATGTGTGTGTGTGCAAACAATGGTGGAGGCCACGTCACATCCAGTAGCTTCGCTTTGGCTTGTTTGCAAGGAATGTACGTCTGTGTATAAACATACACATACAGAGACTAAACGAGAAGTCCTTCTTAGTTAAAACATGCACGTTCAGAAGCTCAGGTAATATTTATTAAAGTGGGATGGATGTAACCCATCTACCCCTAAAACCCATGAATTCCACCCTTCGCTGTCAAATTAATCCTGTCGGAACAAATTACTCTCTTTGGAAAATTAGTCTTCATAAATTTGAACCCCGTTCTACCCTATCACAACTTTCTTTTCTCTTTAGTTTTTTTGGACTGGGAGTTTTTTTTTTTTTTTTTAGCATAATGAAAGTATGACAAGAATTGAGATGAAACATTATAAGAGGGAGTAAATTAACAATGAAAGTATTCCAGGATTTATACTACACACTCTCTTGCTGACCTGCAATATATTATAAATTGAACTTCTAATTAAAATTCTTTTGAAGTTTAACGTGCAAGAATAGGATGTGTAGAACGCGAATAAAGGTAAGTTTTTTTCTAATGTTTTTAAATCAAAACTTTGTTTGGTCAAAATAAATCAAATATTACTTCAGTAGTAACATAGAGTTTAGTTTTTTCACATGGTTGCCTCAAAATTTATTGATGGTGTCTTGGAATTTAATGAGAACTTTTTCTCTACATTTAAAAAGTTTCTCATCTAATGCCGTAATTTTCAAGTAAGATATTCAGCAAATTGTTGATATCAATATATGATTAAAATTAGAATTTTATCTCTGTACTAAAGTAATATTTCATTTATTTTGGCCAACAAAATTTGCTGTAAAAACTGAAAAAAAAATACTAGCCTTTTCTCACGTTAAATACATTCCAAAATTAATTTAATGTATCCACGAATATTAAAGTAGGATTGTTGTAGGAAAAAACTCCTAGAAAACCAAAAACTTATTTTATGGTGGTCGATAATTAACATATTATATTATATATTAGTATTTTAAGAGGTATTGGTGTTAAAGTCCGTTTTTATAGGAAGAAATGTCTTTTTTTTATATGTTTTTAGTCAGTGGACTACAATCTTTCCAAGGGTTTACCTCCCCTCCCCCCCCTCCTCATCAAAACCTTACGGGCTCTTCAAAATTTAGTACCCAAGTGTGGTAGGAAAAATTGAGAGGAAGCTTACTCTTATTTAGATGAAGAGATAAGGGGAAGCCCGATTAAGAAAAATCACCCATAATACACCTCGACAACCCATCACCGTCAAACCAATCCTCAAGAGCGTGACATCAAGCCCGCGTGCTCACCGATACTTGTTTTAAATAGTATTATAAATTTAGGCCTATTAAGTTAAGGCAGAAGGAGACGCAAAAAAAAAACGACAGCAATTTCGCAATTTTTATATCAAAAATTATTTTTTGTTCAAAATAAATAAAATATTGCTTCAACAGCAATGGCTAGTTTAATTTTATTCGCGTGGTGATATCAACAGCTGTTAAATATCTGAAAATGATATCCTGGTATTTAATGAAATCCTTTTCTGTCCATTTTAAAAGTTTCCCATCTAATGCTGCCATAGGTGACCTGGTGGTCTAGGGGTAAGGTGCCGGACTTCTGTGCTGGCGGCCGGGGTTCAATCCTCAGTCCCAGCACATATTTATCTGATTACCAAACCCTTCCTTCACCTCTGACAAGACATCTTGTGAATGTGGGGAATGCCAGGCCTGCACCGTGGTTCGGATTCCGCGTTAAACTGTAGGTCCTTCATTTCATCTCACAATCACCCTGCCATTACATATTAGCGTAAGTGGGTATAACCCGAATGGGTAGTAAGACGTGGTGCTAATAATAATAATAATAATGCTGCCATGCTTATTAAAGATATTCAACAACTGTTGATTTCACCGTATGAGGAAATTTAAATTAAACATTGCTAATGGAGCAATATTTTATTCATCTTGGGCCTAAAAAAGTTTTGTCATAAAAATAATAAAACACTTATGCAATTATATTCACTTTATCATTAAATTTTGGTCATCAACTACAATTAAAATCGTTTAATATTAAAATGTTCTTGAAAATATATTATAATATTAGTAAAACCTACCAGCATTGATAATATATAATATACCTACATAAATCTATTGCTTATCTAATTTCATATTTTAGGTCTATAAAATAATTTTCGATACAAACCCTCTTGATTCCCCAATCAATCTCACAAACTGTGATAAAAATAATTTAAGCTAGTTGTAAAGACAAAATAAATGTTCGCTAAACCCAAATCGCTCTGGGGGGAATGTAGTCAAAATTTAAAGCTAATTTTTCGGGGTTTGTTGACAACAGGAAGGTCGGTGTTCTAATTATCTTGAACGTGATTTATCTGTCATTTCCCACAAACTCTCCAAGTGATTTAGGATACATTTCCTCTCAAATTTACCTTCCTCATCCTCACATTTGAGGTAATTAAAAAATTGATACCCGCTTGAGCGTCCGTATGGTTTAAGGCTTCACTCTTTCATTAGACTGGCCTGCGAAAGATGAGGGAAAGATCATGGTTTGAATCATTGTCAGCTCCACTGAGAGTGCCTTTTCCTAAATAGTTTTACACTCTCCTCCCATGCAAATGTGGGTAGATTAGCTTCAAAATAGATTCTTCCTAATCCTGACAGTATAAGAGTAGCACAAACTACCCCTCATCAAAAGGCTAATCTAAAGCGTTCGGCCACTAAAGTGGGTTGGTATTAGGATAGTTTGTAAGTTTTCGGCTAAAATAATCACCTATTTCAGAAATTGAATGCTTAGTGTAGGTAGTTTTAAAAAAACTTAAATATTTTACAATCTATTATATTATGTATTATTATTATTATTGTTATTATTATTATTATTATTATTTTATTATTGTTATTATTAGCACCGCGTCTTACTACCCGTTCGGGTTGTACGCACTTACGCTAATGTGTAATGCTAGGGTAATTGTCAGATGAAATGGAGGACTTACAGTTTAACGTGGAATCCGAACCACGGTGGAGGCCTGGAATTCCATACATTTACAAGATGTCTTGTCAGAGGTGAAGGAAGGGCTTGATAATCTGATAAATAAGTGCCGAGACAGAGGATTGAACCCCGGACCCCAGCACAGAAGTCTGACACCTTACCCTTAGACCAACAGGTAACCAATAATATATCAAGCTAGTATAATTGTCAATTACAGTTATAGCCGTATTTAAATGTCGTATTCTTTGTATTGATAAATGACAACTGGACATGGGAATTAAAACCAGAACCCTTGGCATAGTATGCCAAATCTCTTATGTAGCTGGTGATTTTTCAACATCCATCACAGAATCAGCCTTAAAATAGTATTGATGATTTATCCTGGGCAAGTGATGACTCCTGGATAGATCAGTGGTAAAGAGTATTGACGTACTAAATCAAAGGTCATGGGTTAAAATACTTTGACCAGGTGTAAATTTCAATTTAGAGAATAAATATTATTTATATTAAGTTCAGGGTATTTCCTTAAAATGTAATACTCTTCATTTTGATTGAAATGTTTCCTAAGACAAACTAAGATAAACGTCATTATACGCCATGAGTTAATGCTAATAAATAAACCTTTTTGATTCCAACCCCAAATATAGAACACCCCACCACCCAACCGAATACCAGAAAGAAATACATTCAGAACTAGTCCTCAAACAACCCTTGTAGACGCTAACAAGACGCTGATTGATACTAACGACGCCGACACGTCACACCCGGCGCCGTCTGCTCGAGTCGCCCCCAGTCGCCGGACCAAGAAGAGAGTTTGTTGGAGGAAGAGGGGGTTGTGGGTGGGTAGATGTCTGCCTGTCCGCTCGAAGGCATCCCCCAAGTGAGTTGTGAAAATGTGTCGCCTCTTCCCCACTCCTTTACTCTGGAAATTAGGATTGAAGAGATCTGGCTAACCCTCAAGGTACAGGGTAAAAAAAAGAAGTATAGAAGGTGTGAATATTTGGTGAGAGGGGATGTTGGGGGATTTGAATCGAGGAAAATACGTCTGTTTTTTTTACCATGACTTTAAATATAAAAAATAAAAATTTAAGGCATTAGTTGTCACGTCACTACAAAGTATTATAAAATTAATTAGTACTTTATTATTTAATACTATTTTATCTATTTTTTAGAATCCCGTTTTATTAACCATTCGGGCTACACGTTTGTGTACTAATTACAAGAATGGTTTTAGGAAATATAAAATATATATTTAGAGGAAATGTACCAGATTTTTCATAGAGGGTGATTGGGAAACAATTGTGGAAAAACCACCTTCAGTACACCGCCTAAGATTTGAGCGTCAATCTGTCTGTCTTAGGGAGTCTATTCACCCGTTAGAATAGAGCCTTACACCAAGCGGCCACCGAAGTGTATTTATTACTAAAGGTTTTTTATACTGTATTATTCTATTTGTTATATTATATATGATAAATACTCTAATGGGGTAGGGATGTTGAAGGAAGCATTTTAGAGATAATCTAACCGCATTTGCGTAAATAGAGGGTTGGAAATAATTTAGAAAAAAAAACACTCTTATTAATCCCAACAAGTATTCGAGATCTGATCTCCTCACCATCAGCAGGCGAGTCTAACACGGATAATGATGCCTTATACATTTCAGTCACCGAAGCGGATAATAAATCCGATGCGCATATATCTTCAAGTGAGTTAACATCGATGGTATTGGGGGTAAAGTGCTTGCCTCAGGACCACGATGTTCATGAGTTCAAACCCAACCAAAGGTAAATTATATCCCTTAAGGCCCTTAACCCTGTCGAGTGCAAGTCTAAAATCTATTTTGTGGGATGGTTGGCGGGAGGGTGAAAGGCATGGCGTGACTTCACAACCTACCAACGTATCCTTCTACGTCAACAAGAACAGATGGATCAAGGAAACCGTAGATGGCGCTAGCTACCGGACAGGTTTTGCGAAAAAATTATTAGTGTTGAAATATCAAATTTCTCGAGAACAAGTAAAATTTTTATGTTAACATTTGCAACGCCCTTTCTAAGGTAATAACGATGTTCTTTAATTGTTAAATTATCTTATTTTTTGTTATGAATCCGGCAGTTTTATATTGAAAAATGTATTTTATCGATATTTGATCACTGTTAAAATTATGGAGGAGGTGTGTATGTAAAAAGTATACCTTAATCAACATGCTTTTATTCATGAACAAACCGTTTCCGAAAAGAGAATTGCAAAACAGAACACATTCTTGCTGTGAATTTCCACGACAAATGAAAAGGGTCAATCGCTTTAAACGATAGCAGCACAAATTCTTTTGGAGAAGAAGTAGATCCGTTGGTTCCGTGTCGCTGAAGAACCTTGGATGATATATTAAATACCTTTCCCAGTGAAATTGGTAGACAAGCACTCAGAAAAATTCAATGTGAAAGTCAGCGGAGAGTCACCTCACTTCCTGATCTTCCCTAGGACATGTTGTTTATACCAGATGGTGCAGGCAGCACTAACCGAATGAGGGACTGAATGCATGCCCAGCTCCAGATGGATATTAATCGCATCCTAATAATATTGAATTAATTTACTTAAGAAGAAGGGCTTCAAGTATTGGCCTAGGTTTGTCTACACTAAATTTAATGGCCCATGGTTCAAATCCAGATGTGTTATTATTATTATTATTATTATTATATTTATTATTATTATTATTTATAAATTTATGTATTTCCACAAATATTTGAGATACTAAATAATTTATTATCGAAAAATTGTAATACTATTAAAAATAATAAAACTTATCTGAAATATATTTTTATAGAACCAATTTTTTCTGAGATATTGTTAAACATTATTACTAGCATTAGCATTGCGTCTTACTACCCGTTCGGGCTATACGCACTTAACGCTAATGTGTAATGTAAGGGTGGGTGATTGTGAGGTGAAATGGGTGGCCTACAGTTTAACGTGGAATCCGAACCACGGTGGAGGCCTGGCACTCCACACATTCACAAGTTGTGATTAATACACGTCTTGTCAGAGGTGAAGGAAAAGTTTGGCAATCAGATAAATCTGTTCCGAGACCGAGGATTTAACCCCGGACCCCCAGCAGAGAAGTCCGACACCTTACTGCTAGACCGCCAGGTCACACATCCATATTTGTTGGTGGGGATATTTTCTAATCATCTAAATGTTAATCCAATCCATTGATTTTAAAACCATGCAAGTATACAAATTTTAAATCAAAAAAATATAATTTTAAACTAAATAAATGATAACCTTTACTAATCGCAAAATAATGTGGTGTGAATTATCAAATATATTAAACTAGGTTTTTTATTCATGTACTAATTTATCTTTAATCAAAACTAATGCAATCAAGAAATCATAAGATTTCAACAACAAACTGTACGCGTCATATGTTTTAAACTCAGTATAAAACATTCACTTTTTGGTGCAAATGTAATAAAATATATTTGATAAAAAGAAAATTAAGCATGGAATTTTAAATTGCAATAATCGTGTAAGCTAATGGAAGAACATTAGTGCAATAAGTTTATGTACACTAGTTTCAATACATTCATTTACATACAGATCTAACACGAGAGCCATAAGTATTTTCTTTGTTTATACTTTTTGGAGGATGTAATTATTATTGTGATTCCCATAAATAAGTAGAATATACTTAGTTAATAGTCAATGTACTACATACTATTTTAAATAATTTATTGTTTACTACAATTAACAAACAAAACAATTTGATCAACTGTTTGAAATTATATATTTTTACTACCTTCATTTGAACCTTTCTTAACTAAAATAAGGAATAGACAGAAGGTCCAAACAACAATGAATAACAAGGGGGCAAAAAGGGGGCAATAGGAGTGAGCTATTGTAGTTCTGCCCTTTGAATGCCCGAGATAAAACATTCGAAACTCAGATCTCGCAACCCACACCAGTTGCGGAAGAAAATATATGGACGGTCAATCTCGTAGAGCTCATTAACCAAAAGGTATATATCCTAAAATTAAAGTAAAACGAAAATACTATAAAAATTACACTACCTATGGGTATGGTGAACCATTAGACTAATAAATGCATGAACTGGTTTTAAGTTGATATTTATTCATCAAGAAGTTAATATCATATGAAAATACATAATATATTATATAGAGATAATCTTTGAAATATACAATAAGCTTTCGACTAGCTATATTATTCCCACATTCTGACAACATGCGAAGTTTTAAAAGAAACATCAATTAATTATTTTGAGTGCCAGCATTTAGGAACAACAACATAATCAAATGTGGCTTTAGCTCAACAATAACTTTATCATAACGTCAATAATTTCCATTTGTAAAGTTTCTTCACGGAATAACTAGCAAATTACATTTCTTATAAAACATAAGAATTAATCCAAAAATATCTTAATCTCAGAACAATTATCCCCTATTCCATTATACTGTTAACGTTAAACAATCTCATTATAATAACAAAGTATTCCATTGAACTTCTCAAAAGACAATAAACTAGCCATACGTTGAAGCTTAACGATTTCATAGTAAAATAAGATCATTCTATGTATTATGTAAATTTAAGCCCAGTTAATATGTTCCAAATATTTACAAAAGGTCTAAATATCAAATATGAAACTAATAGAATTCAATATTGACATTATTTCACAAGGTTAAAGATATCGATAATATCCTAAGTTCAATCGTCGATCCTTCCCAGAGCAAGTAATTAAATCAACATTATCTTAACAATCGATATTATTGACACGACTAAGTTCGAAATTAACAACGTAGAAATTAAAAAAAAAAGTTTTTATTTAAAGCATTTAATAAATGGCCGAAAGAGAATTTTTAAATATCAAACAAAGATTTTAAATAAAAGGAAAATGTATTAAAATTTCCAAAGATAATTTAGACCTTACATTTTAACAATCTGAACTAGAAGCTTTTCCTTCCCAAAATATAATCAAGTCCAAGAGTGACGACAAGATGTCCTGCCGCCACTATATATACAACACAACCCAGAGAAAATGGATGATGGGAAAAATGGTGTGGGACAACATATGGAACACTTGGGAACAATATGCGCATGACAACAACATAGCTCCAAAACAGATTCTTAGAGCTTCGAGTTTATCCTAGAACATAGACGAGTAAAGTGTATTTTCCGCTAAAGCTCTTTGCATCTCAAGTTATTGGTCACTACTTCATAACAATACTGATGGTCAGTCTAATTCCGGCCACAGGTGCGCGTAGTTGTTATTGATATTTTCTCGCGTTGGTGTCCTCTGAATCGGCGCTGAGAGCGGTGCAATGGGGTAAGTAACATGTTTCTCTTCAATTCTTGTAGCCCAATGCTAAACATTTTATGACAAAATTAAGTTTAAACGATATAACTTTAAGCCATCAAATTTATTAACTTTAAAAATGTAGTAAACAGTATTATTTGTATGTGTGTATATATAATATAAATACGCAATCATATGAAAGATCTAGTTTTTATGAGTTTTAATTCACCGTAGAATCTGAAATATTAGCTTATATAGTGAGAAATATTAATTTAGATGTTAACGACACGTATGCACAAGATTGTGATTTTGGAATTTCTGTTCAAATCTCTTCTCAGTTAGCTAACCAGGTAGCCTTCCTTTTTCATGAAACGTAAAAACTTATCTTGATTTGTTACACCACGTTGGTGTTTATAAGATAGATCCACAGTAAACCTGCTATTCTTCAGGGCAATAGAATATTATGTACGTAAATTTTGAAACAATGGTGATACTAGTTAATTATTCAATAAAACCAAAATACACCTGTGTAAATTCCCCTGAGGAGTAGTAATTATAAAATATAATTAGTTATAGCATTGATATGTGAACGGTTGATAGCGTTCATCCAATTATTATATTGATCAAAAAAGGGCATTTTTATTTCAATTCTAGTTAGAACTTTGACCTAACCTTAATTTCAAACTCCAGAAATAGCCAAAGAGTCCTTCTTAATGTTTACCGTCTCTCTCTTACATTTTATTGCTTCCATTCCAGTTTAGTTTGTGACCCCGTAAAAAAAAATTAAGGTTTACAAGCTCTTCGACCGATTTAGCTTATCAAATAAGATTCTAAGACAAAAAATATAAATAAAATAAATTCTCACATTAACAGTTGTATGATAAAATAAAAGGTCAAAATTACCTGCTGAATTGTAATCGCATTCAGATCCATTTAAATTATTTATTTCCTCATATCTCTTTACGAACTTGTTATCAACTGAAATAATCTTATTCTTTAAAGATTAAAGTGATTTAATAAGCAAATGTTTTAAACTAACTATAAGGATAAATTCAAGACACCAGAATATAAATTTGACATAATTTAAGGTACAGAGCCAATTTAATTGTTTATAAATATTTCTGTGATTTATAGGTTCAAATTTTAGAACCATAAACAATTTAAGAGGTATATATTCTAAGCAAGACTTAAAGAAGAAATCTCACAGCTATTTCAAAGAAACCCTCTACAAATTCCTCAAGCAATTGAATTTCCATTGCGTGCAGTTTTTTTTTTTAAACTAAAACAATTGCACTATTTATCATAAGAAACCAGTCTTCAAATCAAGACTAATAAGATAATTTTTATTTTCTCGCTATCTTACAGGTAGAGAAAGTATTGTGATCGTTAAAACAATCGAACTCAAGATTTTGATGAATCTCGACCTGTCATGACCCCTTGAATCTGAATAGGTGGTTTTTAAATGTCAGTCTGTCTGTATGTACCTCCAACTAGAGTCTAAACTATTTTATCCAGGGTTTTCATATGGTTGCCCCGAGGGGTTTTTGGAATTGGATATCTAACCCTAAAATTAATGGTAGTTTATTGAAGTCCAAACAGATAATTGAAGAGCAATGCGATGACCTGAAGTTGTGAAACACCTAATAAAATGTTAAAATTGTAACCAAAAGTTATTTTTATTGGTTCAAACATCCAAATGAGAACATTCTTTAAAAATAAAACTATAAAATTTAAAACCGGGACACAAAAGATGTTTTAAGTTAGTATAGTGCAATTTATGCTCGGGTTTTCTAATGTATATTATTTCGTTTCACATGTATTACGAGTTTTGGGTAGATATCTCCATCTTAAAACAATAGAGCGAGAAAGTTCACGTGGAGTTCCGTACCATTTATTTTCTTAGAGTAATTGATCAAAATTAGATCTAAAATAAAACTTGACCAAAATTCGTGGTTTAATCCGTGGCTTCGAATGAAATTCACTATCTTGACATTTCACCTTACATACACACTAAAGAGTTATTACCTTCACAAATATATGATGGTAAATATCAATAAGTAAACAGTAAAAATTCCCTTTCTTTTTCATATCGTTTCAAATCATCCAAATCAAGCCAAGCCTGCATAAAGCGTGACCAAAACAGATACCTACAGATATTTCAAAATAAAGCAATTATAGGTATTTAGTTGGATAGGCTTTCATACTAATCACTACAGGGAAAATCACTAGAATTTGGTTTTATTTTCATACTTATATTCTGTTTTCAGTTACTATTTTTTTTAGGTTGCTCTCTTTTTGAAAGGGTGGATAAAATTTCACGTTCAATAGAGAGGTACTTTGTTTTTACGTTTATTTTAAGTATGAGGGGCTCCTCATTGCTAGCATTACTTAATGTAAAGACGTTTAATAATACCCGTTATGTACTCACGGCGTGATTCTAGGGGGTTGAGGGGGCTATTGTTTTATATATAAAATAGGCCCCTTCTATTTAAAGCATTAAAAATGTTTATAAGTAAGTATGTAGCCTGAAAGTAGGTCCTGAGTTGCTACCTCATCCAACTGTAGTAACTTGCGCAATCAGCCCATTGACAGATTAATGATATCCACCTATTCCTTCTGGAGGAAATTACATGTAGCTTACTAGGTAATTCATGAAGTCTGCTAGTTTCCCGTTGCTTATCACACAAATTTCTACTAGCGAGCGAGAAAATCCACCAATATTTGCTGGTAAATTATATCATATAGCTTTGAGGAGTCTTTTACATTCGTCTGACACTTTTACTTTCCATCTGAGGGAAAAGATGCCAAATCTTCTTCAATCGGTATAGATTCGTTGAATTCTAATGTGATTAAGCCCACGCGAATTAGACTCCTGAAGCAAGCAGCTTACCCCAGGTCATCAATGATTCTAGTAGAGTGCAAAAATAAAATATAATGTTTAATGTTATCTGAAATAACTGCAAGGTTTTGTGTTTTTTCCAACGTTTTATAAATCACATTCCTATAATAATGACGAACATTAGTGAAGTTAATTCAGATTGTCCGAATGGGTAGTTAAACGAATTGTCATTTTAAAAAAACGCTAAATAGAGTTTGAACTCTTGAAGGGTATCCAAAAGTAAACATAGTTTCAAAGATAATATAATGGGCAAAATTTTAGAAAACATTCCAAAAGGTTTCTAACCAATTTAGCCTCCATTATATTAGCTTATTTTATCTCTTCCACTTTTGTTTTTAACTGGTTTAAACTATTTTACCCCCCCCCCCCCTTTAACTTATTTTTAATGTTTTATGTAATCAGTCACCTTAATTTAAATAATTGTCAATTCTCAGTATATCATATCACCCAATTTAACCATTTCAAATACTTAATCTCACTCTATGTTAATAAATTAAAATTTAACCTTTTAATTTATTATTCTGCTACTTTGTTCTACTTATATCAATTAATATTATATGACCATCTCCTAACTACCTTTTTCAATCACGATATATCTCATGAAATTATTATTTTTTATGCTCTTATCTGCTTTATATTTCAATATTTTTTTAAAACTGTATCAATTGTTTATATTTAGTTTATTTATTTTTAATTAATCCAACTTTCATTCTAATTGTTATTACCATGTTACACCCATTGTTTTGTTATATTTTTGACTTGTAGGTTTACTTTTAAATATTACCAACCATATATATGTATTTCACTCTATTAGCTTACCCCCTTTGACTCATATTATTGTGTATGTTTTTATTTAATGCTATGATTCTCATTGTAAAATGTTTTAACGCATTAATTATCACTTTGCTTTAATTTAACTTTTTAGCCTATTCTTTCTTATTCATCCTTATCATCAATCACTATCTAAGTCTTTAGTTTTAATATAATATAATGGGGCCAAATCTTTTAAACACATCAAAAACGTTGGTTTTAACTTATCCCGGAAATCTAGAGCAGCGGAATAGCTTCCAATAGTTTGGAGTGTGCCTGAAACTTGACGTTAGCTTTAATGTCAGGGGGACCTGGTGGTCTAGCGGTAAGGTGTCAGACTTCTGTGCTGGCGTCCGGGGTTCAATCCTTGGTCCCGGCACAGATTTATCTGATTACCAAACTCTTCCTTCACCTCTGACAAGACATCTTGTGAATGTGGGGAATGCCAGGCCTCCACCATGGTTCGGATTCCACGTTAAACTGTAGGTCCTTCATTTAATCTCATAATCACCCTAGCATTACACATTAGCGTAAGTGCGTATAACCCGAATGGGTAGTAAGACGCGGAGCTAATAATAATAATAATAATTTAATGTCAGTATTAAAAGCAAATACTAACTTTTTTTATTAGCATTACGTATTGCTAGTTGTTCAGGTTATACGAATATTTTGTACTCATTCAGATTATGAGCCTAGGATGAGGAAGGTTGATTTTAAAAGAAATGTAAGCGGATTTGCATAGCAGTAGAGTGATAAACCATTTAGAGAAAATAGACCCGATCTCCATGTGGCCGGCAGTCTAGTCTATTGCGAGAGGGACAGCTTAGACCATGCGTGCACTGAAGAATATTACTAAACATTAATTCATGAATACTTGTTGATAGGCACGCGTAAATAGATATCAATAAAGTGTTTTTTGTTTCCCGGTGACGTAGCGAATGGGACAAAGGACTTGGCTAGATGTGTCATTAAATATTTAGGACCCTTTCTCCACTCGTATGCTGATATCTTTCCTCCAATTCTTCTAAGTTTCCCATCACTATTTCTATTAGTGTAAACATATGGATTTTTCTGATTGCTGATAAGAATTGAATACACAGTTTAGATTCAATAAGTGAAAAAGGACAACCTGGACAAGTAAATCGAACCCCAGGACATTTAGAATAGAGCGTCAATGCTCTACCACTGAATCACAACTATGTCCTCAACAGTTGTTGAATATCTGTCAAGGTTATTTTGTAATTTAATGACAACTTCTTCTCTTCCTTTAAAATGTTTTCTCGTCTAATACCGATCATTAGGCTTATGACAAAAATTCAACAACTTTTGATATCACCATTTGAAGAAAATTAAATTCTATGTTTGTGTTGAAGCAATATTTTATTTATTTTGGTCCAAATGTGTTTTGCTATATATTCTACAAAAACATTGGCATTTTCAGTTGGATTATACCCTTATGTACTAATTACGCTAGTGGTTTCAGGCTATAGGATGATTATATTAAAGTAAATACACCCGCTCTTGCGGTGAGGGTGATTGGAGAACCATTTTTTAAAATCTACCTTCAGTACACCCAGTCAGATTCGAACCTTTATCTCCCCGTCATCGGCAGTCTAGTCTACTTCAAGAGTAACGCGTTAGATCACTTGACCACCGAAGCGGCATCTGTGTGTTGTAGAGTTTTTGTAAGATATTTAAAAAAACTATTTTTTTAAACTTTTAATTACTTACGATCCCTTGGTAAGGTGTACAGCAACATAATGATTAAAATGCACCGGTTTAACTAACCCTCCACCCTCAACCACCGTACCGCCCCCTATCTCCATCCTCCATGAAGGTCTATTATGATAAAGAATCTGTGGTTCGCGTCGAAACTCGGCAAGTCTGGCACAAGCCGTAGAGAGAGGGTTATCCTTTTCCTCTACACGCTACGCATTCTCCTTTACCAAAACTTTACCACCTTCCCCCACCACGCCACCAAGCCTCTTATGACCTGCCGTTAGTTTGTAACGCAGGCTGCGTAATGCCAGGGGAATTTATTATCAGGTAGAAAAGCTGTGTAATCAATCGCAGTGTTTGGTATTCGGATCGAGTTTTGAGGTTAGGTTTTTTTTTATTCGTTGGGAAACTAACGGAGGGAAAAGCAATATTTGAGAGGTTTAGGGAATAGAACAGGGTAGAATGTGGTGGAAAGGAAATTTGGGGAAAACAGAGTGTGAAATGTACAGACCTACAAAAATTGACAATATGTTTCAGTAGATCTTATTTTTGAAGAAAGCTTTTGATCCTTGCCCTAACACGTGTTGGTGCATTTATTTTTAGAATGTTTTTAACAATAGAAATTCTCCTCAGTGGCGTAGTTAGCTAACGCGCTAATCGCGTTGAACTTGACTGCCAAGGATGGGCAGATCGAGGTTCAAATCTCGGTCGAGTGAACTGGGGGTAGTTTTCCCTAAATGGTTTTCCACTAACCCTCCAAGCAAATTTGGTTTCACTTCTTCTAAATTCAACCTTCCCGATTCCTAATCCATTAGCGTAATTAGTACTTAAGTGTATAACCCGAACGGGTAGTAAGACGTGGTGCTAAATAAAATAAAATAAATTTAACAATAGAACATATGACCCGTTTAGCACTTTAATCATATACGAAGTATACATTTCTTTATTGTAATCTATCAAGGAAAAAGGAATAATTTTAACGATATGTACAGGCAGATGCGTGAAGGTGGAATGGGAAAAAATTCAACAAAATATTTCTTAGTACTCAATGCAGAAATTCGAACGCTGACCTTTCATTAACTGGCATTGCCAACAAGAAACTGGCGCCTTTTTACATTTACCTACCAAATCTGTTACATATATTGGCAAGATAAATAATATTAAAATTAATGTTTGTTACATGATTGAGGGGGGTCTCTTTGCTGTGACGTTTGACAAGTTCAAGATATTATTGCTTGAAGCGTTAGCAACTAATTTTCACAAGAGATGCCAAAGTTAAGGTATTAATATTTCAAATATTTTTGATGTAGAAATGCTTTCATAGTATTCACATATGAATAAACGTAATATCACTAATGTGTTAATGTGAGTTTTAAAATCGATATGTAGGATAAAGGCATCATTTTTAATTAATATGTTATTTGATTAAATTGTTATTTTAATTAAAGTAGATATTTATTTTGAATGCTTATAGCGGAATAAAGAAATAAGGTTTGTATATAAAAAAATATGGATCATAGTATATATTTAAAACATGAACCGATTCCTTTCGATAATAATTAAAGGAGAAATACAGTACCAATCTTCATATTTTTACTTTATCTCGACACCACGCAGACAAACTATTGTGATTGTCAAAAAAATTCGTTCTCGAAAGTTGATAAATGTCGACGTTTCTTGACCCCTGAAACAAAAAAAGTGGAATTATGTATGCATGTATGTATGTATGTATGTAGTGTATGTATGTATGTATGTATGTATGTATGTATGTATGTATGTATGTATGTGTAATGTATGTAATGTATGTAATGTATGTAATGTATGTATATGTATGTAATGAATGTAATGAATGTAATGTATGTAATGTATGTAATGTATGTAATGTATGTAATGTATGTAATGTATGTAATGTATTAAACCATTTTTTCCAATTGGGCTAGAACCTGGTTTCTCGGGTTTTCATACGATCCCCCCCCCCTAACCGCCGAGGAATTTTAAATTTAGGTTTTTATATCTAATTAAAGAAAAGTTTACTGAAGGGCAAAAAGAGAAAAATTCAATTTTCTCGAAAATTCCATAACGATTTTGATTACATTTTATTTATAGACACTTTTTATTATTATAAACAAGAGGGCAAACATTATTCACTCAAGAAAATGAGTTTGAGGGCATTTTAAATGGGAAATTTTCCAATTTTCATCATTTCTCCGCAAATATTTGAGAGATAAAATAACATATCATTAAAAAGTTTTATTACTATTATAAATATAAATATTTATTTTAAATATATTTTTATGAAACTAATAATTTTTAGCTATAAACAAATATCTTTAATTTTTAATCGAGGTCAGAAAATTAATTTGATTCTTATCCTTTTTGGTGTTTAGAGATAATTCTCTTTTTTCAATTTTTCTGTATTAGTGTCCCTAATTTATAATGCTAAAGAGTAAATAATAATGTATATTATTTCATGTATCTATTATCTTTGGTGTAGTGTTTCTACAACAACATATTCTTTAATTTCACAAATCATGCGAGCATTTAGTAAATCTCTATTTTAAAATAAAAGTAGAACAAAGTCTGTGGGATGAACCTTACCATTTATTTCTTTAATTAAAACTCAAAAACCAAAAATAAGCACGACAGTTGTAAATTTCAAAGACATTTGAATTAATGGAATAGCAAGATAAGAATTTTTTAAATCTTACTCTACAAAGCCAGGATTTTAACCTTGTCCTTCCCACCAACTAGAAAACCAGAGTAAACAAGACCGATGACATTGTTCACCTGTATTTCACCAGAATGGGTTTTCTGCTTTTTTGATTTATTTAAATTATAAAAAATATGTTTATTTTGATAGACTTGATTTTAATGTATTCATATTTATGTATTTGGAACATTGATTGAAAATATTTGGCTCATCATAGGACAAACAAAACAAACGCCCCCATATCATTAATTTTTGAAAGGATTGAAAAACAAATTTATAGTATTACTTCTTTGGTTTTAAGTGTAAATAATCTAGTTAAAGTCAATATAAATAGCCTCCTAAGGACTATATTACTTTAGTTGATTAAGATTATTTCTTAATGAACATTTTAATCATATAAGCAAATATTTACCTTTAAATTCATGTGATTATTTCTTTATTTTTAAGTCGCGTGAAAGAAAAAAAAACTGTTTTAAAATAAAAATTGCAAATTCTTTACATTTTTATGATTTAGGCCTATATTAAACTATGACATTTTTTTATAGTTTTATCAATTTTGAGAAACGTTATTAACTCTCATAGCTCCATCCTTAAACAGAATTTAAAATATTTCTGAGATGAGATGTCGCATCAACGGATATAATTGTTTGTCAAGTTCCTTCGGGTTATTGGCACTTGAAACTCATCACTCTTCTTACATGAATATATGATGTCATGATCGATTGAATGAATTGCGAACAAGTATACTCTGTTGAATATTATATAGAGCCATAGGGAAAATTAAGAGTGAATATATAATTAATAAACTGTATAAGAAAAGCGCATTAACTAATAAATGCTAGAATATTAGGCATTAATATGGTTTTATTTAGTTAATAATTTCATCTGTAAGTTTAGAAATCTACTAAAATTAAATTTTAATTTAATAAGGTTAAACTTCTTTAATAAACTTATTCCTTGATTTAAATATAAATTGGGGATAGAAGAAATTTAGAGAACTGGGCTAGGAAGCTGGTATTTGACAATTAGACTAGTCAAGAGGATATATTAATCAAATATTCTTGTATTATTAAAAATATTTAGTAAAAAGTAGGGTTGACTGGATTAAGACTGCACAGCTGTATTATTTGTTCAGAAATATATTCTCAAGAAAATTAAATAAATTCCTCTCAGTAGTATTTATTTAGCAAAGAGTGAGGCTATATTCGTATTATTGCATTACATAAAACAACTAGCCTAAGCCAAATATAATGTATAGTAGGATTTTGTTAGGAAGAAACATTTAAAAAATCATTTTAGGTCAGCGATGATTATATTTTATTATATATTATGATTAATGCCTATCAAAATAAAGACTGTATTTAATATTATTTTACGTATGGATAATTGAATGTATCTATTGTCTTTTATAACAGTAGGTATCTATGGTATTTTATAACATTTCAATAAAGTTCTTTTTATGATAAGTGGACTGAATATACGTAGAGACACACAAATTTGTCCAATAATTTTGTATATATGGTCGGTAATGTAAGTAAAGCATAGGCACAGAAAAAATCACTAACTATATACCTATGAATATTTAACTAAATTTATGTTAGAATAATATACAAAAGTTTGTACAGTACACTGTAATTAAAAATGCCCTAGATTAGATAACCATCAGATAAGAGTGTGAGTTTTTATAAGGTGGTATTTCTTATTAGTTATAGTCGAATGTTTGTGCAGTTTATAAATAGATCTATAATAAGTTAATTAATAATTCGCTACCAAGCAGTGAGAAGCATCACTAGAGATGAGTCGTTATAAATAAAGCTAGGTTTTTACTAAAAAAAGTGGAAATTTTAGATTTTCTGTTCATTTCATATATTAGAACGAATATAAGGTAATCTTAATCTAAAACCACCTTTGTGAATTCTTAACAAATTGACTAACCGAATTGGGGGTCACGTGGGCTAAGAAATCAACCCTGTTTGGACTGGTTCTCCGTAGATGGAGAGGTTAATGGTTGATTCTAGACTGGGTATTATAAAAGTTGTTTTACCCAAATGTTTTTATACGTTTTGTAAAACTATTACTGTTACATAATCTCTAAATTCTACAAGTTGCTTTTATATTTTTAGAAAAAAACATGAAAGCGTAGCCAAACTTGGCACGAAAATGAAACAGAAGGGATTTTTAACGGTTATATCTTTAAAATAATATATATAAGATATATTTGAGGAAATCACAAAAGTATATTATAACGGTTAAAAAAGCCCCTGAATTTTACTCTGATGAGTTTTGAATTCTTTCAATACAGGCAATTGATATTGTAACGTCTTAAACTGCTTTACCAACAAGGAGGTTCAATTGAATTGTTAACGCTTAATTTATATTTACTCCTCTATTTTAACCCAAGTAAAAACCAAGAAACATAAATGTCAGGATTCATGCTCTAAATGTGAAATTTATTGGACTGTGTTCAGCGAAATTTAAGCGCTTGGCCACTTAAAAAATTATATTGATCACAGAACTAAGCTTTAGAATCTAAAATAAAAAGTTCCATTAGTGTTATATGCAACCAATCTACGTTGAACTAAATACTTTTACATTTGTGTGTTCAGTAAATTCCACTGAATTGGCAGACCAAGATAATAATATGTAAATTTACAGTTTGTGTGCAATGTAATAAAAGGGGGATGCTATCTTCTCTTTGTACTAGAACCTGCTTCCCACTATTTAAACTAGTAACATTTTAATGACGTTTAGAAATTTAAAAGACACGCTGGTGAACATGTGGAACAAGGCGTAGATTTTATCTGGGTTGCTGATTACAAGCTTGCTGAGTTTAATATCCTCACTGGGTCTAGGAAGATATAATTCCCTTAGTTGCTTCCCATTTATCTATAAACACAAATGAGGGTGCATTTACTTTAAAACATTCCTTCCTCATTCCTTCCATCGTTAGTGAAAATATTAGGATAAGCCATAAAAAATAAACTGTGGTAATCTCGAATAAATTATAATATAAAATGTGTTTTGAATATATGTGTAATCACGTGCAACTAAATAAGTTTGTACGAGTGATATCATAATGGTAGCCCTAAGTCATTTTTTGTTGTGGATCTAGCTAATAATAGCCTAACACACTACACGTCCATCAAACAAACACTTTTCCTAAACAATAAGTGACTGATAGATTGACTTTGGGTTTAGACTGGGTGTATAACTATAAACATTACGTGGAAACCTATACAAAACCTTAGATACCAATTTTCAGGCTGATTGGTAAAATAGTTTTGGCTCCAGGCCAATATACAGATGGACAGACGGATCACGTAACGAAAACTACATTTTCTTTTCCAGGAGATCATGAAACGTCAGCGTTAATTTTATTAAAATATCAAAATAGATTATTTACTATTACAATATATTTCTTCGAGAGCTCGAGAAAAAGTAAAATAAGAATAGCTTAAGCATTGTGAAGAAATTGTATATTTTGTAAATGTAGATCAATACTCAATACTACATACTACTAGCTAGAGCAAATTTTTTTTCAACGTTGTGAGAATCATAGGTGAGGATGATTTTAACCTCATTCGTGCATGCACGAATCATGTCAATATTTCGTAAAATGTAATAATAATGCAGTAAAAGACTTGCAAGTGTTGTAAATATCATTCACTACAAAATTGTACAGAAAAGTAGTCAATTATTAAAAATACCAGGCTCACTTGGGCAACAAAAAATTAGTATTGACAAAAAAACGCAGTCATGCTAATTTTAATATCACAGTATCTAGTATCAAATTATATAATTAAATTCGAATAAAATTAACTGAAAATAACATATTTTTAAGTCTTATGATGTGCAGTTAATAGAAAATTTACTATTAATTTTATCATTAGAGATTCATGACTTGATCAATTAAATAATAAATATATTTGTTTTAATCAAATATAATCAATTTATTTAAAAGTATCTTTTAAAAACTCGATATAGTAACATTTTATTTTACATTTACATGACAAAAATATAAAGGATGTTAATTGGGTGGAGTTAAATCATTATTGTTTTGAATTTGGGACCTCTTTGTAGCATAAATAGGAGTCAAAATAAAATAAAAAGTCAAAACAAAAAATATTCTGAAGAGAAAGGTGGGTCTAGGGTGGGGATAATTTTTTTCTCCATATTTGTTAAAAATAGGCCTATAATAAATAATTAATATCGCCATACAAGGTCTAAATCGATGTAATTACGTGAATGTCAATATTGAAGGGCCCACACTTCAATTTATTTAAAATAGATGAATAATGCCACCCTGGCATGGAAATCAAACCCAGGACCTTATGTCAAAGAGAATTCTAGGATTTATACTGTTCCCTCAAAAATTCTTCGAAAGTTCGACTCGTGTCCGGTTGTAATTTTTAAAATAATTTAAATAAACTATTTCCATTGGCTTACAAATTTTATATTATGCCACATATACACACTGATAAAGAGCAGAAACGGTTTACCGAATCAATAAATTTTCCTTTCGAACAGAAAGAAAAACAAAATATAGATAGAAGAGAATAGTAAAATAAGAACAGATATTTAAAGTACTTAAAAAAAAGGTTATAAATGAACATAATGTGCATGAATATGGTTAATCTGACCTTAAAATAGAATCAGCTCCAACTCCTATCATAGAAATATTGTTTGAATTTGTTTTAAATAAGCTTAAAGTTGCCGAGTCCATATGATATTTAATATCAACAGCATATCATTTTATAGAAGAGACGAAAGGAACTGAGCGAAACAAAATGACACCAAGAATTAGGGAGAGAGGTAGAAAGAGAGAAAGAGATAACGTAAGATGTAAGAAACGTACCTATACAGCAATGAAGTAGGAGGCAATTTTCCAGGCCACTTCTTGGTAGCAGTCTGCAAGTTTCAACACCACCCACCCCGCTATGCAGCTACAAAGCCAAGTGCGTAGGGCAAAACCATCTCTTTCCCTTTAACCTTCTCGTCTCTTGCTCAAACCCATACAGTTCCCTATTCCCCCCCCTTCACTCCTTGCCACGTTTACTTTGGTAGGGACTGATTAAAATTTAGTCAAGCAGCTAAGTGCTACCACCGCCTGTTGAAATAGAGATAATATGCTCCTCTTTCAAGGCGACAGTACTGAATTGCGACACAGATATACGGCTTTCATAACATTTTGTATCGTTAGAGTTACAAATGAAGGAAAAGTCTGAATTTTTTAATTTATTTTTTTGTAACTCATCTTTACTTTCTCATATGTCATATAAATAAAGCATTGTAATCGTGATCCTTTTCTATATCGATATTATGATTAACGTTTTATGTAGCCCTAAAACTCAAAAAGGGGGTCTTACAATAAAAAATTAAGTCAGTCCCATACCTGTATATATGTTTTTATTCATTCATATCGCTTTCCATCTGCATGTATTGTTCAATTCTAACGGGAATATGCTTTTTGAGAGTAAAAACACATATTTTTGCAGCCAATATTGATAGCATACTACTAAAATATTAGTATTATTTCATATGTATTAATAATAGCCATTAAAATTGACAGCTGCAGAAAACATAACTTGACGTATGAGTAAGTTAAATTAGAAATAGTAGATTTTCTCTCTGTCGGATGTTTTTCCTAGCTACTACTACAGCTGGAAATATTCAATCATATTTGTTTAAACTTGACTTTTAGAGATTATATGGTTGGTTATATCTCAGGGCTGAGCGTTGAATTGGGTTTTAGCTCTAAAATTTAGGGTCGTTTACCTATGTAACGATTTTGCTAAAACTGGAAGTTATCAGTGCAGTTCTTTACATAATAAATAGTATGATAGTTTAATAATTTATAACTTTTAAAACTTTTGGATTTATTTAATGTTTAATTTTGTCATCTTAACTCCTAGCATTACTTTATTTCATTTACAAAGATAAAATTCATTACTAAGTGTTTATTAATGCACATGGTATAGATAATTAAGGAGTATTTTATTTTAGATTTATATTTATTCAGAGATTGACTTATTTTTCTAAACAAATCTACACTAAATATAATTTCCTTAACATACACTTTGTATTAACTCCTAATCACAAATATGACCATAAGAGGTATTTTATAAAAAATATTTGGGGGGAAAAATGTAAATCTGTTATAATGTGCTAAATAGAAGATTTAATGCCTATGTTGTTCATGATTGTGAAATTAATAAATTTATTGGAAACATTGTGTTTTTCTTAAAAACAAAATTATGAAAAATATATAAGTAACTGATCAAGGTTAGAGGTCCTTGGTTTCTAAATTTGTATGAGTATTCATATAATTTATAATCTCGTGTTTGCTTAACATAACAACAAAAACAGGTCGGTTTGGTTACTGTTTTTCTTTATTCTCAGTTAAAGACTTGTTGATATTTATATGACAACCACAGGATATTAAAGATTGATTAGCACAAATATTAATGTAGTTATATTAAGACGGAATAATAATAATTAAGTTTCGATCATAATACCAACAAATACTCCATAAAATAAACAAATATAACACTTTGGTAAAAAATGAAACAGGTAAATTACTTTTACTGTATCAGGTAACGGCAACACATGGCAGATTTTATTATTGTCCTGTAGCCCGAAAATTAAAAAAATAACTTAGAACCATGTATGAATTATTTTTAAATAGTTTAAAATAATATAAACAAAAAGGAAAGATTTTACCAAAATTGAAAATGTATTTTTTTACCGTGGAATTCGACAGTATTGTACAAACTAAACCATTATTTCTAGAGACCCGCCTCGGTGGCATAGTTAGCTAACGCACCAGTCATGTTGAGCTAGACCACCAAGTACGGGGAGATAAAGGTTCGAATCTCAGTCGGGTGAACTGGGGGTGGTTTTTCCTAAATGGCTTTCCACTCTCCCTCCACGCAAATGCGGGTTCATTTCCTATAAATTCAACCTTCCCAATTCCTAATCCATTAGTATAATTAATACTTAAGTGTATAACCCGAACGGGGAGACGCGGTGCTAAATAAAAAAAATATTTCTAGATTAATTGAGCTAAAATTTATCTGAGTTTAAGAGATTAAAAAGGGGATGATATTCATAATAGTGAGTTAAAACTGTAATATAAATAATATAAACATTGATTTATAGTAATTATTATATTGTAAACTAATTTGTATGAATAGAAAGCTTCATGATATACAATCATGAATTATTTTCTCAGAAGGATTGGCAGACTTAAAATTGGGACTAAGTGTTAAATTCCGAACGAGTAAATTAAGGATAGTTCATTTTTACTTTTTTCTCCTACGTCCTACTGTCTGTTCAGATTTATCAATTAATTTCGATATTGGGATAGGGATAAGAAAGCTACATTTGATATAAACTGTACCTAAACTTACGTTTAATGAAAATGGGAAAATATAAGGTAAAATCATATTCTGCATCCAGGTGAGATATTATCCACAACCTCACTAGTACCAACTAAACAGATTAGAGGAGGCTGACATATATTTAAAAATCCAACTTTTACTGTTTAAACTTAACTTTTCAACTTATTTTGTACTCGTAGGTTTTGAGCCTATGTTAAGAACGTCGTATCTGCTTTACGTGTTTAAAGCTTGTAGGATATTCTGAAGAATATTTTTCACACAATATTTTAAAGTAAAGTTTGAAATTATTTTAGAAAACATATTTTGTAGACTGGATGAGTGTTTAGAGAGTTGAGTTAACTAGCCGTAGAGCTTCTTGGTGGGCCTGGTAACAAATGAATATAAGTAGAGCTCCCAATTTAAGCACAGTTTTGAAATTAGCAATGTAAAATAAGTAGTTATCTTTAGGTAGACAACTTAGGATCAGGTTGGAAAAATTAGGGGTGGATTCAAACTTAGGTTGTATATAAAAAGTATGTGGTTTCACATCTTATTTCATCGCATTTATTTGACGGTATATTTTGAATTAATGCCATTCTTTCTTATAGTTTTAGTTGGGTTGAATTGTATAAAGCCTTTGATGCCATCGCTGGTATGTAAATCTTGCAAATAAAATTCTAAATTACATTAATATTTTGATTACTAAATTTCATATGTATTTCATTTTTTATATGAAACAGACTATACCTGCGTAGCCAGTCACGTTACTACCCAAACATGGTCTAGTGACGGAACACGATGAGAATCGGCTTTACTCGACAGCGATGCCGCTACGTCTTTTTATGTCACCCCGATAACTGTCATCTATTTTGCCCTCCAACCCCTACACCTCTTCCCCCCCCCCATTCCTATCACCCCTTCCCCATGCACGAAGGATGTATCTCTTCTGACGCCCGGCGAAGAGGTATTATATGGGGAAAAGATCATTCAACTAAGCTCTAGCTCCCAAGACTGTGCTATATACCGACATTGCCGGGCCCCCTTAGACCCATCCACCCGTCCCCCTTCTTCCAGCCCTCGTTTCCCAATTTAACCCCTAAGTCCTGAGGGGGTTGAGACGCTACCCTGTACCTCCCTCCCTTCAACCCTATTTTCCTGAAATCAATTTCCTTCTCAATTCCCTTGACCACGAATGTCCTGACAGGCCAGGGATGATGAGGGGGTTGGGGGGGGGGAAGGTGGGGTGAGGCCTTTTTTCCTAAGCTTTCATAAGCTACGTACCTTAGCAATGTCAGAGGTATGGACCTTAGCCTAAATGAAATAGATGATCCAAAGGTGCCATAATCTTTCCGTCCTCTCTTCTCTTTTACACCTCCTTCTTCTCTGAGTTAAAACCCCTTCACCCTTGAACTTTCTCCACCCCTTCTTCTTCACACCCACTACCAGAGAATCGATACAGAGACTGCGTGTGTAATGAAGAAAACGCTTTGAAGCGCGATACTTTAGCCATGCGTCATATTATTAGTTTCTGAGGGAGAGTCAGTGATATTGCTTGGAAATCCACGTAAGTTGAACATCAAAAGTGAGTTATTATTGAGCTGTGGAAATGAGGGGAGCGAATATTTAGGGGGAGAGGAGAGATTAGATCGACTTCTCTTATTTTTCACGTGTCACGGTGATAAAATTACATTTCCCTCCCCCCTCCCCTTTGTCGTGACCTCTTAGAGAGAGGATGTATTGTGATTGGCAAAAAAAAAACTGATTCCATATTTTAATGGATATCAAAGTTTCATTACTTTCTCAAGCCGAAAAAGTTATTTTCACGATACCGTATGTGTAAGTGTATGTATATGTGTGTGTGTTATCTTGGCCGTAAGGTCCAAACCATTTTACCAATAAGGATGAAACTTGGTATCCAGGGTTTTCATAAGATTCTCCAGCGAAGTTTTGGAATTAGATATCTAACCCTAAAATTAAGGGTAGTTTACTTAAAGGTGATAAGCGAACAATAGAATTTCACAAAATCGTCTTTAATGATGATGATTAAATGTCATATCTGGGCATCGTTTAGAATTACAAATAATTTAGAGCATATAATTTTAATGGAAAAATGACTTAGAGAGTACGTTCATATCAGGATATCTTTAAAATGTTACCAAATCTTCAGAACTTTTTGATATACGATATAACTTTTCTCAAAGTTATTAAACTCTTAAAAATAAACAACCTTTATTTGAAAGAATATTTTACAAATCAATTTTTTCAGATTTATAAACAAATAAATATTTTTTTTAAAAAGGGCTTAAGAAAATGGGAAGCGGAAAATCCACTGAATATAATATTATGTTTATTTAACGATGTATATTTCCTTTCGCATATATAGCAAACTATAAATATAATTATTTTAGATAAAGAAATGAAAATGTTTGTACAGTGCTCCATAAAGTTTATTTTAAAGAGTTATGCTAGTAGATGAATGGCCCTTGAATCAAATATACCAAACAACGTAGAAGTTTAAATCAGTTCAATGAAAAGAAGCCTTCAATATACAAAACCAAATATTAATTAAATATAGGGATATATTTTTAAAATAAAAACTTTTTGATAAGAAATCATTGAGTAAAAAAAAAAAATTATCTTCCACATCGACTAAAAGCTTGTTCCGGAAAATTCGAAACTGTTACTATTCAACTTGGTTAATTATAAGGCAGGTAGAATATAAAAAAAAAAAATTACAAGCCTTTATGGGGAGAGAGATTGGAAAAGCATTAAGGGAAGAAGCAACCTCAAATGATGTGGCCAGAATTTGAACTCTGAAATCATCGTCACCGGAAACCCAGACAAGAATAGACTGACATTTTGTTACACACTGTAACTGATATGGTAATAAAAAATATACATTATAGAACAAAGTTATACATATATATTTTTTATATTTGTTTTTATTTGTTGATTTGCTATTAGTCTTAAATTTTTAATTAATCCACCTGACACCATGGTTTACTATTTTCCTTTTTCATTTTCACTTTCTGCTAGTGTGGGTAGAGTTTCTTTAAGATACACAAGTCATACCCGCCCTAATATTACGTGGGGCCGAAAAAAAATGCTATCATAATAACGTTGTATTAAAAAAACAGTTTTTTTATCACCACATCTTACTACCTGTTCAGGCTCTATGCATATATGATTTACTCAAATGAGATAAGGATGAGAAAGGAAGCATTTAGAGGTAATCTACCCACATTTGAGTGAAAGGAGAGTGGGAAAACATTTATGAAAACCAACTTTCATTAGACCCGACTTTGATTCAAACCCCAATCTCCCCGCAAGTCTAACACGAGTTAGACGTCTTAGATAAGTCAGCAACTGAAGTGAATAACTATAGTTATTAATTACTCAACGTACGTGATAGGGATCAGTAGAGAAGTTAATAAGAAGTGCAGCAATATTAATGTGGAAATAAAATGGGAAAACACAGTGATAGATAAATTAAATCAAAGCACATTGCAATTATCCGTGACTCAAACCTAGTTGTCACCATCACCGGCAGTTCAACGTATTTCAAGCGCGACAAATTATTCTACGTGACCATCATTGTGAGTTAATATGTAGCTAGTATCAATGGTAGTCACAGCAGTAGAGATATTAAGTTAAAATTTAAAACTATTCATTTTGTTTCAATAGGTGATTTGAATATTATAAAATGGGTATGTTAAAGTTAATGTATTAAAAAAACGCCCGATAATTTGCAAAGTTTTATGATGTAGAACCAATTTTTTTTTTTCATGGATACAAATTGTACCAATCTCGGTGTTCTTGGGGAAAAGTGGTAACACTGCTACCTTCGGAGGGTAGGTGAAGCCGTTGGTCCTACCTATGTCAGTTGTAACTTATAAAAGAACCCTGGAAGGTATGTGAAAATACCTTTACCAGCAAAAGTTGTTAGATCCTTTTGATCTGACTAATAAAAATTATCATGTGCTGATATAATCAATCGGTACAGAAATTGGACGTTAAAACCTCAAATGAAATTAAACTTAAAGACCAAATTGTCAGTTCATAACATAGAAATAAATAGTCCAGGTCCATTTTCTAGAAAAATATCTCAAACTGTTTTGTTTGATCCTAAAATTCAAAAATAGTCCATCTACGGCTTACTCAGTCTTTTATCCGCCTTGGTGTGCATGTGGACTTAGGAGTAAGCCTTTTATTGTATAATTTGTTGGTGATGTGAAGGATAGGGTTTGAATCTCAGTTCAGTAAAGCAAATATTTTATTTTTCTTAAGTATCTTTCACCATTCCCTTTAACATTAATGTGGAAGTATAACTATTAAATTCCACCTTACTCATCATTGATCATTATTTTTAATAAGCGGACAGCCCGTACGTTTATTAGGAGATAGAACACATACAGTTAAATAAACTGCACTAGCAGTGATATAATCCAATTTAGGTAATTGTTTGTGTAGGATATAGATGATAAAGATTCAATTCAAATGAAACGTACTCGCATTTGCGTGAAGGGAGCATGTAGAAACATATAGGATCCCGCACCACAGTAATGAGAATGGAACTTGGAGCTTCCCATCATTGTCAAACAAGATAATATTAAGATTGTCCAAGTGTCCACCAGTGTGTTTCTTAATATAATGTAGATCTTCAATAATCCATTTAAAATACATAATAAATCAACACAACGTTGCTTTAAAAATAAATGTCTCTACTAAAATAAAACATAATATGTAGCCCTTATATATTTTTCCTGAGATCTCTATAACATTCTAATCAATTCGATGGAATTGATCTTATTTCATAAGATATCTATCCAGGCAAGTTTAAGCAATTATTTTATACCGCTAACGCTTCTTAGAGGTGAGTAGTAACAAATACTCTATCGATTTGAAGGTCACCAAAGAAAAATATTTAATATAAATATAAAGAGAAAGTATAGGGTATATTACCCGCTTCGGTGGCATAGTCGGCTAACCTGCTTGTCGTATTGAGCTCTACTGCCGAGGACGGGGAGATCAAGGTTCGAATCTCGGTCGGGTGAACTGGGGGTGATTTTTCCTAAATGGTTTACCACTATACCTTCACGCAAATGCGGGTTCACTTCCTCTAATTCAACCTTCCCAATTCCTAATCCATTAGCGTAATTAGTACTTAAAGCGTATATACCGAACGGTTATTAAGACGTGGTGCTAAATAATAATAATAATAATAATAATAATAATAATATAGGGCATATTTCACCTTTAAATACAAATATTAGTTCCAAGATTAATATTACTGTAGAAGCGATTATTCACATCTGTCAAAACATGAGCCTGTGAATGAATACTTAATTAAGTATCAATCAGCGTTCAGCCAACACATAATACATTCGGTATTTAATTTGTAAATTCAAAAACTCATAAACGTGATAAACATTGACAAGGTTTTAGTTCTTAAGAAGTGTTTTATGAACCATGTGGATTATAAAATTGTCTGCTCTTATGTTATTATTATTATTATTTTTATTTTTATTATTATTATTATTATTACTAATATTATTATTATTATTATTATTATTATTAGCGCCGCGTCTTACTACTCGTTCGGGTTATACGCACTTACGCTAATGTGTAATGGTAGGGTGATTGTGAGATGAAATGGAGGACCTACAGTTTAACGTGGAATCCGAACCACGGTGGCGGCCTGGCATTCCAAACATTCACAAGATGTCTTGTCAGAGGTGTAGGAAGGGTTTGGTAATCAGATAAATATGTGCCGGGACAGAGGATTGAACCCCGGACCCCAACACCTTACCCCTAGACCACCAGGTCACCGTCTACTCTTATGATTTCAGGAAAGTATCAGACCCTACAATATAGATTCACTCATAAGTTCGTTAGATTAGACTGCAGAAGACGGGAATATTGAGGATCGATCCTAATTGGGTGCACTGAGGGGAGTTTCCAAAATAGTTTCCACTCTTCCTCTACCCAAATGCGGGGGTACTTCCTCTAAATAGAGCCTTCCTAATCCCCGACACATCAATGTAATTGGTACATATGAATATAGCCCGAACGGGCAGTATGACACGGTGATGAAATATCTTATACCTGGCCAATTCATTATATTGAATCAATAATTTCCGTGAATACAGCAAACAAAAATTCAGAGATCTTTCAAAGAGCCACGTGAATGGGTTTTGTGGATACCCCTAATAGCGTGGACAGCATTCTGACGATGGCTACAATTCTTTACGAAGCGTTGTAAATAGTCTTTCTTTGGGTGCCTCCTAAAAAAACCACGTTCTAGTAAGAGTTTTCAACTTCCACACTAATGTGGATCTGTTCCATTTTATCAAAACCAAATATGTATATAAGTAAATCAGTAATGGCAGTAATTACATCACGCTTAGTCTTAACTAGACAGATGGGATGGACCAATTTTAGATTGTAATATTCCTATTTTAGCACGCCACAAGAAACGCATGTTAGAATAAATTGAACAGGGAATCAAAATAGACAAATCGTTAGACAACTCGGAACGTCGATGAAGATATTTTTAATATATACTCCATTCACGGTAGGAATTACTCTCTAAAAGGTCTTTTTTCCTACCAATATCCTACTATATAATAGATTTCTGGTAAGGAAAAAGGCCTTTCAGAGAATAATTCCTAAGCTGAACAGACTTTAGGTTAGAGTGAACCAAATTGTAAAGTCGCTTTTGGACAAGACCATGAAGGACTTAAGTCTTATTCTACCTAAAAATGGGTAATAATTTACATTTTAAAGAGACTATTTGAGAGAGATTACGTACTACCAGTTACTTCTATAACATAATTTAAATATAAACAAGACTATTGAACACACAGAACATATTTCCGTGGACAAAAAGGTGAATATTTGAGATCCATTAATAAAATTGTTCTTGACCTGAGAGATGTGTTTCCTCTGAAGTGGCTTCATTGGCAGTACTTTCTTAGTTGGGGGTATAACAATGGACGTGACAAATAAAATACCTTTGCATTTTTCTAACCACCTAATTTCCGCGCGCGGCATATCGAAGCAAAGTTAGAGATCAAAATTATTGCAAAAATTGTATCTTATTTATAGTACGAGTGTAGGCTGTTGTCCAAGACCTCAATCGAGAATATATAGATAACTGCAACAATGTGTTCATAAAAGGCGTCACTGTTTTGTTCTTAGGAGAATTTTCACAAAGTCTACCGGTCATTTCTATATTCACTAAATATCTGATTACCAAACCCTTCCTTCACCTCTGACAAGACATCTTGTGAATGTGAGGAATGCCAGGTCTCCACCGTGGTTCGGATTCCACGTTAAACTGTAGGTCCTTCATTTCATCTCACTATCACCCTACCATTACACATTAGCGTAAGTGCGTATAACCCGAACGGGTAGTAAGACGCGGTGCTAATAATAATAATAATATATTCACTAAATCAGACGAGATCAACAACTTTCTGAATATATTCTACATATTTCTAGAATCTATACGTTGAGAAACATTTCATGTTAACCAACACAAGCATCCGTCTGTGCAAATAAAATGACTATACCCATTTTTCATATATAACTGAAACTCGGCAATTTAGTATTCCCAGTACACAAAGGCAATATGTCCTTGAATAACTCCCAGATATGTGCCATGGTCCAGGATAAACCGAAATTATTCCATTTTATTTATCTTTGTATAGTGTCTTAATCAATACATCTTCACTCATGGTTCCAGAAGAAAGCTATTCTAGCTTAAAATCTAAATAGACTAGTAAAACTAATTACTGTATTTTATACAGGTGGATCTACTCAATGACATCCCGTACTTACATGTCCATAGGCACTATCATTTCTGATTTTTTGATCATTTTGATCAATTCGTCTTACTCATACACGCTCTTCAATTAAAATGCAAGTACTCCTAAAATCTATATGAGGATTGAAACTACATAAACTGCGTAATGAGACGCACGTACAGATGCAAAAGTTGATAATAGAGGTAAATAGAATGACATTTCAAACTACGAAATCTGGGATGTGATGGCAAGAATACCCATAATTCATTCAGACTGCCAGTCCAGTTTAAATGCATGCATTTTACTATTATGGTTTGCTATGCGATGAATATAAACACAGCGCAAGGACAAACCATGGAGCTGGTAGGCGTTGATCTCCGTGGCAAGTGTTTCTTAAATAAATAACTTAGCCTACTAAACGGGGTTAATTCCGTTATGGTTCTAGTAGCAACCTGTATCTACTCGCTCTTGATGATTAAACCACTAATGTTATTTCCAAAAAAAGACCGTGCCTTAAAGTGTTACTTCACCTATGTAAATTAGTAAAAAATAATATTCTGTGTGTTTAATCTTAAAATCGAAATAATTACTCTATATTAATTTTTTTTATTCTGAAAATAAATCTTTTATAAACTCAAAAGTTTTCTTCGTTGTTATCTCTACCTAATATGTGGCGTGCATTTTTTATCTGTGTGGGAAATTAAAAACTCTAGCATATTAAACGTTATTGTTTGAATTGACACGTTTTTAAAGCCAACATTAACACGACTGAATTCCCGGGCAAAATATAGTTGTATATTTATATGAAAATAGGAAAGGTAATTTCCTTTCTCGGAATAACAAACGCGTTGTGGATATGAATTTTTTTTTCATTTCAAAAATATTTTATAGCATAAAAAATGTTATCCAAGATCTGAGCGAATGGGTTTCATACATGATAGTAGAACGCTGGAAGGATTGGGTTCCGACCTTGCAGTATTTTTTTTTACTTCCTTTACGTATTCTCGCGTTGGAAATGGTTTAGGTCGTCAATTTGACTTCGCTGGAGAATACACACACAGAACGAGTTATGTTATTCACATCCTTGATTCAGGAAAGGGGAAGGGAGGATAATACATTGTATCGAGACGGTTTAAATTACCTAACATTTTAATATAATTTTATTTTAGGTATTTGAATAAAAGGTTCGATCAAAAATTTAATTTAAACTTATTGTATAATTAATATGCAAAGCTCTATTTTGTCTTTAATTATATATTTTACTAGTAGATTCAACATAAATGCTATAAGCGAACTTATTCAAGAGATGGAGGACTTTTATGGTGGTCTAAGGTAAATTATTTTGAAGACTTTATTGGAAACCCTAAGATATAGCTATAAATCCTGTTAGTTAGAAGAGAAGACCAATATCTTAACTTCTCAAAATAAATAAAGGACATTGTTATTGATATTATTAAATCACATGGAGAAAATTGACTCTCCAGTGCAATCATGAGAAATTTGAGCCTTGGTAATATAGTAAATTTTGATCCTGATGGCTTGTACTGCGTTACTAACAGTGCATTTTTGTTGTTGTTTACCATTTTGACAGTAAATTTCGAAAAAAAAATAACTCTTGTCTATGAGCTATATGTCACTTTTGAGTTTATAAATAATGGTAATCGAGGAGAGCGTATTATGAAATAACCAGATGACAATTCATATGCTAAGGAATAATTAATTGACTTGTGTTCAAAGCAGGGACCTACAACAATTTTTTTGTCCCTTAAAACATCGTGGCTCCTTGATAACCTTAATACTTTAAAATGGTACCTTTTAATATTTATTTTCAATCTATCTTACTACCCGTTCAAGCCATTCTCATTTGATTAGAGCAGAGGGTTATGTAGAATTTAAAAAAAAAAATCTCGTGGAAAGAAGCGGGGGAAAATATTAAGGAAAAATAACCCTAGCACATCCAGCTGGAACCCAAATCCTTATCTCCTATTCAACGACACACCAAACCAAACTATAAGCCCAAACTTAAGAATTTTTGTTTACCTAGTGTGGTAAGGTTCTGTTTTAACATAACCATTTGGCATTTCATATATTTATATGCCAGCCAGGATGTTTATTCCACGATAATTGATGCCTTGACCAATTTCAACGAGATTTATCAGTAGCATTCATTGTACTTAGTATGGTTAAGACATGTAAACGATTTTTTTAATCAAGGTACTTATAATTGTATTTTAGATACATTGTGAGATTTTTATGTACATAAAATCTATCAATAATTGCTCTTTGAAGAAAGGGCTTCACTCACGAAAATAAATCCGCCATTTTGAAGGTTGTTTTATCATTTGACATTGTTAGGACCTCTAAAAGTATTTAATCAATGTGGTGACTTTAATGCTCTTTTCAGTTAAAGAGCTTCAGTCATTGGCTGAATTCCTTTATGCAGGGAATTATTGTAACTCATTTGTTTGATGCCTTTTTTGCAGGTAATTATTGAAATTCTTTTGTTTGATATCCTTTATGCAAAGTACGATTATGACAGGATTTAAAGGCCCTATCTCTAATATACTTATTAATGATATATATATATAATATAATATTTAATATTATATATATATATACAAACACAATTTTAGAATAAAGGTCCAGCCAGTCTTTCTTGACTATGAAATAAGCCACATTACACACCAGGGATTAACATTGGTATATTAAAAACCATAATATAAATTAAGGCACACATGATTCACAGAACTAAATAGATGAATATTTCAAAAATTTGTAGGATATATATATTGAAATATTCATATAGCTATATTGATATACACAAATAAAAAGTTTTGAAATATTCATCTAATTATTTCTGTGAATCATATGTGCCTTAATTTATATTATGGTTTTTAGTAACCAGTTTTAATCCCTGGTGTGTAATGTGGCTTATTTCATAGTCAAGAAAGGCTGGCTAGAACTGTGTACTAAAATTGTTTCTACCCTTCAGTATCAGAATTTCTCTTAAAATCAATAGACATAAATTCGTTCACCTTCATTATTTTGTGTGGGCTTACTCAACTGTAGGATGAGAGGTGAGAGCAAGTTTATTATTATTATTATTATTATTATATTATTTATTATTATTATTATTTATTAGCACCGCGTCTTACTACTCGTTCGGGTTATACGCACTTACGCTAATGTGTAATGGTAGGGTGATTGTGAGATGAAATGGAGGACCTACAGTTTAACGGGAATCCGAACCACGGTGGCGGCCTGGCATTCCACACATTCACAAGATGTCTTGTCAGAGGTGTAGGAAGGGTTTGGAAATCAGATAAATCTGTGCCGGGACCGAGGATTGAACCCCGGCCGCCAGCACAGAAGTCTGACACCTTACCCCTAGACCACCAGGTCACCCCAAGTTCTACTATTATAGTTCCTTCAAGCTTTGCTTTTCTCGGCAACAACCAATGACTCTTAACCTAGTTCATCAAAATAAAAACATTCCTAATATCTATTAGAAGATATCACAGTTAAAATTTAAAGATTTTTACCAGATAGTTTTACACAGGCACATTATAAAATGTCGAAATAAAATAATCAAATGAAATCCAATTTTAAAAAGATTTATTTGAGATGTCATAGAAAGATATTACGATGTATAAGCAATTATTATTTACGGGTCGACAATTTGTTTTCATTCAACTTAAGCTCACTCTTGAAAACTTTATCTGGTGTTTTCTTCTTCTTTTTTTGTAAATGTGTAAGATTGGAGATCATCTCTTGTAGTCAAAGTGATGAAGACTAAGTTACCAAATAGAAGAAGGTAAAAAGGGAAGTAGATTAAGGAAGGTCTCAAAGAAAGCGACACAGTAAAGGATAAAGGGGAAAAGATACAAAAGGAGTGTAAGAAGGTTTTCTTAAGGTGAAAGATAAACCTTGAAAGTGGTGGGAGACGTATAGAGATAAATGATATAGCAAAAAAAAAAAAAAGGAAAACGTTCTCCTTTAACCCCTCACAACCCTAAACCCCTCATCCTCTCCAATAGTATGTCGCGAAAGCTCAAGTAGATGAAGGATGAACTAAAGTCGTGCGAAAAAAATGGGTGTGGAAGAGGAACGAGGGGGGTGAGATATTTATAGAAAAGACATAAAAAAAACGAACTCTTCAAATACTTCAATTTCTTGCTTGATTGGTTGATAAATTTGAAGACTCTATATCTACCATTCACTCACGTTATATATATCTGATCGAAACACCTCCTACAACAAACACAAATGTCTCCTCCCTGAATAAACAAATCGTCTCTTCAAGCCATCTACCCGTTTTACGGTTCATTTCATTGTGTCCAAACAAAATGGAATAACGCTCCATTTAGCTATAGGTTATTCCATTTCGTTCAAGTGTTTTTTATATATTATTTATATATATATATATATATTATATATAAAGAGAGAGAGAGAGAGAGAGAGAGAGAGAGATATCTAGGACATGTATTACGGGAGGACGGTCGTTAAAATATAATACGTTTGTATTTTGTTAGCTGATAAGATAAGGTTTTTTAATAAAGTATTTTACATTGTAAGGTTTAATTTATAAATATATATACATACAGACCTTGGAATTTTCTTATATATATATATATATATATATATAAAATCAAAATCCTATGTAAATATATTTATATACATTATCGATATGGAGTTTTCTTATGTGTAGTGATAGTGTATATATTAATAAATATGTAGTTTTTAAGATATGTATTGATAATATAATATATATGTATTGATTATATATAAAAGTAAACTCCAAGGTCTGTTTGTACATTTCCGGTCTGTTTGTTGCCAGTAAGTTTAAAAAGTATTCTTTGGATTGGGATGGGAACTACTTCTTGTGTACCTATTTTTATGAGAATAGGTTTAACTGTATTATCACTCTATACAATGAGTGAGTGATTTAGTGTTGAAGATAGTTCTGTTAATGTTGTCACGTTTGTGTTTAAATTTGTAACACTTCAAATATCTTAAAGCTAATGTATAAATCTTACTTGTAAGTTAATTGAAAGATCAATAAAATATATCTCCTTGTCAATGAGTGTTTCGAGATTGAGAAAAAATTGGGTAACAAATATATAATATGACAATAAAATGTATTGTGTGCGTTTTTTGCGTTTTTATTGTCGGTTTACTTTTCCAGTAATTGTATAGCGATGTGTGTTAATTAGGTTTATTTAGTTTTGTTTTTGTTACTAGGCTAAAAGTACAATTTCGTTTGATATGTTAGGGCGCTTACTATAGAGCCTTTCAATTTACTTCATTTACTTTATTTCATAGATAACTAACATAATTTTTTATAATTTTAATTTTCATTGCAACCATGCCCCACGTAAAAGGTGCCACAATTAACATGCTTACCTTTAAGTCTTAAATCAAGTTGTTCTCAATCATTTTATACTTCTATTTGTGATTTATTTTAATTAATTTTTTATTTATGATTAGTGTAAATGATGAAAGAAGCAAATAATCAAGCTTTCAGAATGTTTGTCTGATGGTTTGTTTGTTGATAGTAAACTCAAATAATACACATAGGACCGAGACGTGATTTCTCATGCTGCACTACTTTTTTTCAGAAAAACATGGTAGGCTATATAACATCAGTTTTTCTCCTAAGCGAGAAAATTATAGAAAAAACCAAGGTAAGCAGGGAGTACATTACGTCATGGCTGATGTTGAGGGTACATAACCTCACTGTGGAGTGAGAGGCTACTGGCCGAGTTCATATCTTTGTGAATCTTCGTACACGTATAAAACCATGCTTTCAACAAGGTTTCATTCATTTCTAGAATTTGAAATAGATGAATGTGTTGATTTTTTTTTATCGCGAGTGAAGCTGCGAGTAAATGCTAGTGTGTGTGTGTGTGTGTGTGTGTGTGTGTGTGTGTGTGTGTGTGTGTGTGTGTGTGTGTGTGTTGTATGTATAGTTAAATATATATTTTAAATATAAACATACACAAACACACACACACACACACACCCAACTAGCTAATTGCTAGAGCTAAAAATACTCCAAATATCTAGAAAAATACCAAATTTTAAAAATCATAAATGGACTTCAGAAATTATGCTGTTAAGAAGATAAAAAATATTTTTATGTGTGGAGAAAATATATACTTGGCAGGTTGGTTAAAGTTAAAGTCTTAAAAAGTATGATTTCTAAGTGGAGTTAGAGAAGGGGGTATTTTGGAGTAGGGGATCAAATTTCCAAATTTAGAGAAACTACTTTTTATTTGTGTGGTAGGAAAGTAAATTCAGTTAGTAGGTATAGGGACTACTACTCTAAATAACCACAAAATCTTAGCTTTTAGAATGTTTAAATGTGACTCCATTAAATTTAAACATATCAGAGAAAGGATGGTGTGGTGGGATATGTTCATAAAAACGCTATTAGGTGATCTATAAAATTTAAATTTTCATGTTCGAAACCCCAAATAACAAAATAAGGGTTAAATACTTAATTTTTAAAATTGTGGTCTGGAAAATAGGGCATTTCAAAATTTCCATAATTAAATAAATTAACTACTACAAAGGGCGGTAGAATTTTTTTTTTTTTTTTTTTTTTTTGTATGGTATGAAGACCACCTCAAACTACCATGAAGGTCTGAATATTCTTAAATTTAAAAATGGAGTGGAAAATTGGTCTTAAAATTCTTCAAACTGGTAATAAAAAAACACTTTTAGATGTGATGGAAAATTAAAATAAATAAACCTTCTCGGATATCCGAATGATGTTTGAACATATGCAATTTCAATTATTGAACATTAGGAAATGGAAAAGTTAAAAATGGATACAGTTAGTTTAAAAGACTACTTTTTGGAGGTGATTGAAAAAATGTATTTGGCAGACTCGTAACATAAAACCTATCAGATTGCCACTTAGGTCTTGAGCTAAACAAATTGGGAATATGGGATCTGAAACAGGGGAGGGAAAGTTGCTTGAAATATTTTAAAGATATTAGAAAATTTACTTTTCAGTATGGAACCAAATTGAAAATGTCCAAGTTGTCAAAATAATCACTCCACATATCATAAATTCGGAATGTTTGTAATTTTAAAATAGGATTCCGGAAAAAGGGTGGGCCCTCAATGTTTCCTAGCTAATAGAAAAAAATTCCATATCGAATTTAGTAGACAATTTTATTAGAGATAGAGGAAAGAATCCAAAAATAAATTCAAACGAGAACCCAAAAATATCTTATAGGAAATCCACACGCTTTGCGAATACAGAGCTAAATCAAAAAATAAACTAACGCCTATCTATGAGTGACATCAAATTAAAATAAACAAATTATGGGGACATCGCTCTGTAAAACGTGATGAACTTTGGTAAACAATGGCATGCCACTCATATTTAAATAGGTTTCTGTAACAGAGTGTATTGATGTATAACCAGAACAGTTAGTAAATCGCAGAGCTAAGAATCAAACAACAAATAAGAGCATTATTTAATTTTCACTCTTTCATGAAATGTGATCCCCCCACCTGTTTCATTAACAATGTATATTATTTCTTTTCACTTATATTATGATTGAACCTTAGGCTTTAACTATTTAGTTTAAATGTATATCCAAGGAATAATTGATATGACAAATAAAACTGTGGATGTGTCCGAATAGTCTGTTCATTACGCTATTGTGCGCATTATCTGCCTGAAATTTTCAATGACGTCAACTCAAAGGTAAGGAGTCATTTTAGATAAAACAATTCTCTTAATGTGAACAGATGAATCCTTTAGTGCGCACTTAAATAAAGAGTGAACATGATTTCCCTTTACTGCGCTTTTAGTTAAAATAGCGTTTTAAATGGGATAAATAAACGTAAACTGTGTAATAAAAGATGTATTAGCCGTTTAATTTGCTCACTTACATGCATCAGAAGGATAAATTCTTTCTGGATCATTAAAATCTACTTTAAAAGGAAATATAGTTTTATTTTAAATACATGTATTATGATAATAATAATAATAATAATAATAATAATATTAATATTATAATAATAATCAAATAATATTATAAAATTATCATTATTATTACTATTAATATTATTGTTAATAAAATCGGTGACCTGGGGGTCTAGGGGTAAGGTATCAGACTTCTGTGCTGGCGGCCGGGGTTCAATCCTCGGTTACGGCACAGATTTATCTGATTGCCAAACCCTTCCTTCACCTCTGACAATACATCTTGTGAATGTGGGGAATGCCAGGCCTCCACCATGGTTCGGATTCCACGTTAAACTGTAGGTCCTTCATTTCATCTCACAATCACCCTACCATTACACATTAGCGTAAGTGCGTATAACCCGAACGGGTAGTAAGACGCGGTGCTAATAATAATAATAATAATAATAATATTATAATATATATTACCCAACATTACAGGTCCATTTACATTATATATATATAAAGAATAAGGAAGGTATAATTTATATTTATTAAAATTGCTGTATTTGCGTAGAGATGGAAAGAGGGAAAGGCCATTTGAGAAAATTACCCTTATTTTAAACTTTCAGGATTTGAACCACAAGCCCTCAATCATATTGAAATTTAAAAAAAATCCGATAAATTCTTATTTAGTTTACAAGAGCACTGATATGGGATTGCTATTGTAATTTTCCAGGAATTTTTAATACTTTAAAACTGATGTTTTTAATTAATTTCATTTTAATACTAATTAATATAATTTCCGTGTTATTATTACATTATAAATTACCTATACCATCTATCTTAGCTGCGTGCTTTATACGCCACTCACAATATACGTTATAATATATATAATTTTTTTAAGTACCATACTGACCAGTAAACGGTAATACAACTTTAAGATACAAAATATGTCCCTGTTATTCCACCAGTTTAAAAGCAATTACTATTTGTTCAATACTATTTCCCTCTACTGGGAGGAAGGCTATCACAATTTTTTTAAAAAAAAGTTTCCCCTAGCGATGTTTGTATTGCTGTTTCTATGGCCTCACAGACGGAGAATTGTCCATAAGTCGTTTTCGCCTACCCTGACGTTGCGTAGGAAGGGCCATTTGGTCGGTAATGTAGCGTCTTGTTTGTTTTTTTTTTCCTGCAAAGGAGGAGTATAGCTACTGCAATCTGATCACCAGAAGGAGAGGAGAGCTGGTTATTCGCGGCACGTTCCATCATGATCCAATTGGGTGGCCTACATCTTATTGGCTTAACAAATAGAGTTTCGAGGGGGAGGAGGGTCGGTAGAGTGAGAGGGTAGAGGGGAGGATGATTCTTCCTAGTCCCATAATTCCATTGTAACTACTGAGGGACTCTTTCACTTTATATTGAAAGAAGGGGGTACACCTAAATATAATTATATAAAAATAAATGTTCCATATAAAATACGCGAGTTTACGTAAATTGTTAATATTAATAAATAATTATTTGTATTAGTAATTTGTGTGAATTTGCTTCCTTTTAGTTTCTCAGATCAAGAAAAAGTATTGTGTTTGGGAAAAAATTTATCTTGAAGTTATGACCAATTTTTACGTTTTATGTTAACGTAAACCCAAAAAAGTTGATCTTACAACTATGTTTGTCCTCATTTCTGTCTGTCTGTCACTCTGTCTGTCCCTTGCCATAGATCCGAAATGATTTGATCGATTTGATTGAAACTTGATATTTAATTATTCATGGGCTAAACTACAAAATGTTTTTTTTTTCAAACCCTAATCCTTAAATTAGGGGGAGATCATTGATAACTGATTTTTTACAAATTAGAAATATTTTTAAAACTATACTTGTCATTTGGTTCCAAATATACTTATTGTGAGTGTTTGATATGACATATAGAATTGGATACTTGTCTCTGGAGTGGAAGACCATGTATGGGTAGTTTACTGATGAATGATTTTTCAAAAACTGAAAATATCCTAAAAATTACGTTAGTGATTTGTTTCCAAAAGGTATTTTGTGAGTGTTTGAAATGATTATGACAAATAAAAATGTATGCTTTCATTGGGGGGAGAGGGAAGAGAAATTTGGTAGCGATTGGTTTAGTGATGACTGTCTTTATTAAAATTTGAATATTAAGCTGTTTGTATTATAAATAGTAATTTTTTTTTAAATAAAAGTAATTTAGAAGTAGATAGCAAATAAATAGTTTTTGTAAAATTGTATTATTTTTTCAAAGATTAAGAAAAAATTTCAAAGGAATATTTTAAATAATCGATAGTAAATAATTTTATCTAAAATTATTAACTTAAGGTTAGATTATAGAAATTTTGTATTTTTTCTAAACTAACTTTGAAGATTGAATAAAAAATGGTAATCTGGGAATAATTTTTCATAATAAATATGGGAAAGTTTTATTTTTACTAATAACAAGTATTTTGAAGGTTAGTTTAAGAGTATTTATTATTTGAAAATTTAAATTTTGTATACAAAAATAGAAAAGTGTCGATAAAGTTAGTGAGGATGTATTATTGAAGGAATTGTTGTTTTTGGAGCTATATGCACGGTTTATTGCCTATCCTGTGAGGGAACGGATTGATTAGTTATGTATGTATATTAAATATATTTGAACAACGTTGTTTAAAATCAACATGTATAAATTATTAATTGTGATTAATAATATGACGTGTTTGTCTTTATTAGGAAAATATAATTATTTTAGTTTATTCAAAACTCAATTTACGAAAATTATTTTCGAAGCTATAATATAAGAAAGTTTGGGTGATTTTGTTTAACTCTTTATTTATCACCTTTTTAAGTATGCTCACATATCGATAATCACGCTAATGTGGTAGGAATTAATATTAAGTATTCTACTCACATTTATGTGGAAGTATTATGTGAAACCAATTAGAAGTACATCCTAAGTAGACCCAACCAATACTCGAACCCTGATCTCCCCATAATCAGCCTGCAAGTCCAACGAAAGAGTGACGCCTTAGACCAATCGGCCACCGATGTGAGTTTTGATACCATAAGTAACACCATTTTATAAATGAATAATAAACTATTCATCCATTATTAATTAATTCTTAGCTTGTACTGATAGCCCCTCTGTTACATATATTCTGAACTAAATCAATCCCACTGAGTATGTTCAATGATTATTAATGAGACTCCTCTAATTATATTGATAGTATCCAATAGCTAGTGGACTCCCCTAATCAATTATTTTAATAACGTGTCCTAGAATATAATCCGACTCATTATATCTGACATGAGAGAATGGATGTTGAAGTTCGGGATACTGAACTTACCACCTTTAAGAAAAATACAACACATAAATATAAATTAAAGCTACATTTGTTATCAGTTCTCAACAAAAAACTACTACTACTACAAAAAAAATTAAGGCTTATTTACGTTTATCAGACCACACACCGGCGTAGGTTATCTAATGGACTAATGAAGTGGTAGTCGATTTGGGGTAGATAATGAAAATGTATGACCTTTATTATTTAACAAAAACAAAGTTGAAGAGAAATTATTTTATATATGGAGGTAAATAAACAAAAACTGTCACATACCACTGGTCTAAGGTGTCCCTCTTGCAATATACTAAACTGCCGATGACGGGGTTCGAATTTTGGTCGGATATATTGATGGTGATTTTTTTCCCCTAAATTGATCTCTACTCTACCTCAACGCCAAATGTGAGTACACTTCCTCTAGATTGAAGATTGCTCATCCCTAACCGTCTAATTATTACATAAACGTATAGTATATCCCGAACAGGTAGTAAGATGCGGTGCTAAAAACACAGACCACACTTGTTAACTAATATTTTAATAACAATTAATACTATTACTATCAGATGTAGTTTGACAGTGTATCCCTAAAAGGTATTTTTTGTATTTTGAAATTAAATACACGTTATATTAATAACTTCACCCAAAGGGGACGAGATCAGAAAGTTTGTTTTAAGAAAGTGCACCCACAACAACATGAAGAAAGAGTGGAAAAACCACACAAGACTGACTGGAATTCGAACGTCTATCTCAACGGTGACCTTGTGCGATACTGGTAACGAGAAATATTTACGACTCGTCAAAATAATATAATATATCAGCGATAAAAATTTACTCTTATTTTCCATTCGGAAAATATTGCTACGCTCTTGATTTCACTATAGGTAAGGAGGAAAGAAATTAGAAATTAGAAATAATGTACCTGCATTTGTTTGGAGGATGTTTGGGAAACTACTATTTAAAATACACGATAAAAACTCTCGACGAAGATTCATCCTCCCATGACACAAGTGATTTGTCAATTTCAATGGTGATGCCTTAGACCATGCTACCACCGATACTGATCAGAAAGTAGGAAATCATCGACAGCTAAGATGTTCGCCTCGTTTGGAGAGAAAGTATCAAACGCTGTCAGGCCACATGGCTTAAAATACAATAGTCTAGAGATTTGTTTCCAGAAAACAAAACATTTTCCGGTCTTCTTCTCCCTTTTGCATTATCCCTACAGCCAAAAATAGAGAGAGGAATGAAAACTATATGATACATTTTATCTCAAGGTAAAGAGGAAAGCTCATTGATAGTGCTCGAATATCTTAAAATTTTATATTGAAAGCCTATAATTAATTATTGTATTTGTTAGACGATAGATGAAGGTTAACTCTAGAGCCGTTTTCATTAAACATTGTCTCATAGCTCCACAAATATTTTAAAAAATCGTTGAAAATTAGATAACGTGAAATGTTCACAGATATGTTATTTTAATAAAACTCAAACTTTAAGGTTGTTAATAAAAAATAACTATTTTAATCGTTCCACTTTATTATGTCTGAAATAAATTTTAAACAACTCATAGTAGACCTAAATATTGAGTAGGAGCTTAGCGTCTGCTCGATAGTATCCTACTTAACGAAATGTCCACCTGAAGATGGCATCGTAGAAAACAAAGGTTGATAAATACGGTACGGCATAATAATACAAACTTTCTCACATATTAAACTATCACATGGAACCAAAGTTCTCAAAAAAATATTTTTATAAACTAATCTTAATAATATTTTTCTTAGAAAAACAAGCATAGTATTTATTGTTAATCACAATAAACACTCTTCAAATATAAATTCATAAAAAAAAATTACGTCATTTTAAATATTTTATATTTTCAAAAATCAGTTAGATGTAAATTACTCTCAAATTAATACATTTTAAACAACACAGTTAAAGCCATTTTTTAAGTATTATTTATTTTTAATCACTCATTGAAAACTTAAGCGAGTATTTACCCAAAAACCATGAAAACTTGTTATTTGGGGAGGCTTAACATTTTAAAGATATCCACTCCAAACAAAATCATTGGAACCATTCATCGAAAAAATTAAATTTCAAAAAATCTCTGATCATTAAAATACTCTTCTAGGGTCAAAATAAAAAAATATACACATTATAGTCATTTAATTACATAAAGCTTTAATCGAACCTATTAAACCATTTCATAACTGTGGGCAGAGACACATAGACAGAACAGACACACAAAATTGATAAATCCAAACATAGAGATTCGTCAAAATCTTTAGATATAAATTTTCTACGATTACAATAATTCTCTTTAGGTGTGAAAGTACAAATGTAACAAATTATGTGCTATAAAATTGCCAAAAAGGTTAAAGAGACTTGTCTGGGAAATAAGTTTCAATACATAGGTAACATCAACAAAGTTCCAAAAATACATTTAAAAAAACACACAGTCTAATCATCGCTGATACCCATAATTTTTAATAACGTGGCATATGGTGTTATTCTTACAATTAAATGGCTTACCTTTAACAGAAAGGTCAAGAAACTAATGCTCATAAATCTAAGCCAGGTGGTAGGTTGAATTTTAATTCATGTGAATTGCTACCGTGGTTTTCCGATACTTTCTCAAATCTTATGCGGGTGCACTTTATATAAACAACTTTTATAATCCCCATATACTTTTATCAATCTGCTAACAATAACTATTGTGCTGAGAATAATCTTTAAAAGTAATAAAACTCTAATAGAGGCAAGAGAGTTGTTGAAGTGTTTAGGATATCTAACTCTTACCCACTAGGGATCATTGGACTTTTCGAGGATTCCCCCTAAAAAGCAACTCGTTTGAACCAATCTAGATAGAATGTTTGGTGCAGCCTTGGTAAAAAAATGTGAAGTCCCTCAAACATTCCAAGAGTGTACGTTTGGAACAAGAAGAAACCATACTCACTCTTGCATAAACACAACAAATTACAGTTCACTGTTAATTATAATGGCGCACTTCAAAGTTAAAGCCGCCGAAACACACGTAACCACACTTTCTTGTAATATAACTTCATCAACCGCTTCGTTGGCCGCGTGGTCTAACACGCTACTCTTGTAGTAGATGGGACTGCCAATGTCTAGGAGATCGAGGTTCGAATATAGGTTGGGTGTACTGAGGTAATGATTTCCAAAATTACCCGCCCCGGTGGCGTAGTTGGCTAACGCGCTAGTCGTGTTGAGCTCTACTTCTGAGGACGGGTAGATCGAGGTTCGAATCTCGGTCGGGTGAACTGGGGTGGTTTTTCCTAAGGTTATCCACTCTCCCTCCACGCAATTGCGGGTTCACTTCCTCTAATTCAACCTTCCCAATTCCTAATCCATTAGCGTAGTTAGTAATTAAAGCGAATAACTCGAACGGGTAGTAATACGCGTTGCTAAATATTAATAATATTTTCCAAAATAGTTTTCCACTCTTTATCTACGAAAATTCGGGTACTCTTGCTTCAAAATAAGCTTATCATCCTTAAGACCATTAGAGTTATTATTTCATAAGCGTATAGCTTGAATGGATAGTAAGACAAAGTGATAAAAAAAAAAAATTTGATACTATAGTTTCCACTTTAACATCCACTGTATAACCCTTCCTACACCTCTGACAAGACATCTTGTGAATGTGTGGAATGCCAAGCCACCACCGTGGTTCGGATTCCACGTTAAACTGTAGGTCCTTCATTTCATCTCACAATCACCCTACCATTACACATTAGCGTAAGTGCGTATAACCCGAACGGGTAGTAAGACGCGGTGCTAATAATAATAATAATAACATCCACTGTCACAGATTATTGAACATATACAGGATGTAAATACGTTGGAAGTAAGCAAATAGGCCTACACAAGGTAGGGCCATCACACCGAATGTTTCTATGACCAACATGGTCAAAGTTCCGTCCGTTTATTTTAGCTAGAATAAATAATCTTGTATTGCGGCAAACATTCTGAACCACTACGCTCTACACGAGGAAATAGTTCCAATTTTAAATTAGTACTAAAGTGTCACTTGTTTTACTAACTCAGACCCTCTGAAAGAGTAAGTATTGTGATGGTCAAATGACTTTGAATTTTGATACTTTATGACCCCCTTAGTTAGAAAAAACTTTTTTTTTTTTTTTTTTTTTTTTTCCAAAAACGTTTGATTGTCTATCACTTTCTGGGGTTATAGCAGAAACTTATTTATCGATCAGTTACAATTTGGTTGTCATAAGGCTTTACAGAGGGCTTGCATGATTTATCCTTGCAACCATACAATAAGGGTAGTTAACTTAAGGGCCAAAAAATATAAAAATATATTTTCTCAAAACTGGCTTTAACATATATGTTTTATTACAACTCTTATCTGTGTACTGTTTCAACCTATAAATAAAATTGTCCATCTCATTTGTCTATAAGAATTACTTTGAGGGTATTTTACATAAGAGAAAATTTACAATTTTGATCATGTCTCCGCGACTCAAAGATAGGAAATAACTTATCATTGCAAAGCTATAGGACTTTTAACAATAAACACCATTTACTTGAAAGAATATTTTTTAAACCAATAATTTGCGAGCTATTGGAAAAAAAAAATATATATATATATGTGTGTGTATTTATATATATATATATAGTATATATATGCCGATATATGTGCTAATAACTCTCAAATTATTGATTATATAAATTATTATTTCAAGAAAACTATGTTTATTTTAATGACAGACACATACACACACATACATATATATATATATATATATAATAGAGATTTGGAAAAAAAGTTTAATTATTGTTATAATCTTTGGTGAATCAAAATAATCTTGTTGTTGTTTCTCTAACATTGTGAACTACATAATTTATTATGTTTAGTATAATGTGATGCCCTCTATCCCACGATGTTTATAGAGCCATGTATTTTAATTTATTTCGACTGTAGCTAACATAGTGATAACGTTTGTGCAGTACAATTTTCTGTAGCATTTATTTCAATCAATAAGACTCCATGCGTATAACCCGAACGGGTAGTAAGACGCGGTGCTAGTAATAAATAAGACTCCATCTTAATTTCATGTCATTGATTGTTTAATTCGCCTTATGCCATGTCCTTAGTACGTATTATTTTAGTAATTGTGAGTGGTGCATAACACTCTTAATCTTAAAAACTTATTGACACAGTATTAATTTAATAGAAAGCTCTTCTAAATTTAGAATTAAAATGTTATTTTGAAAATGCCGAACGGTTTACTAAGATGTTATCATATAGCCTCTTAAGGTGGGGGTATGGGGGACGCGAGGAAAGGTGCGTGTTTTGCAGTTTTTATAGCAAAACCTTTTTTGGTCAAAATAAAGCAACTATTGCTTCAGTACAAACATTGAATTTTTATTTTCTTCACATGTGGACCTCAAAAGTTAATTAATATCTGTCAAGGATGTCTTGAAATTTAATGACAACTATTTTCTTCATTTAAAAAACTTTTAAGTTAATGCCACGATACTCATGTAAGTTATTCAACAACTGTTGATATTATCACCATTTGAATAAAATTAAACTATATTTGTACGTAAGCAATATTTCATTTATTTTGGTAAAAAAAAGTTTGGCTATAAAAATTGCTAACACACTGACCTTTTCTCGGGTTCTCTACATACCCACCTTAACCATGTTCTGTGAGAAGGGAAGGAATGGCTTATAAGCCCCGTTGACAAACTGGAAGTTAGTCTTAAATATTTCACAGGAATGGAGGTGCTAATACGGCTTGGTATTAGCTTCACATAACCTTGTCCTAAATATTTAAAGAGGGAACAGGCCAAGGAATGACAATTTATTGAAGAAGAACTTGGAATAGAATGTCAACCAAAAATAGTGTATGGCTCTATAAGGTAGGGTTTCTCAAAGTGTGGGCCGCAGTGGTCTATTATATTATCCGTAGGATTCCACTGGTTTAGTAATAATAATTAATTAAGTAATGTTGATCGCAAACTTTTAAAACACAAAATTTAAATATAAAATATCCATATATATATTACTGTAAAGTATATCTTTTCTCGGTAGACATGAAAAAGAAAATGTGTTCCAACAACAAATCTGAACTATTATTGAACCATATTTCTAAACCTAACATCTAAATAATAGGGTTCAAATACAAAATAATTTAATTAGTCAACAAAAAAGGAAAGAGTGTGCTAAGTGAGTAAAGACAATAGAAAGAATTGGGTCAGAAACCAATGCCCAGAACACGCAATTTGGAGCAATTGCGGCACATGTCCCCACGGTCAACATCAAATATATATAAAAATATATAAACATTCCCCTAATTCAATTACCTGACAACAATTTAGATAGCGTTATACCTAAGGATAAATAAGTTTTAAAAAATTCTAAGTAAGTAGAAAAGATTCACCAAATGGGTTGTTTATTAGATATTAAAAAATAACCATGAACAACAACAATTAATATGAGAAATCCCATAAAGGGGAGAAATAATGTATACAATATTTTGTGATCACAATAGCATGGTTTCATTAGAAGAACGCATTAAATGTTTAGTAATCACCATCACTAATTTACGTTAACAAAATACAAGTTGGATGCGTATTTGTTAGCCAGAAATATAGAACTCATATACTCGATATACTCGTGTTCCTTACATAAAAATCAAACTTAATTATATCGACACCCCTACATCTTATAGTCCCGACAAAAGAGTAAATATGTTTTACCTAGACATAAAACTATCAATTTCTTATATTGATTATAATGTAGAGCAATCCACAATTTAATCGCCACGCTCAAAATATTACCATCAATAAACCAAGTTATTATGGCGGCTATTACTAAACTAAATACTAGCGCTGATGGCGACCAATAAACTAAGTTTATAAGTAAGCAATGAAGATAAAACAAAAACAGCACTATTTTCAAGTTAGAGTCCAATAATTCAAGTTCGTGATGATTGAGATAAAGTTTAAGCCTAAAAGAAAATATTACTATCAACACAATCACAAGTGCTGTTCTCTAATCAGTTCAATAAGCCATAAAAAAATTTGAAATAAAAATATTACATGCCGAAAAAGAATTTTGCTTACATTATTATTAGTTTCCGAAGCCTTAGCTTCCCCTAACGATTACCGAAGCCAGTCCAAGAGTGGCTCTCCACTCGGACGATCACTCTTTTATACGATTATAGCAGTCCACAGATCATGGAATGAGGGGATCACGAGGGGAGGAAAACCAAAGAACATAAACAATGGGGGGGGGGGGGGTTTCTACACGCTTCTAGACTGGAGTAGAAACAAAACTGGGCATTGGCGAAGTGTATCTTCTTTTCTACTGAAGATCTTTGGTCAGGAAATCTTGTAATTAAGCGTTGAATTGGTGCAGCTTCAGTATTCTGTTGTCAGTTGTTGAACAAAAGTTAGTGGAATGATTATGAACTCTGAGGGGTTCCCTGAACCGTATGACCCACCCCCTTGGAAACAAGAATGGTGGGTTATGGTTGATGGGCCCTCAGAGTCAAGATGGAGAAAGGCGGCTGCCCTGCAGCCCTCTGGTACCATCTGGGTGATGGTGTTCCCCGGCAGTAATGGGAATAGAATAGTTTAGTAATTTGGCTTAGCTTAGTTAGTAGTTAATATAGATAATTAGGGACGGGGGAACTAGATAGGGGGTAGATTAGTAAATTCAGCTGCCAAGGGTAGAAAGTAGGCGGGGCACCAACTCTGATAGGGCGCTCCCCAGGTGCTTATTATTGGGATGCCCACCTCTGCTGAGCGCTTGGCGGACTCGGGAGTGAAATCCCGGGCATTGTGAAGGGCCTAGCGGGGGAGGGTACTGGGGGCGTAATATAGCCGGGGTGGATCAAATTGAGCTAAGGGTAGTTGAATTTCTTTTAAGTTAAGAGCCAAAATATGTGTTGTAATGTTAAAAAGGAAATTCATATTAAAATTGTGTAAATAAAGTAAAAGTTGTGTGGAAAAACGGCCCGGATTTAAAGATTGTAAGATACCGGGCCTGTAAACACTGAATAAATAAAAATAAAAATGTCAGTTGTTGAGTTCGGATGTGTGTAGAATCGATGGGGCGATTGAGTGCGAACCGGGCCAACAGCAGACGGTGTCTATGCAATTGGGTAAGTCAGTTTGTTGTTGACTTTGGATATCGTTGACTTGTGGCGAATGCTACATTATTAATTTAAAAAAAAATCATGATGCTTATAGTGTTAAACATAGTAAACAAAATATTACTTAAAAATTAATTGATTTTTTAAATATTTGATTAAATTAATCTTGTTCTGGTGTTTAAAATCTAAAAATGGAATTTCCTAAAAAAAAAATATTTTTAACTTTCTGTCCCCCTCTCCTCTTTAATTTCAGGGTTCCGGTGTTTCCACAGTGCGTAGAACTTTCATTTGGTGGTCTTCCATCAACAAACTTTGATAAATACTGGTCTAAGACAGGTTTTTCATTGCTATAATCGTGGAACCAAATAAATGAGGTCAAGGATCGCCATGGTTAATGAATATTTCAACAAGAACAGGTTACTGCTGGCCATCAAGTTGAGTTTGGAACTGAGGTAGAAAATGATTACACGGTACATTTGGAGAATTGCGCTGTATGGAACCGAAACTTGGAGTCATAGGAAGTAGGAAAAGAAATGATTGGAGAGCTTTAAAATTTGTGTTGGAGAAACTGGATTGGACATGTCCTTCTGCACTACGTCATTGAAGTAAAGGTTAAGGGAAAGAGGGGCTTGGAAAGAAGAGGGTTCAAATATTAGATGACTTGAAGGAAATAAGAAAATTCTTTGAGCTAAAGGAGGAGGAAGAGGACAGTGCACATTGGTGGTCTAAGTTCACTAACAAAAGGAATGAACCTGTCGAAAGACAGAACACCTTATAGTTATAATATGAATCATAATAATATACAGCAACCGTGAAAAAAGATAATCACATCTTATTATAAAATATTTAATCACATAAGCAATGAGTTAAATTTTCATCATGTATTCATATAATTATAACTGTCTAAGAAAATAAATTATGTTAGAATATTTAAAGATTATTTTTTATATAAACCTTAAATGGTTTCATCGTGATTATCTTATTAGGCCTTCTACTGAAATACCCTTATGTTTCATCCCTTTATATACGAGACCCAAACCGCAATCTCTCCTCCTCCCTTAATTCTGTTGGCATCCTTACCCATTTAGCTCTCCTTTTGAGCTTTCCACCTCATCCCAGTGCCCCTTCCCCCATCATTTCCATGCTCAAAAATACCTCAAAATAGTGGCGCAAATTAAGACCACGTGGAAGTAATAGTGGCTGTGAATTAACCCCTGGTTTCCTCTACCATCTTTGATCTCTTGTAAAGATGTTAATTAGCGGTAATTGAGGCGAATTATGAGCCAACTTAATGTGTTGTTGCTCTCTAAGGAAGCGGCTGTGAGACTGGTCCTACCTCCCTCACCCCTCTACCCACCCAACCCTTATTTTCATCTCTTTACACACGGCACTTTACAGACATGTATTCCCTCTATACACTCCATTCAAGCGACTATAGGGTGCAGGGTAGATATAATTTGCATGCATTAAACAGAGAGGGTTTAATTAATCAGATTTTCTGACAATGTGTATTCTTACTTTCTCCCGACACCTCGTAGGGAAAGTATTGTGATCATAAGAAAAAATTAATCCCAAGATGTTGATAAATGTCGACGTTTCATAACCTCCTGAAACCAAAAAAGGAATTTTCCCAATGCCATACAGTATGTCTGTCCACCTGTCTGTCAACTAGAGCCGAGACTGTTCTATCAATTTGGCTAGAACTTGTTATCTAGGGTTTTTAGAACTAGATATCCAACCTCAGATTTAGGGGTAATTTACTATAAAATTAAAAGAAAAATTTATTATCTTGAAATCCACTATAACGATTTTGATTAAATCTAATACTATACCTAGACATTAATTATCACTATACACAAGATGGCGAGTCTCATTTTCTCATGAAAATGAATTTGAGAGTAATTTAGATAGGTAAATTTTCCAATTTTAATTATTTTTCCGCAACTATTTGAGATATGAATAACTTATCATTAAAAAGGTGTAATATTAAAAATACAATATTTTATTTGAAATATATTTTATAAAACGGACATTTTCTTAGATATATGCAAATATATATACTTTTTAATTCGGGTGTTTGAAACAAAATTTGATTCTTTAGCTCGTTAGTGGATATTTTTTCTCTCTATTTCTCTTTGGATGTTGGTAATAACACATCTAAATTGAGATGCCTAAGCTGGGGAACCTTATTTTTTTATTGAATTTTTCTATCGTTAATTTGCATTCAAATCAATAACATTAAGCATAATTTTAAAATTAAAAGTTTAAGTTTTTAAGTTCATGAAATGATTGTCTATGTTTTGTTTCACACATGATAAAATAATGTTTAAATATGTTGTGGTATGTGTTATAAGTTCAAAAACGATAAAATTATTATAAATAATATTTAAAAATCGCCATTTTAACAATCTAATTATGAGTTCTGGGGTTGAATTTTTTTATCGATGTTTTTTTTTTTTATTCAAATATTGGGTTTTATGTTCATTTTAGAAAATAATAACCTATTACAAATATAGAAGTTAAGCTTTGATTTTATTTTACCAATTAATTTTGAAAATTTATTATTTATGAATTATATTTTGTGTGCCCGAACTATCTTTTCAGTTTCTTACAAATAATATAATTTCAGTTATTTTTCCATGTTGATACTTTATTTTGAGGAAATTATATTTCAAACTACCGCAATATTTTGTGTGCCACATTTATATTTTCACATTATCTATCTAAAGCTCTCACACATACACACTATCCCATTCTTTCCCCTCACACACACACATACAAATTTTATAACACACTCTCTCCCTCATTTAATCTTATCTTATTCTATTTCACACACTCTCTACCCTCACATACACTCTCTATAACACAATTTCACTCACATTATCTTTAATATACTTTTTCTAAAACTCTTACTTTTTCAAATGCTATCTATCTCTCAATCGCTCAATCTCTCAAACGTCCTATCTCTTGAAAGCTCTCTTCCAAACGCTCATTCTTTCTCTCCCAAACGATCTCGCTCAAACGTTCTTTTTCAAACACCCTCTCTCTCAAACTTTCTTCAAATCACTCTCACTCTATCTGAATCTCACGCTTTCTATCTTACCCTTAGTCACTATACTATCTCAAACTCTTTATCTCTCTCTCAAACTCACTCACTCCCTCAATTTATGTATTTAACTCTCTCTTAAACCCCTCTTACTCTAATTTTCTCTTTCCAAACTAATCCCTCCCTCTCTAACATTCACTCTCAAATTCTCTAGCAAACTACTTCACATTTTCTCTCGCTTTCATACAATGTATCTCCCAAATTTTACACTCTCCCTTCTACTCGCGTGCGCACAACACACACACACACACACACACACACTCACAAACTTTACTATGGATTCACCCTCATAATATTTTCTCTCTCTCACACAAACACAATCATATTTTTTCTCATACACACTTTTTCTCTCAAACACACAAACATATTTCCCTCTTCTACCAGTATTTCTCTCCCATCACATACACTTACTCTTAATATCACTCACTCACAATCACTCTTTCTCTCGCAATTGCTCATTCTCAGTCATTTACACTCACTTTCTGACACTTACACTCACTTTCTCACACTTACTCATATTATCATTCCCACATTCACCTTCACGCTTACACTCTCATTTTCACTATCACGTTTTATTATTCTCTCTCTCTCTCTCTGTCATGTTTTAAACATAATTTGACAAGCCCATTTCCAGTAATAGAAAATACAAGGAAATGGCTTAACAGATTTTGACAAACGAACACTCATTCTAAAGGTTAGGGGAGGTCCAGGATGCCGGTAAAAAATAGTAGCCTTAAACTAAAACCCAATTTTCAAATCAAATTTTCCATCGTTCCCTTTTGTGTGGGCTGTGGTTCATCTGTACAATCATTATTTGTTTATATTATTATTAGCACCACGTCTTACTACCCATTCAGGTTATACGCACTTACGCTAATGTGTAATGGTAGGGTGATTGTGAGATGAAATGGAGGACCTACAGTTTAACGTGGAATACGAACCACGGTGGAGGCCTGGCATTCCACACATTCACAAGATGTCTTGTCAGAGGTGAAATTTGTTTATACATCACAATGGAAACCATAATTTGTGTATAGTTTTATATCGGTAAATACAATATTTCTATTTGCTTAAAAATAATAGAAGTTCAATTCTTATTTAAGTGTATTTGTGAAACAAATATATAGAGAGCTGGTAGAGGGGTAGGTTTAAAGTTTTCACCGTGCGTGACAGATGAAATATATTTTGATGCAAATTAAACAATGAAACCTAAATATCTACGTAAAGTCGATAGACTTTGATGATTGAATTTTAACTAGAAATTCGAGTGAGGGCTTATAATAATAATAATAATAATATATAATTTAATAATTTAATAATTTAATAATGTAATAATTACTATTATTATTATTATTATTATTATTATTATTATTATTATTATTATTATAGATATTTTTCCAATAAAATATTTCGAATGCATTTTAGTGCAATAATCCTCAGCCATCGCTGCCATTATCCACTTTATATATATATATATATATAGTGGATATATTATATCATAATATCCAATTAATAATTTTATAATTTGTCAATAAAACTATAGAAAATATCTAATTTAACATTGGTTAAGTATAATGTGGGCTTACTTTTCACTAATATGTCTCAATTTTATAAGATATTGACACTTGCTATTAATTTGCTTTCAATTTCACACTTCAACTATGATTTCCGCATTATATTCATGAGTGTGATATGGAATTGGGAACAGTAAATATCTGAATAGCTCAGTGGTAGAATAGTATTGTACTGTCAAGTTTTTTCAGTCTTCCACGTGTTATTATTCTAGATAGGCCTATATTTGAGTAAAATTATAAAGAATATATTAGACATAGCTATGTAAGTTGTCACCTAAAATATTAATCTAACTTTTACGTGGTAGCTTTATCTATACTTATAAAATAACATGTCCTGACTGACTGACTGACTGACTGATTCATCATCGCCGAGCGCAAACTATCAAGGCTTCAAGCATGAAATTCGGACTGTATATTCATTTTGTTATTTAGTCACCCACTAAGACAGGATTTTAGAAAATTCTACCCCAAAGGGGTCCAAATAGGGGATGATAATATGTATGATAATATGTATGAAAGTCCGTCATTTTGAAAGTTACATAAACAAAATTTTGTATTTCGGTTATTGACGTAAAACAAATAAATACGTGTTTCAGGAATTTTGAAATTTTATTTAATAAGGGATGAAAAAGGGGGTGAAAATTTGTATCGGACTTGCATTATTTTTGATCTGAGGTCAAGTTATGGTCATCAACGTAACGTAATATTTTTAGTTAATCTGTAAATACATATGTATATTTTCGTATTTGTATATAATCAACATCCACGCGAGCAAAGCCGCGGGCAACAGCTATCTAGTGCACCCATAAGAAGATAGTAATTAGAAAATTAATTCGGGAGAACAAAACATATTCGTTGTCACCCATAGACAAAATTTTTAGACCAAATCACCCTCTTAACACGAGACAAGAACATTTATCTTTAATGGATTATTTTGTAAAAACTTGTATCCATGGTTTTCTCACGCTTTTGTGGCCCTTATTTCTGGGGGTTTGGTGCGTGTGATGAGTGATGACTCTTAATGAAGCCAACCCTTAGGGTCTATGACCCTAGCGGCACCATTTCTCACCCGCCAACCCCCTGTAGAACAAATTGCCAAAACCACCCACGTTGCTACACAGTCTTTTGTTACGTGGAATGCACGCGCACCGCCTACTAAAAAGGAACCTTTAGAAGGGTGTTTTAAAATATACAATTATTTTTAAATTAATTAGTATTTTTAATTAACAAAAATGGACTTGCTCATCCAGTAGAGATGCCATGTTTAATTATGCAGGACATTCACTGCACGTGTATTACGTGAGGAAGGAAGGATATATTTGGGCTAAAATGTATTGAGATATATTCATTAAAATTATTCAGCGCAATAAAAAGTCTTTTTCTGTTTTAAGGAACTAGCTAATCTTACCCTCACTACATTTAAAGAAGAACTTAACTTTAAAACTTACTCAGCACCCAGTATTCAGTCATTCCCCAATTTACCAATGACCTTTTTTTTTATTGTGCAAAGATATTTCATTTAGGTGCCCGCCTCGCCTCTTGGATCCCACCTGAAACAGCTCGCGCCGATTAGGCGGGAATCTTGTGTGATTGGCTTAGAGCTCATCACGTGACCACATTTTTATCCTGCTATAGTTTTTTCGCCGAACTTATGAATACACAGTAGGTCTACATACATCTCGATCAAAATAAATAATGCACTACTTACGGTCAAATCTGCCATGCGCTATCAAATATATATATATATATTGTATCGTATTGATGCTTTCTCTAAATCTCATGCGAAGACAGTAGAACCAATACCAGTTTAAAAAATTCGCAATATTTTTTTTTAAACAAAAATTATCATTAAATTAAAAAAACAATGATCCTAATCTCGTTGTTTTTCAGTAAATACTGTAGAGAAATTTGCTTTATTAAGTTTTTTGTGCCGTCATAAATCGAATATATTCCGGTTAATCAATCATAATAACAGTTGTATCTACATAATTCTGATATAATATGGGTTAACGACATTCCCTACTTGGGATTTATAAACCCTTTATGACGCGGGATGAACCTCAAATTGATGCACTTAAGCAATCTTAGCGCTATCACGCTTAAACACCAAAGAACGAAACTAGAAATATAAAGAATAAAATTAGTAATTCACACAGCGATACCTTTTGTATATGTCAGCGGTTTTCTAACATTTTTTTTTAGATTGTATCCCTTGGTTATGACTAAAAGTTTAATATACCCCCAAGATAAAAAAAATCAAAATGACAGAATTTAAAAATTATGACCACTGGTAAATTATTGATCTATTTAATCTGTTGGTAAAAATATAAAATATTTTCCTAATGTGACACAGCTATTCAAAGATAATCCCACTACTATATACTTAACATTATTTCTTATTGAGTATCGTTGTGTTAAGTTAAAAAAATATAAATTTACTGTAAAAAATCTGTAGAAAAGTTTTACATATTTTCTTCACAATTTATTTCAAAAACATAGATAAAAAATAAACTTAAACATAATATTTTCAAATCAAAATTTTTAATTGTAATTCTGGAGCTGATATATTATGAATCCCAAAGTTTTTCGGTGAGAGGGGCGTGTCTGCATGGTTTGGCACATTTTTTTTTATGTCTGGTTGTCCAGAATAAACTTTCCAGTGGAGGTCCGGTTCCCATTTTAGACTATTGCTGTACTTATTTTTTAGGTACACCATTGATGAAAAACCACTTTCACAAAGATATGTTGTTAAGAAAAGGCATCACAAATTGCTAATATAGAAGGTGTCAAATAGATGGTCGAAAAATTTCAGAAATCGTTCAATAGCCGAGATCAAATATGGAAAAAAAGGGTTGGAAATAACCAAATAACAGTAACTGCAAAGAATTAAGGTTTTCCATAAGTCTCTTGTTATTTTGTCAACATTTCCTTAATAGCTTGCTCGCGTACACTTTGAAAGGTGCCCGAGTACCCCAGTTTTAGAACCACTGGTATATGTGCTGATAACACTTTCCCTCTTCCACTGACAATACACACACTCACTCTACAAATTGTAACTTTACAGCATTGATGTGTATATAAAAATTACACTTTTATTGTTTTCTATTAGAATTTGACATGTTTTGACAAACTTATTTAATTTAAAAACACCCTGTCAGGAATATTCTATAGGCCATTTTCATGACTAAATTATATAGTTTAAGTTGTATACCATCTAAAAAATATATAGGTTGACCAAATTACAATTTCAAGATATAAAAATAGTTTTTAAACAGTTACAAAATTCTGATTACAGTTTCATTAATAGCTTTTGATTAAAAAATGCAGTTTATTACTTCTAGATAAGGTATTATTGAACTAAATTCACTTTAAATATATGACTATTTTATATTATCTATGTTAAGACATTTAATATAATTTATTTTATTTTTAAAAAATTAGAAAATATATTTTCATTTGGTTTAAAAATAAAGTTACATGAACACTAGAGATAGGTTTATGTTCTCTAGAAATACCCGCTTGGGTGACCAAATGGTCTATTACATCACTCTCGCAATAAATTGGGCTGCCTATGACAGGGAAATCAAAGATCAAATCCTGTCTGGGTTTACTGAAGGTTTTTTTTAAATAATTAATACTCTCCCTTGACGTTAATCCGGGTAAATTTCCTCTAAATTCAACCTTCACTATCCCTAAAATATTTGAGTAATTAGTACAGATATGTACAACCCAAATGGTTAGTAAAATACAATGCTGAAAAAAATCTATAAAACCCTGTTTCTTAGTGGGCCATGTCTAGATTCTTAATCTCTCTTTTATTCTTCTTTTTTTTCTCTCTCTCTCTCTCTACCTTAGACAACCCTTTCGACGCTTGTTTTTTGAACCGCGAAATTGAAGAAAGCGACGTCTTCTTTCATCCAACCCAGCGTCCGTCAAATAGTTCTCTCACACGCACACACACACACACACACACACATACATCCTTCTCTCCCTCTCCAACAACCCTGCTATTCACCATCCCTCAACCAAGTCTATACCTTCAAACCCCCTTCCCCCCAAAAAAAACGAGGAAAAGAATACTGTTCTCTCTCATCTTCAAGAAAGATTCTTCTGCTCTATTTTGCTTTAACTTCTAAGTTTGATGTTTTTTTTATACTTTTTGAGAAATTTTGGGAGAGGTTTGTAAACATTTTATGCTATATATTTATACTTTTTTTATACAAAGAAAGTATTAAATTCATGGAAGAATTTTACCTCAAGATTATGATGGATCTAGACGTTTAATAATACCTAAAAAAAATCTTATAGTTCAGTCTTTACCTAGGGTTTCAGGAAAAACGGTTTAATTGATTCCGTTTAAAATATGACATCGTCATTCCTTGAGGCAAATGTGAGGGCAGTTTAATGATGAGAGATTTCTTTTAATTCAATGTTTATGACAATTTTGCTTAAACTTTGGTGTGCGACTCAAGATTGATAACAATTTTTAATTATTTTTCAGAAAATAAATTATATTGGGGAAATTTAATGACTTTTTGAATATTTGAAATTTTTTGGGAAAAGGGCCAAACGATATTTTTTAAACTGTGCATCTGAAGAATATTTTAAATGTTCATTAACCTTAGTTTCTTGTTTTTTTAAGAGAATAAATCATTTGTTTATAATTTTTAGAGCTAGAAAATTTCACGATTCATTTTCTGTATTGAGAAAGTAAAAACAAACAAGGATATTAGCTTAACTTCTGTTGCACAGGATGTTGAGGGCATGTCATCCATATACTCACACCCTAATATTCATGCTACATCGTTTTATTGATTCGAGGGTGACGACAGCGCTGGTACAACTCCTCCTGGAAGATGAACATTATCTTCCAAGCTGAAATATATTCTGATCAAATGGAGCAGAGATGTTCTCGAGATCTTCCTAAGAGAAGATGGCGACCGCATGCCTCCAAGCCACGTAGGTGATGCCCGGCGTCGGGTTCTACTCCCCTATCGTCACAAACCTTCTCTTCTTGTTTACTCGTGTGTTCTGTTTGACTTTCCGATACGTTTCCTCCTCCTACTTCTCCTATCGAACTTATTCGACATTTTTATATTCCTCCTGAACCCCCTTTTTCTTTTCTTTTTTTTCTTTTTCAGAAATGTGTTTTGATACAGATGTGCGTTTTCACGAAATCCTTTCACTGATCTCAAAGATCTGCTTTATTTTGTCCATTTTCTTTGAAATAAATTATTGAGGGCCAGTAGATCAGTTATTAAGGGGGTCCTTAGCATTTCTAGGGGATCATTTATTGATAACCGTTAGTGCACATTCAATATCCTAGCATAAAATAATATTTAAAAAATTAATAAGATGAGGTAAACCAATTAATGGATACCATTTGAAATATTAAGCAATATACTATTTTATTGGAATATCTTTCAATTGTACAGACTAATTTAATATTAAAGGGGTAAAATAATAAAGTTTAAAGAAATGGATTAGCATTCACCTTGTGGATTGCCAGGAAATCACATTGGGTTCAAAAATCTACCTTAATGAGTCTGGTTAAGGATTAACATAATTTATTAAAGCAAATTCAAAGTAGCTAACCCAATGTTATATATCGCTGACAATTTCTGATCTAATTATATATATTTATATATATATATATATAAAGCTATAGCTCACTTCTCAAATTACTCATTCATATAAATTAATAAATGAAAATGCTGTATGAATACACCTGCTTGATTTGAAAGGTATATTTATTATCAATATCTAAAGTAAAGTAAATAATTGTAATGTCTTATGATTTGCCACAGTCATATAATATATACTTACTAAATTAGTTGTAGATAGTAATTTTAATGATAAAAAATTACTTAATTTACTCTAAACGTAAGCTTTTTTTTTGTATGCACCATGACATGCTACCCGTTCGAGCTATACTCCTACATTTATAAATGGTATATGGGTGATGAACATACATTATTAATATTAGCATTGCGTCTTACTACCCATTCGGGTTATACGCACTTACGCTAATGTGTAATGGTAGGGTGTTTGTGAGATGAAATGGAGGACCTACAGTTTAACGTGGAATCCGAACCACGGTAGAGACCTGGCATTCCACACATTAACAAATTGTGAATAATACACTTCTTGTCAGAGGTGAAGGAAGGGTTTGGAAATTAGATAAATCTGTGCTGGGACTGAGGATTGAACCCCGGATCCCCAGCAGAGAAGTCTGACACCTTACTCCTAGACCACCAGGTCACCATGAACATTTAAATTTAGAGGAAATGTACCCACATTTGTGAGTAGAGAGATATATATATAGTATTCAGAAAAAGAAACACCTTTAGTATAACCGACATTGCCTCACCAAAAGTCAATTCTATTAGGAGAGAGACACCTCAGATAATTGTTTCTTAAACTTTTACCAATATCAGACCTTTTGAAAAGCTTTCAACACATACGAGTACTAGCTACCGGTCAGTTATCAAATCAGGAAATGTTCCAAAGTTTTTAACAAGTGGTAAAAACATTATATTTGTACAACTTTGTTTCATATACACATTTTAAAATCCAATTTTTATATGAAGAACTTTATCCCACAGATACTGTCTGATCTACTGTCAGGTCATTTTGGAAACTTGACATAACGTTTTTATTTATCACCTTGTATTACTACTTATTCAGGTTACACGCATATAATCTGATAATTACTCTAATGAGGTAGGGATAAGGAAGGAAGCGTGGAAGGAAAGGGGAAGGAAAGTGAAAAACAATTCAGTATATCCGACTGTGATTCGAGTCCTGATCTCCCCATTATTACCAGGTCAGTCTAATATGAGTGTTTAAAATGGATATCTGGAAAGTATTTACATGTTAGTATAATAAATATAATATGGAGTTGGATACCTGGTAACTTATTTCAAACTATTATAGATTATTTTGAGATAATATAAGTATATAAGATATATAAGGTATATAAGATGGTGTCACAACATTCATCTTCCTGTAGTTCTACGTGTGGACCATCTTGCACACCACCACGGCCCACAGAGTGAGAACCTTTCCTTAGACCATTCGACCATCTAAACTTAAACAATATACATATATATTAACACCGCGTCTTACTACCCGCTCAGGTTATAAGTTTATGTACTGATTGGGCTAAGGGTTTTAAGGATTGAGGTGGCTATATTTACAGAAATTGCAGCCACATTTTCGAGGAGGGAGAATGTAAAACCACCCCTATTTCACCTGACCTAGATTCGAACCTCAATATCCCCGTTTTCATCAGTCTAGTCTACTGTGAGAAAAGTGCTTTGAACCACACGGCCACTGAAGTGGGTTTTAACCCTATTGTTTTTATTTCATTACAAGACATTTTCACTTTCTTTTGACCTATAGAAGAGAGGAAATATTGTGAGCCATCCAAAAAATTGGCTGAAACGTAGTATCAAAGTTTTAATAAGATTCTCTATAGTTTTTTTTTCTTAAAATTATCCCTTTTTTTTAGTACCGCCTCTTACTACCCGTTAGGATTATACGCTTATATACTAATTATTATAATGGATTAGGGATTGGAAACGATTAATTTAGAGGAAGTGAACCCGTATATGCGTGGAAATAGAGTGGAAAACCATTTAGGAAAATCAGTCCCAGTTCACCCAACCGAGATTCGAGCCTCTATCTCCCGTCCTCGGCAGTTTGGCTCAACACGAGACTAACTCATTAATTAACTACGGGTTTCAAATAATCGTTTTATCCTTAAACTTCATGGTTGTTCAAAAAATAGTAAACAAACTTTCTCTAAATAGGCTCTAACACACATTCTTATTAAAACTCTTATCCACTCACATTTCAACATTACAAACAAAATTATTATTATTATTAGCACCGCGTCTTACTACACGTTCGGGTTATACGCACTTACGCTAATGTGTAATGGTAAGGTGATTGTGAGATGAAATGAAGGACCTACAGTTTAACGTGGAATCCGAACCACGGTGGCGGCCTGGCATTCCCAACATTCACAAGATGTCCTGTCAGAGGTGAAGGAAGGGTTTGGAAATCAGATAAATCTGTGCCGGGACCGAGGATTGAACCCGGCCGCCAGCACAGAAGTCTGACACCTTACCCCTAGACCACCAGGTCACCTACAAACAAAATGAAGTATCTAGTTTTTAAGGAAAAATAACAATCCATACATTCAAAATATAATTTTAATATCTTCGCAACTCTTTGAGTATGAAATAATTTGTCATGACAATGTTTTAGCACTAATATAAATTTAAAAACTTATACATATGAACTATATTTCTGTAAGACAAAAATTTTCTGAATATTAAACAGATATATTTTTTTGAATAGAGGTTTGGGAAAGCGGGAGGTGAAAATTTACCGCACTAATATATCCCTAAGAATCAAGAGTCTTTAATTTTAAAACTCAAAAAAATTAAAGGCTGTAAAATAGGAGCAGGCTTTCTAAATAAATATAACCCATGGAAAAAACTTATGATAAAAATTTTCTAAGCTAATTCTTGGTGAGGTATAAAATGGTGATTTTGTATAAGAGAAGAAAAATTATTCAAAATGAACTAACTCCAAAATAATACTATCTAAAAGTGAGTTTATTAGGGTGGTGATAAATTCATTGAAAATCGAGAGTTCAAGTATCAACTATCTAGTGACGATATATCAATAATAATATTAAACAATATGGTATATGCTGACGTAGTGCGTTGATTCGTTATTCTCTTTGAAGAACCATCCTGTTTCTGTAACATTATTATCTCGTTTCACTTAACAATTTAGTGAACTTATCAGAATTGGCGTTGTATATGGAATGTGTCCGATTTAATACGGGGTTTTTGTTGTTCACGTCAACTAGGTAATGTATGTTTTAAATATTTAATATATTTTATCTTAGTTGTTGGCATAATTTTTGGTGATCACTATAGTTTGTTCTTTGTTTTACAAAGTGACAGTATTGGTAGATGTGTGATGCGTTAGCTTGATAAATATTTTCACTTTTTGGTAAAGGAATGAGAAATTATTTGTAATGCTTAGTACTACTTATATTATATCCTACCTTTAACGTTAATTCGTAATATTATCCTCAATCCAATGTTAGATCATCAACAGTAATCAAGTCTCATAAAGCGTCAGTATCACGATATAATCCCTATCGGGTGTACTGAAATCTGATTTTCCTAATTTGTGAAAGAGAGGTCCAGGTTTGAATCTCTGTCGGGGACTGAGATTATTCATACTTTTAGGTAGGAATGAGGATAATAAATGGAAATTCAAATACGTGCGTAAGTTGGAAGTATAATAAAACCATAAGGATAGGCTAAGTGTGAAAAGAAACCTACAGCACAATCTTCAGGATGGATGTAAACCCCCTCACCTCATTCATACTCCCCATCCTCATCAACCATGGTCAAATGGAATATTCATCTAACCCGATAGGTCACTTCATGAACACCAGTTACGTAGCCAGTTTGTAATACGCGAGAAGGTGATATATGCCTTTAAAATAGGGTCGTTAACATTTTTCCGGCCATTATTAATGACATAACATAAACTATTATTCCAGTATTGTTTTCATCCAAAACAGAGACAAAAAAAAAAGATAGAAAAAAAAATTCCTTACGTAACATTTTAATGGCAACACTTGATGGGGAGTTGGTCTTCCCTATGCCCCCTTCCCCGACCCTTTTACCATCCCTTAGAACCGCACGTTTCTGGAACACCTTTTGTAGCAGCAGTGATTTAGGGTAATGTGAGTTGTTGACCCCGCCTCTTCTTCGTCAGTTCGGACCGAAACGGAACGTCAGTAGACGGTCCTTCTGTTCTCTACCTTTCCAGTGTAATGTTCTCTCTCTCTCTCTCTCTCTCGCTTCATCCACCCCCTTCTTCAACCAGTCAGACTTCTTCAAGCTTCTTTTTCCATTTAACCACCTCAAACCCTCTAAAATAAAAGTCATCGCCCTACAAGGTCATAAAAAAGGCGTGTGTATCTCGATCTTTCCTTTTTTTTTTGTGTGGGTGGTAGGACGAGCTTGAAGGGCGAGGGGTCTGACAGAGATAACATGTTGACGTTGGAAATGTCAGGTCGTCATTTAGAATATCCATGTTTGCTTCTTTAACAGTGATCCATTGAGACCTTTGGCTACCCCTCACCAAAATCCGAAACGATATTTTATTTTGAAAATCTCTCCTAGATCTAGTAATATATTTGGTTATACTTACTTATTGTAATAAGATGGAAGTCCAGGATACGCGATAAATGTCAGGGTATTTGCAGTTCTTATACATAAAACTGTTGTTTGGCAAAAATAAATAAACTATAGCTCTAGTAGAAACTTAGTTTAATTTTGCACACGGTGTAATAAACCAGCTCTTTAATAACAGTCATAAGCAGGGCTTGGATTTTGATGGTAATTTTTTTTAACCTACAAAATGACCTAAAAATTCTAAAAAATGACCTCAAATTTTCAAAAAATTACATAAAAATAAAAACAAAAAGTTGTAATAAATGCACACGACTAAATAAAACACGTACTTTGCAAATGTAAACGAAAAATTATCAATGCAATGAAGTCTTTAACAAATGAACGCTTGCTCTGCTGATTTTAATATTGTTTCACAAATATCGTCTTTAGATTGCAACCTTCTTTCTCCATCTTAGTTGCAGTTTTTTACCAGGAATGTGTATTTTACAACCAGACAAGCAAAGAGAATACAAAGTTCATTCCGACAAATTTATGTTGGAAAAAATAATATATTTAAAATATATCAAACATTCCTATAAATGCCTAAAAATGACTTTAAATGGACTAAACACAACAAAATATAAACTAAAAATCCAAAATGAAAAAAAATTGAGTATTAAATAGACTATAAAATATAAATTTATTCAACAAGGGAATCAACAAATTTTATCTACTTATGAGCATTGTATGTGACAAACAGAAAAAATTTATATATAATTCAAAATTTGGCCCTGGTCATAAGCATATTAGGATAAGATGAGAATTTTTTTTTAATTAAGAAAGTAAAGTGTCAAATTTTAGGACACCCTTGACGTATACTCAAAAATTGCTGATTATACTATGTGAACAAAATTTAACTCTTATATTTCTACTAGACAAATATTTTAAATAATTTAGCCAATAGTGTGTTTTGCTATAAAATCTGCAAAAACACTGAATATTTTCGTTTCCGCTACACTCCCAACCCAACATAGTAAATCTTTGCATTGGGTTTTCACGACTTTTTAAGGCCCTGCCTACCCATAAATGCACGGTTCTAAACAAAAGAATTTGAAACAAAATATATTTAATAATTCAACATTGTTGTTTTTTATTTATTTTAGTAACATATCTGGGCATCTTTCATAATTCTTATGGAATTTTCAAACCATGCTAAAAATAGTTATTGAAATATTTTCATTAAAATGTTTCCATTTCAATGCATTTTAAATGGTAAAACAAAAATTATTAATGGATTTATTTATTTTCTTTGTACAATTAAGCTAGAGTGTTTGTTTATAACATACTATTTAATGAATAATTTCTTTTTCTTTTTAGACATATTTTTAAATTTGGGTTAGCTTCAATAATCACTACGATATTGAGCTCTAACGACTCCCAAGTCGACTCTCTAGTCAAAATACATGGTTTTAAATACAACTTTTCCTTCTGCAACTAGTTGTCATAGCTGATAATAGGTGCCGTTAGTATGATCATTACCCATTTACAAGCTAGTATCATTTTGCAAGCGTTGGCTAACCTGCTGTATCGGAATGCAGGCGGCAATGGAGGGTTAAACTAATCTCTGTGACCTTCTTGAGTCAAAGAAACATTAATACCATGTACGTTAGGATAAGAAGGGCCAATGTCCAATTATGAAAATTTGCGTAATTAAATATAAACAATTAAACATCTTAATATATTCAGTAACTAAAATACTCACAAAGTCTTCCTGCTGTGTGAATAAATATAGTTAGTCCCTACTTACTTCAATGAGAGTATTACTTTAGTGATACATTATTTTCAAAGAAAAAGCCACATGCTTCTCCATACACAAAGTTTTATGACATAAGCCCTTATTTAACTGAGACAGTAAAACATGTAAAGTTCTTCACTCTTATCTTATATTCTTTCTTGAGTTTTCTCATTCTTTAGCACTACACGTTGTAATAATAAGAGTATTCAAAGTATATGAAAACTACTGTACATTGAATTTTTAATCCACTATTATAATAAATAAAAATAAACATTCCTGCTCATATCAAACATAGTTATTTTAAATAAAATTTGGTCTAAAGGTAATTTGGAGACGTTCTCAGTATAATTTTATATACTAGTTTTTATTTTACGGTCTAGGATTTGACTCTCATTGGACTTTGGAATAAGTAATTTTTCAAAAAGTTAATGAACAAAGTTTTTGGTAGTCAAGATGTGAAAATGTTAATTTTATTTTATTAGCGTGTTAAATGTGATTACTTTTAATTTGAACCTGTTGCATTCTCGCAGTTTGTGCGCTCGTTTCGGAAGAAATGTATCGAATCCCGAACAATAAGTACCCACGGTGATTACTTTTTATTTAATTAACAATATGTGACCTTTGTTGCTTTCGAACAAAATCCAAGGGATTGTATAAATTTTGAGGTGGAGAAGTATTTACAAAATATTATTTTATATCCTTGTGAATAACAAGTTTATGAAGAAAGGGCGCACAAAGAAAATCAAAGATATAATTGATTATTTAACTTCTTGTAGTAAAGGGTAAGTTTTTTTAATGGTATGCATATTACTGGCGCTTAGGCTATATGTATCTACTAATTTAAGTACAATGTATGAGCAGCGATACTATTTTATTTACTGTAGAAATAATATCAAAATTAAGATACAAATAAATATTTCTATATAACAATGCAGCGATTATTCTGATATTTCAAGTACTTTTTTTTTAAAAAAAGCTCTTAGCTGAAAGTAAATGTTACTAACACTCTATAACGCACTTATTTATGTTCAAAATCTCTTGTGCGTTGGCCGAGTTCGTATCACGCTAGTACTAAGTAATTTCAACCTAACAGGGAATCGAACTAGTCAAGTTATTGAGCTGATTAATTTACGCACTCAGTGCTCAGTCATAGCACTTTAGCAATATTGACCACGACATGAAGCCGATGATAAGTAAAATATATTTAAAACCATTAGAGTTAATGAACTTTTGGGTTCCCTATGCCATAAAGTAAGTAAGTAAGTAAGTAAGTATTTGATACCCGACCGCCTCTGTTGTATAGTGGTCAGATTTACTGGCTTCAGATACTGAAGTCCCAAGTTCGATCCCCAGTGCCCCTAATTCTGTCTGTGAAGCAGTGGGTCTGAAACGGAACCAAAATCAACCTCGTGAGGACAAATGAGGAGATAATTGAATGAATAAGTAGCGCTTCAGTCTAGAAAACTGAGATAGAAGTCTGGAGGGCTCGTTGTGCTAACCACATGGCACCCTCAGCTTGAAAATGTTGGCCCTATCTTTGCCAACATACGGCAGCCTCTCGATTGGTATAGCCTGCTTGCAGGCTGACACCATGGAGATATTACTCAAGTTAAACTCTACCAATAGGATAAAAAATTATTCCCAAAAACATTTATTTCTGGAAAATTGTGTAAATCCTATAGATGTTTGAAAACTGTAAACGCCGTATTAAATAACAGATACCCACTTCAGTTGCTGAGTGGTCTAAGGTGTCACTAGTGTTAAATTGGCCTGCTGATAGCGGAGCACTTGGGGTGCAAATCCTGGTCGAGTCTATTGAGGGTAGTTTTTCCTAAATTGTTTCCCCATCTTCCAAAATAAAAATGCTGGTAGATAGCCTCTCAAATGCTTCTTTCCTCATTACCACCCAATTAGATTATCATATATGCGTATAACATGAACAGGTAGTATGACGTGGTGATATCAGTAATAAAAATAACAGATATATTTATAGTCAAAATTTTTATAGTCTTCGAAATGAAACTGCTTTTAAAATATGTTATTGCCTCCTTAGCCTTTAAATTTTAAAAATTAGCCAAAGCACAGTGGCCAAATTTAGCACATTAAATTTTAGTTATTTTTTAATTTTACCTGCTTACTAATAAACTCAAATAAATGGTACAACAAAATCGTAGGCTACATACTCAATCGTATAGGTTATTTATTATAGTTAGTGACAAAACCTTCAAAAATAAGTTATCTCTAATTTTACCTTAAATAAATTTTTCTCTGATAAATAAGTGTACATTATTATTTATCACTACCCTCACCAGATATTTATTTGAAAAAAATTCAATAGTGGTACAACAGCATTAACCTGGAGTCACGTGACACTTTGATATGCTAATTTCTCAAAATGGGCACGGGTACAAAACTTTCTCTTTGTGGTACAAAACGGTACAAAACTAGTACAAAACTTTGGCATCAAAAAATTCAAAAGTGGTACAACAGCATTAACCTGGAGTCACCACTTTTATATGCTAATTACTCAAAATGGGTACGGGTACAAAACTTTTTCTTTGTGGTACAAAACGGTACAAAACTAGTACAAAACTTTGGCATCAAAAAATTCAAAAGTGGCACAACAGCATTAGCTTGGAGTCACCACGTTGATATGCTAATTACTCAAAATGGGTACGGGTACAACTTATTTGTGTTACAAAACGGTACAAAACTAGTACACAACTTTTGCATCAAAAAATTCAAAAGTGGTACAACAGCATTAACCTGGAGTCACCACTTTGATATGCTAATTACTCAAAATGGGTACGGGTACAAAACTTTTTCTTTGTGGTACAAAACTTTGGCATCAAAAAATTCAAAAGTGGCACAACAGCATTAACTTGGAGTCACCACGTTGATATGCTAATTACTCAAAATGGGTACGGGTACAAAACTTATTTGTGTTACAAAACGTTAGAAAACTAGTACAAAACTTTGGCATCAAAAAATTCAAAAGTGGTACAACAGCATTAACCTGGAGTCACCACTTTGATATGCTAATTACTCAAAATGGGTACGGGTACAAAACTTTTTCTTTGTGGTACAAAACGGTACAAAACTAGTACAAAACTTTGGCATCAAAAAATTCAAAAGTGGTACAACAGCATTAACCTGGAGTCACCACTTTGATATGCTAATTACTGAAAATGAGTACGGGTACAAAACTTATTTGTGTTACAAAATGGTACAAAACTATTATAAAACTTTGGCATCAAAAAAAGTTCAAAATCAAAAGGGGTACAACCGCATTTACCTGGAGTACGTGGAGTACTCACTTTGATATGCTAATTACTCAAAACGGGTACGGGTACAATACTTTTTCTTTCTGGTACAAAACGGTACAAAACTAGTACAAAACTTTGGCATCAAAAAAAGTTCAAAATTAAAAAGTAGTAAAACAGCATTAACCTGGAGTCACCACTTTGATATGCTAATTACTCAAAATGGGTACGGGTACAAAATGGTACAAAACTAGTACAAAACTTTGGTATAAAAAAATTCAAAAGTGGTACAACAGCATTAACCTGGAGTCACCACGTTGATATGCTAATTACTCAAAACGGGTACGGGTACAAAACGGTACAAAACTAGTACTAAACTTTGGCATCAAAAAGGTTCTAAATTCAAAAGTGCTACTACAGGTTAATGGACGTCTAGCTGACTGGAATGGATAGGCTAATTTTTCTGCCCGAGAGTGTGATTGTATCTTGACGTTATGTCTCCCCACGTTTAGTCAAACTTGGTCGCCTACACACTTTACGGTCCGGCACTACACTTCTTATCTCTCTCAATTCTTGGAAAAAAGTTTGCTTGCGGCCTTTACTGATTACCGGTCGTGGTCGCCAGTCTCCCAGTTCTTTAAACAAACCAGTAATTCTGCCAACCTGATGGCTGGAATCCACCAGTTTGTATAACGTTAGCAACGCCATCTATTTTAGAGCTGAAAGCTCAACACACCGCCAGAGAGGGTAGGCAGGGCCTTAAATAATTTTCTTTGCTTCATTTCTTACTACTCGTTTAGATTATCCACATATTTACACTAATATGGTAAATATGATGAGGGTATAGTCTTTAGAAAATCTACTCGAATTTGCGAGAAGGATTTTTTTTTTTTAACAACACTCCAATTCACTCAGTCGGCATTGAAACCCTGACCTACTCGTCGCCAATTAACCAGAAAGAGACATTAATGACGACTTTGTCCAGGTGCCCATTGGTTTTGGATGTATATATATATATATATATATACAGACATGTATCGACACCCATATATATATATATATGGGTGTCAATACATGTCTGTTAGGTTAGAACGATCATTAAGGAACTATTTATTTAACCAATATTATTATTATTAGCACCGCGTCTTACTATCCGTTCGGGTTATACGCACTTACACTATTGTGTAATGGTAGGGTGATTGTGAGATGAAATGGAGGAGCTACAGTTTAACGTGGAATCCGAACAACGGTGGAGGCCTGGCATTCCCCACATTCACAAGATGTCTTGTCAGAGGTGAAGGAAGGGTTTGGTAATCAGATAAATTTGTGCCGGGACCGAGGATTGAACCCCGGACCCCTGGCACAGAAGTCCGACACCTTACCCCTAGACCACCAGGTCACCTTTTAACCAATATTTATTATAAGTATTTAACCTGCAGTACAACTCACATTTACCAGGTAGCTTAATTAAAAAAAAAACAGGCTAATCACCTCATATTCTGGTGGTTAATTTATCAGTTGGTACGTAGTAAACACTAATCGCACTAGTTATAGTCCTTTGATCCATGTCGTCAAAAGGACCCGTGACCCATAACTTGGTGGGTAAACGCACTAGCGGCTGAGATAAGGTTTCGTACTTTGCTCTTTATCTGAAATATTTTATATACTCCCATGTCATTAGAGTCATGGTTAGGAGAAATATAGCTTTGATATGGCAATTATTCTGATAAAGTTTGTAAATTTAATCTGGGACTTGACTCTTATTCCGAAACAGTATAAAACACTACTCAATATGATTTTTAAGTGTGGTTCTAGGTAGTTAGTAGTTTTATCACTGATTATTTCTTAGCGCCATGACTACTTAACTTGAGATTGAATTACCGATTGGTAACGTAAAACGTGTACTGTATATTCTTGCTGAAATTGTAGGCATTAGTAATTAAATCCAGTGTTTGTGGAAACTGTGTTAAAAGGAATGTACTTGATACTCATTCTAATTAATAAAATTGACATTTTTTTTTTTACTCAATCATTTGTATTTATAAACGCTATAGTTATTAGTTGTGACCCGCCTCGGTGGCGTAGTTGGCTAACGCGCTTGTCGTGTTGAGCTCGTCTGCTGAGGACGGGGAGATTGAGGTTCGAATATCGGTCGGGTGAACTGGGGGTGGTTTTTCCTAAATGATTTTCCACTCCCCCTCCACGCAAATATGAGTTAACTTCCTCTAATTCAACCTTCCCAATTCCTAATCCATTAGCGTAGTTAGTAATTAAAGCGTATAACCCGAACGGTTAGTAAGACGCGGTGCTAGATATTATTATTATTATTATTGTTTTAAGTATGTTCTGTATTGAAATATGTTTTAAATTTCTCATGAACAAAAGAGTAAGGTTAATATATCATTTTTCATGTGCATTCAAAAATATACCATAGAATATAAATAAATGATCATTAACATTTACCCGCCTCACTGGCGTAGTTAGTTAACGCGCTATTTTCTTGTTGGGCTAGACTGCCGAGGACGGGGAGATCGAGTTTCTAATCTCGGCCGGTGGAACAGGGGGTGGTTTCGCCTAAATGTTTTTCCACTCTCCCTCCACACAATTACGGGTTCACTTCCATGAAATTCATTTTTCCTAATTCTTAACCCATTAACGTAATTAGTACTTAAACGTAAAACTCGAACGGGTAATATGACATTTGATGAATCAATAAACAGTGAAAATCTCATACAGGTAAAAGAAAGTGCACATGTACTGCATTCTCTCGGCAATATTCTCAACTGCTAGTATCTATGAGCAGCCGAGCACTCTAGTAGCGTTTTAAGGAAGCTATAAAGTAGTTTCAAACAAATCCGTTTAACAAATACGAAATTTCACATTTAATTCGATCAATCGATAAAAATGAGTTGACAAGGTTATGAAAGAATGCGATATAATAAATAGAAAATAAAATTATATTTAAAAATCTTAACATAACGATTTGTTTTTAACACTTAAGTGACTAAATATTTAGTTACAGCCCAATAGATAAAATTGATCAGTTATAATATAATAAACATACTACAAATAAACTCACTTTTATTTTGGTTGAAACTAAGCGAAAGCTTACAAAATTAAATATTATCACGATATTATTCAACAAAAGTAACAACATTTTTTAAAATATCGTTTGCTAGCAAATTCCGACCTCATCTCCTGACAGGAAATGATTTTTAAAAACCCTAAGGGTGTAAAAAAGAATAGGATGGGAGTTTTGAGGGGGAAGGGGAGGAGGAAGGTGTAGGGAGGTCAAAAGCGTGAGTAACATGAAAGATCTTTCCCCGGAGGGGTCACGTGATCCTTGTCTGATGGATACAGACATGAAAGTTGAGGTGTATGGTTTAGAGAGGGGAGAGAAGGGAGGGGAGGGAAAGGTGAGTAAAACGGGGCAGTACCGGAAATTGCCCTCGACATGGGCGTGCTTGCAAAAAAAAAATTGAGACAGAGAGAAAAAAGAGAACATTCTGCCTTTACCATTTTGAACATCCCCTCACCCTTAAAACCCCCACGTTAGTTCCGGCCTCTAAAAACAGAGCAAAGGGCATATTGTAGAAGGGGGATGGAGTGGTAACAAGGGTTACAGAACCGGCAGCGAAGTTCGTTTCCGGTTTGAGCAACCCAGAAGCTTCAACTAAGATAAAGGAAACCTGCCTTGGATTTCCTTTCCACTTGAGACGGTATCAAAAAAAAAGGGTGTTGGTGGGGTTAGTTCCCAGTCCCAACTACTATAAACTGATGAAAAGTGATAGATGAATACAAGTTTATTTTTATAGCTTACGTAAAATAACGAATTAAAAGTTCAACTTAAATTATATTACATTTTCAGGAAAGTTAAAAATAGTAGCTCGATACAAAAATATACGTTTAAATGTCAAAAAAACAAAATCCCAAACTACCAATTAACGTTAAAAAAAGACGTAAGTAAACCCCCTCTTCCCCCTCTAATCTCTGAGTTAGTCCACATGATTTGAGCTCCTGCGGTTTATATTAAGTTTATAATTTCATCTATTTATTTTTCATACATTTTTTAAATAGTAGAGTGTAATAATTTTATAGTGACGTTTTTTCGTGTGGTGTGGTATTCATTGCCTTAAACCAAACATTTAAATTTAGTGCTATTTGAAAATCTGAACCACTTTTGTTACGAATTAATTGTGATGATGGGTGTTTAGATATATGTACTAGTACATATCCTTATTTGTTGCTACACCCCATTTTTTAATGTGTAGTTGACAAAAATGATAAATGTAGATGACTTGAGGAAATTGTTTCCAAATTGTGGAATTGAGAGAAATTTTTTGAAGGACTTTATACAATGTTAGTTTAGTTTAAACTGATAGAAAAATAAATCGTGTTCTCCCAGAATCAAGATAAGTTACCAAAATGTAGTTTTCTATGAGCATTTGAGTTTTAACCTTACGTATAAAATATTTACTTAATTACGTACTAACAGACATAATTTAAATTAGTATTTATATCAAACAAGGAGCAACCTTAATAACTCTACTATTTAACTTTGCAGATGAAGTGAATTTGCAGTTAGGTCCTTGAAAGATAACATAGGGGATCTGATATTAATTGGAGTGAGAAATTTGTTGACTTTTGAGGATTATGTAGATTTTCTTGGTTACAATCTGGCAATAGCAAAAGAATAGAGCTTTTATTAGTAATAACATATGGATAGGTTTTGGAGTAATCGTGGATAAATCCAAGTACTGTATATGACTATTTGCAAACCCCGCACTACAAAGAACTAGATAAATAAGGATCACAAACATGTTTTTGGTATGCTGACAAATTCAGAAACTTGAGATAGATATGTTTCAACAGATAGGAATGAAATTCAAGAATTAATGCAGATAATGCCTGCTATTAAATATTTTGTAAGCCGTTTTCAGCTCGTATTATGTATCGTAATATTAAGCTGAAGATATACAAAACTATAATCCTGACAATGTTTATTTATGGATTTGAAGCGTGGTCTCTTGTTTTTACCAAGTGAATAAATTGAGTGATTTTAAGAACAAGGTTCTGAGAAAGATATTGAGTCTAAGAGGGTTGTACAGCGAGGATAATGAAGAAATTTACATAATGTATGGTTTCTGTACATATTCAAACATATTAAGTATAATTAAGACACTTAGGGTGGAATACGGTGGTTATGTGGCACATATGGGTTATGACAGGCATGTACACACAATTTTAATTGGGAGGCCTGTAAAAACAAAGATCCTTGGTAGACCAAAACGTGTATGGGGAAAATTATTTGAAAATTGATTTTTTATTCTTTTTAGCGCCATGTATTTCTCTTCGTTCGGGCTATACGCTTATGTAGGTTTACTAAGAATTCTATTTGTTTTAGGGATTAGGAAGGTTATATTTAAAGGAAGTGCGCCCACATTGGCGTGGAGGGAGAGGGGAAATCAATTTATTTTACCCAACCAATATTCTTATTAAAATCTCCCCGTCATTGACAGTTTAATCTACTGCCAGAATAACGCCTTAGACAATTCGACGAGTGAGGCGGGTTGAGAAGGTATTTTAAAATGGTTGGGAGGTGACTGGTGGTCTAGGGGTAAGGTGTCAGACTTCTGTGCTGGCGGCCGGGGCTCAATCCTCGGTCCCAGCACAGATTTATCTGATTTCCAAACCCTTCCTTCACCTCTGACAAGACATCTTGTGAATGTGGGGAGTGCCAGGCCTCCACCGTGGTTCGGATTCCACGTTAAACTGAAGGTCCTTCATTTCATCTCATAATCACCCTACCATTACACATTAGCGTAAGTGCGTATAACCCGAACGGGTAGTAAGACGCGGTGCTAATAATAATATAATTTCTTAAGATTGAAATTTAAATTGATTTTACCCAAGTGGGGCAAGGTATTCGATTTTATACAAACCTTTGGAAACTATTTAATAATTAGAAAAAATGTACAGTACAAATGATATTAAATAATTAATTAGAATATTAAGCCAGCTATTGCCATTGATTAGAGTGAAATATAATATCGTTTTATAGGATAGGAGAATATTGTAATAACAAAAGAGTGAATTTTTGTAATAAAAGTGTAAATTTATAAATTAAGTAAAATAAATGATACGTAAATACTTTCACTCTCTTTTATATTGAGACATACACTTCTATTAAAACTCGTAAGATTTATAAATTTAAACAATATACATTGTTCCACAGACACTACACCAAAGAGCATACATGAATTAATAAACAGTGATACAGAAACGTTGAGAAAAGGGGAAACATCTATGTCCACCAAACTGCAAAACAATCTATGTGTCTTCAAAGAACTCACACACATAGCTTGTATATATATCCTTATAGAGAAGAAACATTTGATTTTATAAAAAATGTATCACAAATAAAATATTTAATTATTTTATGCTAATAGAATTATTCAATTACAAGCTATATCGTATCTCAATTAGTTGCGTATATATGATGACAATTTTAAATTTATGCTTAAATAAAGTACCCTGAAAGTAATCTTCGTGTAGAAACAAGAACTGCCATTCTGTTTGTAATGGTAAACAACGCCTGGATGTGAAATTTAATCAAATGTATTAGAGTGGATTTTGATAAAATTGTGTGTCTCTCTTTTTGTGGTGTTGGTAAACTATCGGTACCCTTAATTTTAGGGTTAAATAATAAATTTCAAAAAAATCTCAAGGGTAACTTATGTAAATGGTTTTAACCCTAGGCTAAGATAAGACACACAGAGAGGGATAGATGGAATCACAAAAAAAAAACTTTTTTGGTTTCAGGAGGTCATTAAACGTTGGCATTGAACTAACAATAGTTTTCTATTGTGGCGATGCAGAACTTTTTTAAAACTACTTCGTGCTTTTGTAGCAAGGGATGTTAGCATTCAGTAAACCACCCGCAAAGGCTATTTTAATATTTGAGACAATCGTGTGGATATTAAAAAGATATAATCTGTAGGAAATGTAAACTTATTTGCGTGTAGAAATAGGAGGAACAATTTTGTGGAGAACACTTCACGCAATACACCAGTTCGGGATTCAAATTTCAATCTCCTTGGTAGCAGAAGAAAAATAAGAGAGAATACTGGTGCATTTTTCTACCAAATCCCGGAATATGTTACCACTCATATGTTTTGATACGTTGGGAGCTTGATACATATATACCTATATATCATTTACTACCACGTTTTACTAACCGTCCGGACTATACACCTATAAACTAGCTACGCCATTGTGCTATGTACGAGGGAGTTTAGATTTAAAGGAATTGTACTCCCATTTTTGTAGAGGAGGAGTGGAAAATCATTTATAAATAAACACCCTCAGTACACCCGACCGGGGTTCAAACCTCAATAGCCCCGTTCACGTCAGTCAATTACGAGAGTGACGTCTTGGATTATTCGGCCATTGAAATGGGTATCAGATAATTAAGTGGCATACTGGCTTGCGGAAAAGCATGAGTAAATCAGTTGGTAGAGAGGTCAGTGCTTAAGGCATGGTCACTAATATTTGAATTATTGTTGGAGTGTTATTCCTCTCAATTAAATTATTTAATATGTTATATAAGGCTTCAAAGAAATAATGCAACTTCTCAATGTAATACTTATTTAAATAAAGCAAATGATATAAACTACGATCAAAAATTACAACATTCTGTTTTTACTTGATTATCTTAAGATCAATTACTTTAGTACTGAACTTTTTTACTACTGGATTATGATGTATTTCTACGTTTTATGTATGTCTCTGAACCCTGGAAAATGGATTTTATGTGTGTCACCATGTATGTTTGTCCCTGGGCTACAGTTTAGTTTCTGTGCCCTAACCCAGATTCGAAGGGGTTTAATGGATTTTGTTTCTACTTGATATTCAGAAACTATACGGCCACTATTAGGAGTTTTTCTTTTACTTTGGAAATAGCTTATTAAGTGTAGTTTACTTTTGAGTAATCATTTTATACATTTTTTTTTTCTGTTTTCAAAAATGGCTTGGCCACTATATGATTTTGTTTGAAATGCATATTTGGGAAATGTTTGACATGAATGATAAGAATGTATAACGTATTATTTGAGGGGCGAGGGGGGATTGGTTTAAGGGCGACTTACAAAAATTTAAAGAAAATTAAAATTAAATAAATATTCGATTCTACATATGTATCTGGTAAGTTTTAAAAGTTAAAATAATTTTATATAATTTTCTCCTAGGAAAAAAATATAAAATATTGAATTAAAAGTGCAATAGATTTCAAAAATTTTAGTTAAAAAAAATCTGTTCAAAATATTTCCTCAAATTAGTATTTTGCACTATTTTTCATAATGAATAGTAATTATTTTATATTTTATAAAATAAATTATTTTATAGGTAAACTTGCTTTTGAAAAATCTTAGAAAGTTTGTAATTTTATGAAAATGATCTTTAAGAGATACTTAAAAATTGATATTTGGGAAGTGTTTTTCGTGATAAATAGTAATAAGTGTTTAATTTGAAAGTTAAAATAATGTTATAGTAATTGGCGTAACTAATTTTTATTTAAAATCATTCAAAATGTTTGAACGATTTTGATAATATTTTTTATACTAAGAGTTTTTATTACGATTCTGTGGAATACATATTTAATAGTAGTTTGGTTATAAATGTGTACAAGCTTGTAGGATTATATTGTTCCTGTTATTTAATTTCAAACTTTCTTAATTAAAGTATGCTTTAAGGAAAAGCCTAATATAAAGAAGCAACTACAATATTAAGTCTATTTTTGAGGTAATATATAATATTTTTAATCTACAATCAATTTTGAGTAACGACTAAAATAAAGTTTTAATATTTAATTGGATCGTTTATGCATTCAAATAAATTAATGTTATTGAAAAAGGCATATTTTCCTAGCAAATAATACGGTTAAGTCATTTTATGCTTTAAAACTTTTAAAATAATTCCTTTGTTGGCGTATAGATGTCTCATATTCTCCTCATGCGCTGCTGCCAGCTATCGACGATGGTTGTAACCAGGTTTGACCTTATTCAGTAAGAAGTAGCTATAAAGCAGAAATATTATAATTTTAAATATATTTTTATAGTTTTGAAGGCAAATTACTATGCCACTTATATCAGTAGCAGAATAAACATTAATTTGAAATAATTAAATTGGCCACTATTAAAGTTTAAATTATTTTTAGAGGTTTGTATTAGTAATGAAATAGAGCCTTATATAGAGTTGAATTCGCAGTATTATAAATTATAATTATAATTGCTAAAGAAAAAAATAAAGAAGATTACATTAAATTTAAAAAATAAATACAATATTTAAAAATATAATTAACCATTTTTTTGTAAATTAATGTTTACTTGTGATTAGTGCTTATGTTTCGAAAGTTAATGGTTTTAGTATATTTTATTAGTAAATTAGATGCTTTGGGCTTTGTAAAAACACTTGTTTCATTAAATAATGAATAAACCAATATTTTAATGGGAGTAGATTCGGTGGCCACATGGTGTAAGGCACAACTCTCACAGTAGACTTGATTGCTGATGACTGGGAGATTGAGGTTTGAAACATGTTCGGGTGTACTAAGTTATTTTACCAAATGGTTTTCCACTTTCCTCTACACAAAAGTGGATATATTTTTCTAAATATAACCTTCCTAATCCATAAAACTATTAGCGTATAATAGCAATGGCTAGTAGGACCTGGTGCTAAGAAAAAAAAAATGAAAATTCCTAATAATTGATAAAAAATCATAGCCTCTTTGAAACGTGCTTCGGTCAAACGCGCTTTATAAGCCACCACCTTCACAATAGAATGGATTGGTAGTTACGGTGGTCTTGGTTAGGATTCCGCTAAGTGTAAGAATTTTTTTTATTTACTTAAATTATTTTTCATTTTGTCTACACGAAACTGAGCGTTCGTTTCCTCTAAGTTCTAACTTCTTAATCGGTACGCCATTAATTTAGTTTTAAGGTATATATCAGAAGCGTAGTAAGAGGTAATTAGCAACAACAAAAATAGATAGATATATAATAATAGTAGTAATTTTGTTAATTTAATATATTACTTAGTGTATATCGATTAGGTAGGTCTTGATTTTTTTTTTCAATGTTCTTCCATGATAATATTTTAACTATTTTATATTCGTAATTTTTAATTTAATAAAGCGCGTTTTGGTGGCTAAATGGTCTAAGGAGTCACTCTCTCACTATCGTGTTGGACTAGCCTGCTTATGAAGGGGATATCAGGGTTCAAATCCGATCGGGTTTACTTAGGATGGTTTTTCCTAAATGGTTTAACACTTTCCTTCCAAGCAAACGCAGGTGTATTACCTCTAAAGTGCTTCCTTTCAAACCCCTCCTATCCCATTAGAGTATAATTATTATACACGCATAGAATATGAACGGTTAGTAAGATGCAGTGATAAAATATATGAGAAAAAATGCTATAATCTAAATACAAACGGATTATTCTATTCAATAGGAATTAAGTTTTAAAAAATGCAAATATATTTACTTTTAAAGAATATTAACTAGAAAAAAGTTGATTCCCCTGGTGTATTTAAATATTAGTGTAAAATAAAATACTTTTAACTAGATGACCAGCTCGATGAAAATAATTCCTATTAAAATAATTAATTAAGAAAAATTTACTTATTTCAGATTTTAAATAATAAATATATGATTTGGTCATTTTTAATCAATGTGTTACCAAAACTATAATCAAATTCAAATTTAAGTGAATTAATACAAAAGCATGTAATTAATTTTATCACAACACCAATTTTTTTTAATCAAATCAGATTTTTTTTAATGTGTTTTTTATTACAAAAGCCTATATATGTGTAGTCAAGTTCTAATAGAATGAATACTTGAAACAAATTTTCTCTAACATCTCATATTCGTAGTTGTAGTAGTAGAAATAATAATAGTATTATGTGACCTGATTCTTCCGTGTGAAAAGCTCTACCACCTCTCTTCACCTCTTCCTTCGAGATCCTCTCTGTCCCCTTCACTACTCACTCCTCAATCCCCCCCACTCCTGTATATTGGCATTCCCAAGATCTTTCTTTCCACTAGCACTTGTCTTGCGATACGGAACAAATCTGTAATCACAAAACAACCCCCGAAACAAAACGCGATAGGGTGGTAAGAAGGGGGTGGGGGGTTTCACTGCAACGAGGCCAATAAAAATGTTGAAGAGGAAATCGCCGTACTCGAGGAGGAATTTAATATCTCTGAGAGAAAGAAATGTAAAAAAAAAAGGAATAGTATTTCTTAAATCTTCCCGACTGGTCGGAAGCTTACGTGGATCATATGGTTAAGAAATGTGTTGCGTCACAACTTTATTTGAATTCAAATCGAAAAGATATGTTCACGATACCAGCTATTTTTAACACTACTAGGGACGTGATCATTTTATGACTAGCCGATATTTTTTGCTATAGTTTTATTTTAATTAATAATATTAATTAATTAATTAACAATAACATGTTATAAACTATATGATACTTTCGAGTTAATACATCGTAATAAATTATCGTGGTACTATGCCAGCCATTCAATACAAACAACTTCATTCTACTAGTACTTTCTTCCATATGTTGAATGTCAACTTACAGCTCGACTGCTTCCAAAATTCCGCTACCTGAAATTCTACCAGCTTACTATAATATTCATACTATAGCTCAGCTCATTGGTTTGAATAATGAATTAATACGTCAAATTAAATACAGCCCACTTTTCTCAGTGTCATAGCCAACATTTCTACAGAAGGATTAGAAAGCTTCATCACGGTATTTTTGCTTTTGATGGATTACATTAGGCAAGCTGCTAATTCATCAAGCGATTTATTACACGTATATTGCAACAAACGCCCCTATTAGGAGCCGGGTTCTAAATAAAGGATGAGTCCAATACTTTCTTCCTCGCTTCTTTAAATGTAATCGTAAATCAAGTACGAAAACATTAAATGTCAACTATCCATTATTGTTGTAATCTATTCTGGAACTGACTGGAATGATTTTCTGCTTTAACACATCATACGCTACGTTTGCACTGCTTTGAGTTACCGACACTGTATCAACGTAGCGTTTAAGCGTGCATTCTAGCGCTAATCTGTATAGAGCCTTACTAGAGCAATCATACGATTTTACCAGCTGTAAATTTTGATCATATTTCCTCAACCAACTATCGACTAGTTATTATTTACTTTGCCCCCTATATTTATTATAAAACAAAACATTATTTACCTTAAAAACTACCTAATACCATAATGAAGTAAAAAAACTAGTATATATATATATATATAATAATATATATGTATATATATATATATATATATGTTAATAAAATATATATTTTCATTAATTTATAGATATTTAGCCTAATAGATTACTTATACAAAACTGGCGACTTGAAATGATTTTAATAACATTCTACAGTTCATAATGACTTTTCTTATGTACAGAATAAATAAAAAGAAATGCCGTTTAAAATTAAGCATCTAAAGTTAATTAATGTTCAGTGGCAGATTAATACTTTTGATTAGTATTTAGATAGTCAGTTCTAAACAAAATTTTCCTATGTATTATTTGTTTTAATTAAAATGGCACATAACAAATTACAATAATTTGAATAATATTAACTATTCTGTGAGTCCTTTATTTTAACATTAGCAAAAGTGTTAACACATTCAAAATAATTTTATATCTCAGTTTAAAGAAAATGTTAAAACAGCAACATTTTGGGAATATAATTTTTTAATGTTGGATTATAAAAAATAATGTTTCCTTTTAAATAACCAAATATAACGCTTAAATAAAGCCTTTTGTCTTAATTATTGTATCATTTATTCATCCGAATAATTTAGAAAAAAAGTTAGTAAATATAATTTAACAATATATTTAATAAATATTGTAGATAGAAAGAGGTTAGCAAAAAAAGTTTTATATAATTAATCATTCTATTGTCATTACCTTAAGATATCAGAAAGTCATGTTGTTTAGAGCGAACTTACATTTTTCTCATATTAATATATCGTAATTAATATGGTATAAGTGTTAATTTGTCACAACAAATGATATACAAAATAACTGCGAAGTAAGCAAATACGTCACATTTATCGGATGCATACGTATCAATAAAAATGCATAATTATCTAAGTTTAAAAAAATTAAATATACTGTAAATACAGTAGTACAGTACTGGATATTGCGGATAAACCACTAACTGCCTACATCAATATAAAAGTAGACTTTTGAGTGGCAATCTCATATTGAAACAATAGACCTTTTACTAATAGACTGCTCATGCCAATCCGTTACCCCTGTATGATGATGAGATCTACATTTATTATATTTGGATGTGACGTCATTTCATCCCCCTTGCCCAGAAGCAGGTTTTGATTATAAGACAGCACATTCTCAGCCATTACCCTTAGCTAGAGTCAACCCATCATGTGGCCTCGACATAATTAAAGACGTAAATATTTCAAATTGTATTTCATATTGATTATTGTGGTCATATTCACAGACTAATTTGAAAATGCAACGTGAATCAAAAACCCAGCTCAGGTAGTAACTGGCAAACCCAATGGGAAGAGACCAATAGGAAGAACTAGATACAGATAGGAGGATATCATTAGAATGGACCTGAGAAAGATTAAGTGTAATGAGATTACTGAACTAAACTACCTCAAGGTAGGGATAGATGGCATACTTATGTAAGTGTGGCAATGAACTTATGAGTTCCTAGTGCTATATAGCAGTAATTACCAACCGTTTTTTGTTTAGAGGAACCCTTAAAATATTTCGTAAAATCTCCGTGAACCCCTGTCAGGCTGACACATATTAGGTTATATAGGAGTAAATTACAAAACATACGTGTAAACCATTATTTGTAAACATTAATAAACTCACACTTTAGAATAAAATATTTAAATAGTGTTTATTTACTATTTCTATTTACTCATTACTGTTCTTTGTTAATTGAAATTGACTTAAATATATTATTATTAACTTCACGTCTATTAACATTATTATCGGCACTCATCTCTTCGACTTATTCAGATTCACGAATTATCTTAACATATTTTTACATGTCCCACTATTATCGACACACCAACAAAAACAAAGTTTTTTCAAATTCTCGTGGAGCCCCGGACAACTTTCCGGAACACTGATTGGGAATCACTGCCCTAGATTAAGTGAGTAGATTGGTTACTGTGTCAATGTAAATATTACATGATACATCTTGAAATAATGATGATTGATTCTTATGTACGCCAACAAAAATAAATCATAATTTGATGAGTAGCGCTGAAATTCCCACGATCATAGAAATGGATTAATAGACCAATGATGCTTTTCAACGAAAAATATAATAAGTTTATTAAAAACATATTTTGTTTGGGAGTGGATAGAACAAACTTTTAGAACATATTTAAGTTCTCTCTGAGGATTTTTCTGCTGGTGTTTTATGGTCAGCCTGCAAATTCACAGGGATCGATTTACGATAGTTATAATTAATGATTCAAATTGCGTCATTACAATCGACTCAGTAGGGTGATCTATATCTAGTTATACTGAGCATGTTCGCTGATTAGAGTCCTTTGGTTTAAAACATCGAATGGCTCCAAAATGAAGATCTGCTGGAACTATTTCAATTTATGCTGAACAGACCGATTGATTGTGATTATATCTTGGTATTGATTTAAAGTTCGCATCAATTTTTTATTTGCTATGCTATAGTTTCTAGATGAATGTGTGATTTCAAAGTGAATATATTGCTGAAATATGAGTTATTACAAGAATAAAATAACTGTATATATATTAGTAGATTTTTTCTTCTACAATTTAGTACTTTTTTAAATTTAAGTTAAGTAATAAATAAAGCTTATAATTTTAATGAGTTAAGTAGTTATTTTTCTATAGGTGTGTGTTTAATATGATGATTAATTTATGAGATATTGGCTACTGATACAAACACAATTTAAATCTTTATTAAATATCACACATCCTTTTGTCCTTTAGTAGGGCTATGATTTGATCATGCATATTTGATTATTAATTATTCAATTGCATTAAAAACAATTTAAAGATGAAATATTCACTGATGCTTAACTGTTGTTCACAAATATGATTTAAAAAAATACTAAGATTCTATTAGCCACTATCCCTCTAAATTTACAAACAAAGGAAGATCTAAAACCCCAATCTCGTTTGTGCTTATGGGTCCTTTGGGGTATTTTCAAGTTTTGTTTAGAAACATCGATCAGTTAGAAAACTTTGATGTAGCTATTAAATAAGTCATTTTTAAAATTTAAAGGACTTACAAAAATATCTGTTTATTGTGAGTTTATTTTAATTGTTTTAAAATGAAACCATATCATCCATTAACTAAAAAAAAATACAAATATTAACCAAGGAAATTATAATTTTGTGTAAAAGTTTTTAATTAATATTAAATAACAGTGTAGATACTAATACACCTCTTCTGTTAGAAGCTCACGATTTATATTTGAAACAAAAGCGTATTTTAACATCAAATTAGAATGTATGCCAACATATCAGATCCTCCCAATCTTTCGAAATAATTTCCTTTAAATAATGTTTTATGTCGACGAGAAAAACAAAGAATCTCGCTTACAAGAAGAAGTAATTTCTCTCGGTAACTTCTTTATAAGTCAGTAGACTGAAACTTTAGACGTATAGTTTCTTATGACGTTACACTTTAGAATTCGTATATCCCCTTTTAAAAAAAAACCTCTTTCTTCGTTGTTGAAGGACGTATCCCTTACATACAAACTCGTCCTCCCTCCCCCCCCCCCCCCCTTATCCCCTCAATCACCTTACTCAACCCTTTCTGGAAAACAAGTCTTTGAGTTTTCAATCTCCCGGGACATTCCCGTGTCCAGTGGCGTCAATCTGGAATGAAATCTCCGGTAAGGTTTCGAATGCCAGTCGCTGAGTATTTCTCCCCCTCCCCCCTTCTTATACCCCTACCTTTTTTTCTTTCTACTTCTTTACTCCTTAGCTTTGTTTTTAGCCCATTTTCTGTTGGATTGATCGTTTGTACCCTTTTTTTTCTCTTTCTCTCTTCCTCTTTTTTAGAACAGAAGTCAAAGAAGGTTCTCTTTTGCTGTTACCACTCTAACTTCTTTGCTGAAGATATTTTTTTGTATCTCCCCTGGAGATTTTAGGTCTAGTCTAACGTATCACCTTTACTAGAATTCTTGCTTTGAAACCGTTCTTGTTGTATTGCCTGTTACAAACTGAAGATAATTGAAGAGAGAGGGTGTCATCGAAAACAATGTGAAATAAGGAGATGAGAAAGGGTATGGAGGATTTTGATGAAGGAATTTTATATTATCGATACAAAATTTTCCTTCTCACCACAAAAGTGAAATAAGTGGGCCATAGAATGGTTATGCCCTTACTTCAGCCACTTTCACAATGTTATACATTGACGTTTATTTATAATAAAGTTAGTAAAATAAAGTTTATATTTCATGATCATATTTTTATTAAATAGTTTATATTAAACTATATATTTAATAATGTTTAAATGGGTGACCTGGTGGTCTAGGGGTAAGGTGTCAGATATCTGTGTTGGGGTCGGGGTTCAATCCTCGGTCCCGGTACAGATTTATCTGATTACCAAACCCTTCCTTCACCTCTGACAAGACGTGTATTAATCACAACTTGTGAATGTGGAGAATGCCAGGCCTCCACCGTGGTTTGGATTCCACGTTAAGCTGTAGGTCCTCCATTTCATCTCACAATCACCCTACCATTACACATTAGCGTAAGTGCGTATAACCCAAACGGGTAGTAGGACGCGATGCTAATAATAATAATAATAATAATAATAATAATATAATAATAATAATAATATAGTAATAACAGTAATAATAACAATAATAATAATGTTATAAATATTAAAATATCCAGATAAAATACCTAAAAGCGTATTATATGTAATAGAAGGTTTGTAAAGGTCGCAATAATATAATCTTGTGTGCATTTTTAAAACACTTTAACGAGATTATATGGCCTTTCTTTTTGCATGATATATGACTACCTAACCAAATATGTGTACTTAATTACACTAATAGGTTAGTGATAAGTAACGCAGAATATAGGGGAAATATAAACCCATATGCATGAAGATGGAGTGGGGAAAAATGTATGCTTTATCATCCTTATTACACTGGGCTGGGATACAAACTCCGAACTCACTATCAGTGGCAAACAGAACTAGATGAGACTGACATTAATTCAATGAGCCCATTAATGCATGCTCCCTTTTAGTTTATTTATTGATAAACTGATGTAAATATTTAGGCGGCCACCTTCGTCAGCGAGAAAGTATCAACCGATCCTAGGCCACACGGCTTAAAATACGAAAGTCTATGTCGTTTTATGAAACTAATTCTCTATTCTGTATAATCTTATATTCCCTTTTGCCCTTCACCCTTAACATAAAACCACCTTTTGACATGTCAATAAGAAAGAGAGGAAAGAAAACTATGAAACTTCTTATCTCAAGTTAAAGTGGAAAGCTCGCTGCTAGTTCTCAAATATCTTAACATTTTCTGTTTGGAGCCTATAAAAAATTTACAGTATTGGTTAGAGAAAGACTAAATCTAAAGCTCTTTTCTATCAATCTTAGTCTCATAGGTCTGCAAATGTGCAAGAACGCAAGCGCAAACAACAGTGGTTCTCTTAATGGAAGAATAGTTGCAATAAACAAAAAAAAAAGACATAACTTAATGTCATGTCTATTTCAATAAAAAAAATTAATAAATCTACTTTACACCCAAGACCAATAAATAACCATAAAATATACACCCAAATTTAAGACGCAAAAGCAAGCACACTAAAAATGGCTCTCTTACGTGGAGGCACTGTTTTATTTTTATTTTTAACATCCAATCAGGTTATATGCTTAATAGTGTACTAATTACGCAATGGGTTAGGACTTATGAAGGTTGAATTTAGATAAAGTGTAAACTCAGTATCGTAGTTAGATAGTGGGTAACTATTTAAGAAAATCCCCCTTCAGTACACCCGACCGGGATCAACCACGATCTCCCCATCATTGGCAGTATAGTCTAATGCAAGTTTAACGCCTTACACTTTGCGGCCACCAAGGTGGGTAGGAGGCAATGTTGCAATGCACAATGAAATACACTTATGCATAATTTACTATTAGAAATAAGTCACTACATTTTATCATAAATTTTTGTACTATTAATATATTATTATTATTATTATATTATTATTTATATATTATTATTACTATTAACTGATCACTATGAGCTATGCATCACTTACTATTAGCTGAACCCAATGCATGAATATTGACCTAGCCTTACATATTTTAATCAAATATCAAATGACCAGTTATCGAGTAAAAAGGTTTTTTCTAAAGGTAAAGAGGGTAAAAGGTTACAAAAAATGATAAAATGCTAAAAGTGGTAAAAAGGGCAAAGGAAATAAAAGGTTAAACGAAATAAATGCGTTTAAAAAAAGCTTGAGTTTAAAAAAAAGCTAAAATTATTTTGATAAATTTAATTACAGCCCTTTGACAACAAATTATTATCGAAGTGTTAATTTTCTCCCTTTATTAACACCAACAGGCAATAGTTCAAAGTATTGTATATAAAGACGTTATAATGTTTTTAAGTCATCTTTAAAAACATGGTACGATTAAATATTTATTTTCACAGTGTGCATTAGCCTATTTTCACACTTTGTATAACAATTTGAACCAATAAAGGATTAATATTCCATCATAATCTAATATTTGATTACTATTATTCCCTGTGGTTTATTTTATATATTAAAAATAACATAGCTTCTTTATAGGTTTGACGTGCGAAGAACGAGTACACCAGATATATAATATATTAGAATTGTTATAAATTTAAGACTAAAATGTAACCACACTAATATTTAATTTATTCGACCCTGCTGTTCACGCTTATGAGATAGCGTGACGGTAAATAACATAATATCCTGAATTCTGAAAATTAAGGAGTGCAACGAAGACGTCCATTCTCTATTTGTTGAGAAATTTCTGAATTTACTGGCAACAGACAAATAAACAAAATCGAACGCCCAGACATATTTATAATTTTAATATTTGTATAGATAAGAAATAATGACCACCCAAATTGTTTAGAATAGTGTAACTTAAATATTAAAATAATGAATACAGCAAAAATTAATTCAATTTAAAGATAACTACACATAGGTTTCATAAAATATGTTCAATCTCGGTATTATTTAATAATTGTATGATTTTCTTTGTCTTACAATAAATGATGAAAGCTTTCAGATTTTTTCCGTATCGCGTGTAAATTAATTTCATTACTATTAAGTGCAAATATACAGAAATCTCTTTTTAATAACAATGTCACAGTATTTTCCCCCGTGAAGTTTTCGTGGGTCTGGTTCACGACAAGAAACGTTTATAGGCTCTCTACCCCGTGATGCGAACCTATTTCAAAACATCCTATCCCATTTGGACCACAAACCCGTTAGGCCATCGGGTGCTCCAATAAAACTAGGAGAAGAGAGGAAAAGGAGCGATAGCTCTTAACGAGAATGGTTTTGTTTGTTACCACTTATCAATCATGTTCTCAGGCAAGGATTCTTTCCGAGAACTTGCGGTTTGATTCCCAGTTCGACCGAAGTGTTTTCTTCTCATGGTTTGACATCAGACAATAAATGCTCAAGATACAAATTCACAACCTGTTAATCTGGATATTGGATAGACCATTACGTTCGAAAATAAAATGGCACTTAACTATAATTTCATGCATTATCCACTTTACATCCACATAATTATGAACAGTTAAATTGGTTAACCTATATATTAAAATGTTTATACTTGTCAACTCTAATACCTATCTATGCTTTTAAACATTGTTTCATTAAATATTGCATATCTTAAAGCAAGGCCGTAGTTAGAGGGGGGTTTAGGGGATTCAAACCCCCATGAATTTTATAACAAGATATATATGGCTTTATTTATGATTCAAACCATATAAAATTAAGGTACAAATACAAATTAGGGGGTCTGTATTTGATTCTGAGCTTACATGAACTTGAACATTGTTTTGTCTAACCTTTTTGTTATCATTAAGGTTTAAAACTTTTTTAACGTATTTAATGTATTTTAGACTTATCATCATCATCTTAAATACTGCTAAATTGATGAATTATTTATTAAATGTGTAATGTTCATTATTTGACAATATGTTTTTACCATAAGTTAACCTAACTATACATTTGATCTGCAATTTTATTTTATCACATCAATTAACTTAACAAATTTTATTAATAAACTCTTTCTATATATTTTTGAGCAAAGTCTAAAATTATAAATCAGTTAAATAGTCTGTTAATTTTGTATATAATTATATTTTATGTTATGAATTTTAAAATGAATTAATACATTTTGGTCCGACACTTTAGTTCAGTTCGTAGTATGTCTTGTTATCATTAAGTCATGATATGTAATTTTATTTTATTTTTCAAATAAAGTAGATAGCTAAGAACAACAAAGGTATTTACTACTTACTCGTATGGCATTATGAGCTTGAAATTTCATTGCAGCAGTAACAAAAGTAGGTCAACACCACCTATCCCTATCTTGAGAAGGTATTTACACCACCAAGTAAAATTCTAAGAAAAAATATTCATATAAATCTGTGAATTTATGAACATCTTAAATAATTGCTGGGGGAACAGTACTTACATGAATTCGACAACCAGTGAAGTAAAAGTAAGCACAATCCAGAAACAGTATTCTTACAGTTTCTATAGCACAAACATTTTTGGCAATAAAAAATGAAAAGTTATTTAACTGATAGGTTTAATTTAGTTCTATACTAATAGTTATTTTATAAGTACTTAAATATTGAGCTAGGGCAAAGTAGAATTTGAAAATTTGAACATAAAACCATTATCTTATATTAAAAATGTATTTTCGATTCAACTGTGTTATGAAAATATTTCAAGAAATGTTGATTTCTATGTGTCAAAAATTAAACCTAAACTTATAATTTAAAGCAACATTTCATTTTTTTATTGCCAATAATTTTGCTTGTAAGAAACTGCAAAGATATTACCCTAAATTTCACTTTTTGGATATATATATATATTCGGAACCATGTCTTAGTCTACTATCCGTTCTAATTATATGCAGGTTTCTTGTATCCTTTACTTTACTTTAATTTACATCCATAACCGTTTCCAGCCTATGGCCTTGGTCATTTCCTATTCAAGCCATATATTTGCCCACTACCGGATGGTTAGTTCTGTCGTAGCTTCATATGTCTTATAATCTAACTTAAGATTAGGACAGGCACATCATCCAGTCCCCAGACGTTAATTAATCACTGTGAAAGCGTAAACACATATTACACCAATTATATATTTTTCGACCATGCCAGGAATAGAACCGGGACTATTAGTTCAGTATGAATACACTTTGCCGACTGAGCTAAGGTAATGGACTTCTGTATCCTTAAAATAAAAATAGCTAAACTGAATCAAACTGACTTACTTGCTCTACGGCATTAGGAAATATAAAGTTAATTGCCGCACGTATAAAAGTATACTACACTCACAGTAGGAATTACTATCTGAAAGGTCTTTTTCCTACAATATCCTACTATATAATAGATTTATGGTAAGGAAAAAGGCCTTTCAGAAAACAATTCCTACGCTGAACAGACTTTACTCAATCTTTCCCTATCTTGAGTTAGTTCTATCCAGTCAACCTCATTATATCCCATCTCTCATATGTACATTATAATGTTACTCTCCCATATAACTAAATCAAACAAATGAGATAATCTAAATTTATGTTTTCTTCAAACTCACCACCTGATTTGCCGGCCCCGTGGTGTAGTGGTTAGTGCACCTGGCTAGAAACCTAGGGGTCACGGGATTGATTCCCGTCTGGTACCATGGGTATTTTTCGCTTCAGGGGAATATACCGGGTGTTTTTCAACCTCAAGGAGAATGTACCCAACGGTCACCAGAGTTTGGTAAGATTAGACTTAAGTAAGGTTAAGACTCACCCCGGCTCCACAATCATTCCACATCACCTCATTGCGGGTACGAGGTGTATACAACCTCCAATGATGTACCCTGGGTAATTATCTGTGCCACCAGAGAGGTTAATAGTCTATACATAAGGCGACCAAACCTCGATGTCAAAGTCCCTCCCGGTTATATGTGACATACCATAAAAAAAAGTTCTGACTGACATCATTCTCACGATTATGGTTGACTATGGGTTTATAGCAACAGTAAATATCTATATATCTTCTACGATCAATTACTACAACGAAAAGACGTAGGATGATTGCAGAACCTCTTCTCGAGTTAATCATATTATCATATGTATCGTGATAGCCACTGAGTATTTGAACTGCTTTTGATATTTTAAGTATTTCTTGAACATATTCAAGTAAATAGGTACCCACATCGGTCTAACGCATGGTCTAACTTGCTACTCTCAGAAGTAGACTAGACTGCCGATGATAGAGGTTTTAATCTCGTCGGGTGAACTTAAGGGTAGACTAACACTCTCTCTCCACGCAAATGTGGGTATACGTTCTATAAATATAACCTCTGTAATCCTGAAAAACATTAGCGTAATTAGAATATAAGTGTATAGTTCAAATAGGTAGAAAGACGTGGTGCTAGAAAAAAAAGTAAATAGGTACCTAACCTGTTACTCTTAAACGTGTCATTATGATGTTTTAATCTGGTGAACATACTATTTTGTAATTAAAAATATTTGCTTTACAATAAATTTGGAATCGTTATCTTGTATACTTTCCTTTGGCCGGAATAGTATTTAAAATTGATTTTAATATTTTATATTTTATATATAATATTTTTTTAAACATGATTGAGAGGTAATGTTTTATTAGATATCCTAGAGTTAACTTTGTTTATATATATATACATGCATATAAAGTTTACGAGTTTTTAAATTTATAAATTTTTTTTTACAAGTCTAAAAACTTGAAATATAAACCACTTGACCACCAGTTCTGGTAACCAAATTTCAATGGAAATAATGCTTAAACTATACATTTAGGCATACTTATGTAATTAAGGAAATCTTATATTATGTTCATCTCATGCATTATTTCTTCCACTTTTACACTATATTGTGATCAAAGGCTCAAAACTACGTGATCACTATTTTGGGGTAGTTTTACAAACCAAGAAACTTGAAAAGCTGAATCTTTGCATTTGTACTTAGTGAAACCGAAGAATGGACACTTAGAATGTAATACAAGTGGGTGGTTCTGGTACCTTTAAAACTTGGAAATATAGGAAAAAACTTCAGTTTTACATAAGTTTTTAGGGAAATATATAGGTTGTACAACATAAGGCTTTTTTTAAATGTATCCGTTGAAACTTTTGAAGTATCATACATTGTGAACAACTATTAAGGCAATTGACCCATTTCTTTTGGCGTGGAAATGCAGAGCCTTGGTAACAAACGGCTATCTTCAAGAATTTGTATTGTTTTGCAATTTTCTTTTCGGAAACGGGTTGTTCAAGAAAAGAAGCATGTTGATTAAGTTATACTTTTTATATAATTTTTTTATTAATTTTAACGTTGCCCAAATATCGATAAATTGAGATTTTTCAATAGAAAGCTGCCGATATCATAACAAAAATTAAGAAAATATAACAACTAACAAACATCGATACATTATCTTACAAGGGTTGTTGAAAATATTAACATAAAAATTTCACTCGTTCTTAGAATATTGATAAATCCAAACGTATGATTTCTCAAGACCTGTCCGGTAGCTAGCGCCCTTTACGGTTTCCGTGATCCATTTGTTCTTGTTGGCGTGGGAGGATACTTGGGTCGGTTGTGAAGTCACGCCACGCCTTTCACCCTCCTACCCGCCATACCACAAAATATATTTTAGACTTGCATTCGACTGGGCCAAGGGCCTTAAGGTTTATAGAATACAAAGAAACATAAAAAGAGAAGTCTTGTCATGGGCCTATTTCAGCAAGTGTTGGGTTTTTATTTTACACATATTGATAACTTGTTTGCTATAAGCGGTTATGTATCTCAGAGATCAAAAAACTTAAAATTTCGAAACTTGAAATAATTAATATGCATTTTGGAATAAGTGCACTTTGGACTTTTATTTTAACTTTACTATTGGTTGATAAACTGATGGCTTACTGTTGATTCACATGTTCGCCGAAAAACTAGCGCAGAACAGAAACGTGGTCACGTGACGCGCTTTAAGCCAATCACAAGATTTCCGCATAATCGGCCCGAGCTGTTCTGCTGAAGTTCAACTATTCTCTACTTTGTCCGCTCTGCTCTAGATGCTAGGCACAGGAGAACCAATAAAATCTCAGAACCAACCATCTCAAATTAGTGCACATGCATATTTGTCAACGGATTCGCTAAACAGCCAAAAGGAAGCAGACAGCTCCTTTGGCCTTTGTGAGGGGATTTTAAATAACTCGTTAATGTAAAGCGTGTTTATTAATGTATTGGATTGTGCCACGACACAACATTATAATTTTAAACAACCATCGGAACAATGATCTAAAATATATGTTTATCCCCTCGAAAATAAAATATGTTGAAGATCAGCTGTTTTAAAGCGTTGCAATACATCTAGGGTCGACTTAAAGTGTGGGAATTAATGCGCAGATTCTGCTTTCTATTTTCGACGAGCTTGTGAATCAAGCTTTAGACTGCGTGAAAACTTGCACAGATAACTTTAAAACAAAGAATTTTAGAAGGTTGAAACTGGATTTATGTAACGAGGTAAAACCTATGCTGCATATATATATATATCCGTAGGATTTCAAGCAGTCTAAGTCGTCAGGTTAACATCCTATATAATATTGTGTATATATATATATAAATGCGTAGGATTTCAAGCAGTCTAAGTCGTCAGGTTAGCATCCTATATAATATTATGTATATATATAAATGCGTAGGATTTCAAGCAGTCTAAGTCGTCAGGTTAGCATCCTATATAATATTTTTTCACGCATAGTTGAATAATGTTTGTCCAAAGTTTGGCATCTTCTATAATCATCCCACACTTGTAAAATATACTCTTATATACGTATATAATATAAGGTTTGTGGGATATCTTGGGGAAAATCCACCTCACGTAAGCGTGGAAAAATAAATTAGAAATTCAAAATGACAATCTATTTGAAGTACCACCCTGGATATATATTTATATATTTGACTTTTATATAATATGTCACACATAATACAAAAGAAGTCCACGAGCATACATTAACTTCACCAGGGCAGCCCCAACTTTATTATCTATATAAATATTGTTTCCGTAAGAGCTTTGATGAACAAATTTAATTTTTTAGATAATTTGTTTTCAAAAAATTTAAATTCCAATTCAATTTAAATGTGACACTTTAAATTTGTCGGGGGAAAATAGATTTAAATTTAAAATGTATATATTCCACTTACACACGTGTTTGGAGACGTGTATCAAAACTTACAAATAAATCCAAAACGGTCAGAAAATAGATAGTTCAAAAAAATATAAATTTACCCAAAGACATGGATTTTAGTTTAAACATTGCAGTCATACAAATCATAAAATAATGTGTCTTTTCAGCAAAGGAGAGTTCCTGAAAGGCTTACCGGTTTTTTGGATAGTAAACATTTTCCTTTTTTACGAGGTAGAGGTAGAACCAGCGGTTGGCCTTGAGCCAGTCAGCGTCGTTCCGATATCAACACCCAGAGATTTTTATGACCGTTTGTCTTTGGATCGATTATCGATATCAATCCTAATGATAAAAAACAGACATCGTTCTACCCCTCTTGCACTTAAGATAGAAAAAAAAACTTCTGACTTTATTATTACAGATAGTCACAGCTTTCAATAAGTCTTTTTTTTTTGTATTTTCAACACAAGTGTTATTAACGACCTACTTTAAGGGGTGTGGCTGGTACTAGGGTCATGTAGACAAAGGCATCAGTCTCGTCTTGTTTTCCAACTATGGCAGGTTCTGGTTTAGAATCCTGGCTGGGTGTAGTTAATTTAAGTGTCATAAATTTTTTCCCCTCTCTCTCCATGCAATCTAGAGTACACTTTATTAAATCATACCTTCTTCATCTCTACCCTATTAGTGTACACATATTAATAGGTCTGACAGGGAGTATAACACGTTAGGATGGAAATGTACAACTGTAGATGAATGTGTTTTACAAATTTGAAGAAGTTTTAGTGAATGCAAAAATGTACACACATTCACTATAAACATGATAAGATTGGGAACATTATCTTACATTATAGATGGAATAATATTTGTTTATTTGGCTTCCACTATAGTCTCCTCGAATTTATAATATATATCCATCTATTTCATTTTTAATTTTTGCATATATTTTTTTTTAGATGTTTAGCGCGCAATTTATAAACAGACTGATTATATCAGAAGACAATTTATATGGTCACTTATATTTAGAAAAGACATTCAGACCTCGGCCGTTATCTCATCATTGTGAAAGGGGAAATCCATTTTCCCCAAAGATTAACATTTCGGTTATGCCAATAATTGAACCTGGGAACCTTAGCTCTATAGACAGGCAAGTTACTTACTGATCTAATTTTTCTGACTATATTCATCTATACCCTGTATATAGATTTAGTGGAGTATCTTGGAGAAAATACACCTCATGTAAGTGTGGGGAAATAATCTAAAATTTTGAAATGAAAATTTATATGGAGCACCACCCTCGAGGATTCATGGCACAAAACGTCATACACAATGCGAGTATAACTCCTTAGACCATATGGCCATCTCTGTGGGTAATAAAATCCCACTAATCATGAAAATTACCTATCATACATTAAAATAATTTATTTATTTATATGCCAAGTCAATTTAATGCCGCAAATTAAATTTGACGTTTGTCAATATTGCGTAGTCTGAATTTCTAAAATATTTGAAAATATTCTTTTATATAGCCAGCCACCTATAATTTTATACAAATAAAGATATGTAAATTAAAAGAAAAAAGTATTTTCAAACAAAAGTCTATGTGAAGTACGCTAGTCCATAAGTAATGGAAGCGTGGAACTACCTTTATTATATTCACCTAGGTCTTGAGAAAATTAATTTTCTTTGAAACTTCTACGGGTCTCTGTTCCGAGAAAGTTGTTACTCCAATTTTCAAAGGGAAAGGTTCCAACTCTAATAATTGTAGTAAAAAGCCTTCACATTGTTACCAAGATTTCTTTGGATCTCATTGAGAGGGCTACGAAATGGCAACATTCACTTAATTGAAAACTTTGTTATTTTGTTCGGCCAATTACCAGAATATAGTCTGTTTCAAAATATTTTAGATACATTTGGAAATATTTTAAAAAAAAACGTGTGTGATAAGCTTGGGGCTGGGATCTTGATAGCATGTATGTGTGTGTGTGTGTGTGTGTTATATATATAATATATAATATACTCATGAACATATTTTTAAATATGCACGTGACTCCATGACTAGAAAAGTGTATATTATCCAGGTAAATTTTTAGTAATATTTGGATTTCTAGGTAATATTTTTATGCTCTTAAAAATTGTTAGGGATTTATGTTTAATGCGTTTTTTGTAAATTCATAAAATTTTTATACCGAACTCTTCTTTTTTGTAACAGTAAAATCTACATTTCCGGTTAGGCAATGCAAATAAGGGGGAAAGATATTTGTGGGATTTGGTATTTCTTTCTTCTGAATCAAATATTTGTAAATCAATTTTCAGATCTATCCAAATGCAAGCTTTTATTTTTTTGCTGAAGGTTTTTCAATGCATACAGATTTATTTACGTTTCAGTTTGTAAAGAGCTTGTTCCTTCATTCAGAAGTTTTATTTAAAACTTTATGTAATTTTTGGTGATTTTATAATAGATATTCTGTATATTTAATATCATTTAAATCCAGGACATGATGATTAGAAAATAAGCTTGACACTAAATGAATAAACCACCAACATATGGTGGGAAATAAAGAACATGAAAAATATTTTACTGCAACTGCTGGGTGACCTGGTGGTCAAGGGGTAAGGTGTCGGACTTCTGAGCTGGGGTCTGGGTCTCAATCCTCGGTCCCGGCACAGATTTATCTAATGACCAAACCCTTCCTTCACCTCTGACAAGGCTTGTATTACTCACAACTTGTGAATGTAGAGAATGCCAGGCCTCCACCGTGGTTCGAATCCCACGTTAAACTGTAGGTCCTCCATTTCATCTCACAATCACCCTACCATTACACATTAGCTTAAGTGCGTATAACCCGAACGGGTAGTAAGACGCGGTGGTAATAATAATACTGCAATGCTGGTGAAGGCAGTGATTTTATCAGGCTTGTTAGCATATATACATTAGAATATACATCATAATATACTTATGATTATACAAAATTCACCTTCAATACACCTGGAAAAGGCAAGTACTCCATCCTATCCATCACAAACAAACCAAATCAGACAATACGAAACTGACGCCTTTTTTTCTATCCAACCAACTACGCATGTAAGAATAATAAGAAGAATGTGTTGAATAATATTCAGAAATTTATAGTATACATTTTGTGATTAAAATTTTATTATTTAGTCAAGGTACAAATTTATTAAGAAGAAATATACCCTTTCATATTTTTTTTACTTTAAAAAAACTCGTAAAGAAAGAGGGAAAAGATTTTGAGTTATGAGCTACAACGTGTTAAATATTAATACATTTTGTAAGGCACCCATAATTTCCACATATAAGAGGGTGAAAGTTATATTATAGCAGTAAACTCTTTGATGTGGTAGGTTTCATCAGAGGTAAGCAAATTCTGTTAGCCACAATTTCACACCAACTGTCTAGCAAGAAGATAAATTTACCCTGAAAGAGAATAACTTAAAGGTATCAACGCAAAGTCATTTTTATTTTTTACTATATAAAAACGAAGATGACCAAGATAGGCATTAAGGCATAGTGCAAAAAAAAAAGCTTTTCCTCCCATGTAAACATCATTGCTTTCGGACACTAACTGACATTTTGGTGACATAAATCTTTGTTTTATAGAAAATATAAACACCAGTTGGATGTTCCATCAATTATTTTAGAACCGCATACAACTATCTCGTCAGGATATACACATATATTCTAATTAAGATAATGGGTGAAGGATGAGTAAGGTTAAATTTATAGGAAGAATACCCACATTCGCTGAAGGGAGAGTGGTAAAACATTTAGGAGGGGAGGAATGCGTACAACCCGAATGGGTAGTAAGACGCGTTGTTAATAATAATAATTTAAAGGAATAAACACCCTCAGTACACTTAAACTGGGATTGTAACTCTGATCTTACCATCATCAGTTCTTTAATCTATAGCGATAATAACGCCATAAATCATTCCGTCATCGTAAAGAGTTCCATCAGTGTTATAATCGCGTTTCTATTCCATTTAAAACCACAAACGTATTAATAACATTCTTCTTAGAGATCTAAAATAAATACCGCACACTAGTAGGTACTCGTACAAAGCAGTCAGTCATGTTTTTACTGATATGCTGATGACAGAGAGATAGGAGTTCAATCTCCGGTTTGAGAAACTTAGCTGATGGTTTTTACCTAAAGGATGTACTTCCAAGGAATGGTGTCTACCTGTAAAATTAAAACGAATTAATACTATAGCTTTGTTCCAAAAAGAAATACTTCAATAAAATACTTAAAATACATGTGCCAATTTATTGTTAAAATTAATAGTTAGATTAAATCCAGGTTGATTATTTACTCAGAAATAATATAAACATTTATACACTCTTGTTTTTTGTCTTCATAATAAAACTGTATCTAATGGCACTACTAGAACTTACACTTAAGATGGATTATGTTTACTCACCCTCTCTCCACGCGACTGAGACCAAAGTTCTTAAACATTGTACCACTCTCATGTATACTCTAAAAGAGTACTTACTTTTATTCATTGAAGAAATATTAGAATTCCATCTATCTCAACTGCGTAGACATCTGTGCTAAAATTATTATGATTATAAAGAAAGCATGTCCTTTTTTTATATCACCATATCTTATTATATGTACAGGCTACATGTATAAATGATAGTTATTGTAATGAGGTAGAGGTTAGGAAGTATCTATTTTAGATGTGCTGGCGACCGGGGTTCAATCCTCGTCCCAGCGCAGATTTATCTGATTTCCAAACCCTTCCTTCACCTCTGACAAGACATCTTGGAATGTGGGGAATGCCAGGCCTCCACCGTGGTTCGGATTCCACGTTAAACTGTAGGTCCTTCATTTCATCTCACAATCACCCTACCATTACACATTAGCGTAAGTGCGTATAACCCGAACGGGTAGTAAGACGCGGTGCTAATAATAATAATAATAATAAATAATAATAATCTATTTTAGAGGTGGTCTACCTGCGTTTGAATGGGAGGAGAGTGGGGAACTATTTTAGGAATAACCACCCTCAGCCTAATTAGACACAACCAGGACTCAAACCTCAATCTCTATTTCATCAGTTGGTCATTCTATCACTAGAGTTATGTCTTAGACCATCATAGTATGTTATATCTTCTATAGTTAGATACCATAGAAGAGCTTTCTATAACCCACTTCGGTGGCTGCATGATCTAACATAATACTCTCTCGCAGTAGACTAGACTGAGATCCAGGTTATAATCTCGATTTGATGGACTGAGGGTAGTTTTTCCAAAAATGGTTTTCCACTCTCCATCCACGCAAATACAGGTAGGCCTACACTTCATCTAAATACAGCCTCTCTAATCCCTAAAATCATTTGCGTATAACCCAAACCAGTAGTAAGATCGGATTCGGACAACTGGGCGCCAAAAGTAGCCCCACATATTCTTTTAAAAAAATCACTTATTTTCTATCATAATGCAATGCATTTTATTTCTTTTTAGTTAAAAAGTGATGAATAAAAGCATAAAATGCACTCTTTTACTATGCGCAAAATCATATTTTATTTAAATGTTCCTTGTATTGTATTAATGCATTGCAATGGTTAGGTTAGGTTAGGTCAGGTTAACTTTATAAATATGAATTAATTACCTTTCCGATACTAATATTTTTTAAACCACTACAAAAATGAATATTTACGTAATTTAAAAATATATGATGTTGCACTGAAAAATATAATTTCTTAAAAAAAAAAGAAAAAAGTTCATTTTTAGATTTTACCCATCACTTTTTAATTTTAATTGAAGAATATAGATATGAAAAAATGGTGCATTTTTTATATTCTAAAAAATGCATTTCATTATACTAGAAAAAAAATTTAATTCAAAAATTTCCATCAAAAAGTACGTTTTTTTTAGCGCCCGGTTGGCGGTGCCCGGATGGCGGTGCCCAGTTGTCCTGGACCGTAGTAAGACGCGGTTTAAAAAAAAAATTAAAAACATTTTTCTGTAGCAAAAATAATTATGTCTATAATATTGGACATTGATGAAAGCTTAAAGTTATATTATTTAATACACTTTTTATGAAAGCAATACTTTCAGAGTATATCACTTGGCATTTGAATGTGTTGCAACACATCAAGTGAATTTATGAGCCATAAGATTAAATTTCATTACGAAGGCTTTGAAACTATAGTTTTGCTTGTAATGTCTGTTAGTGTTGTTTTTTTTAATTAGGTTTAATATCATAACTATTAACAACTTAATCTAAAATAAAGGGATGAGGAAGGTTGACTAAAGGAAATGCACCTGCATACACGTGGAAGGGGTGGGAAACACCATAATGGATAAATTAGGTATGGCAAATCATCTCGTATATCCCATACTTGGATACAAGTTTATACCTCTCTATCTGATGTTAATTTGATATTTTTTTTAGTCCCACGTCTTACTAGCCATCCGTTTTAAAACGATTTAGCTATGATAATGGATTATAAATATAGTCTAAAGAATAAAAATCAATCATCCGTATAAGAAAAATAGTTGTTCCTCATAGGCAAACAAAATCATCTACATCTTTTCATTGACTTGATCCAATATCTCTTTTTACCCATAAAACTCAAGTGAATTAATTTTAAATTTAATGTGTGCCCTTTTGTGCAGAAGGCAGTCAATCGTAGGTCTAATTACTTAGACTGCATGACCACCTGTATGAGGAAGTTTATTGGTCTTACAGTTCTTCAATAATCACAAAGACCAGCACTTAGCTATGTTGGTCTATGAAATTAAAGGTTCGTGTATGGCAGGATTTATATATAAAAAAAGTTGTGAGTGGTAGAAAAAAATAGCTGTAGCCAGTTTCAAGGCAATATTAGTCAAGCCCTTGTATTACAGCCCCATAAGATGAGGAAGGGAAAAAGAAACACGATCAAAGCTTTATTGGTGGCATGGTTGTAAAGAAAGTGCCTTTGTGGCTGTAAAACCAGCATCCAGGAAAATTAGGTCCATTTTCTTCTTTGCATGATGCCACCGGTCATAAAACCAGGGACTTCCGACATAAACTTCAAGGAATGGCATGTGACAGCAGACTTGCTGGTTTCCTTTATCAGCTAGATGGTAAAGTGGGGTGGGGACAGATATTCATCTTAACATAGAAGGGAAGAGAGTGGGGTAGTTTCTTAACAATTATCTTGAGAGAAAAACTAATTTTTTTTTAGTCATGATGTAGACTACGATGAAGATATAAAGGTATTAAACCACAACAGATTATATTATTTAAACTTGATAAAAACCTTGAGTTTTCTGAAGGTCGTTTTGTGTTGTGTATTTATTTAATACTAGATTGACATAATTTGTCATAGATGAATAGAAACTCTGTTAAACATGAGACCATAGTTTTTAAACAAATTTTATTTTGTTTTGGATAAAAATATGATTATATCACAAAATTATAGCTAAAAATTTAAAAATCAAAATTTTTGGTTGAAAGACAAGCAGCAATATCAAAACTATTGTTTAGCATAAAAATATATTTGGTATGATTAGTTAGAAAGAATTTTTACCATTAAATAAATGACTGTAAACTTTATTTTTGATTATATTTAATGAATTGACATGAGGCGAAATAATAGGATGACAGTTTAGTGCATTTTTCTAGTATGATTAATTATTGCTTAAAAAAGTGTTCAAAAATTAGTTATTAATAAAAGTAAACAACCATTAAATATGGGTGACCTGGTGGTCTAGGGTAAGGTGTCAGACTTCTATGCTGGTGGCCGGGGTTCAATCCTTGGTCCCGGCACAGATTTATCTGATTACCAAACCCTTCCTTCATCTCTGACAAGACATCTTGTGAATGTGGGGAACGCCAGGCCTCCACCGTGGTTCGGATTCCACGTTAAACTGTAGGTCCTTCATTTCATCTCACAATCACCCTACCATTACACATTAGCGTAAGTGCGTAAAACCCGAACGGATAGTAAGACGCGGTGCTAATAATAATAATACCTTAAATATGGTGTTAAGAAAAATTTAATCAAAAGGGTATTGTTAATAATTATATTGACACACTCTTTGGATATAAATCTCAAATAAACTTCTTTGAGCAATTAAAAAAAAGAATATTCAAATATCAGTCATTACAAAACTACCCTTAAATTAATAATATTTTATAAAACATTCATAAAATTTTACATAGCTGGTAAACCACTCCCCAAAACACCTTGTATTTTTACCAAACCATTAAGGACCATTCAAAATATCCTTTATCCCAAAATTAATCGTCCGTAAAATACCTTAGGATCTATATGAATTTGTCTAAGAAAAACGAGTAGACATAATTATCTATCATTTAAAACACTCCCCAGTAATATATTATATATTAAATAGTTAAAGCTATCTCTAGATTAAATAATATTTAAAAAATCAACTGTCAGTAAATTATATTAAATTTTAGAAAGGTCTCAGTTTCACTTAAAAGACTGACCATTTAGTATCTAAAGATCAAAACTGAATGAAATCTAATAAACCGTTTCGTCTAAGACTCCAGAAACAAGTGGACAGACAATAATTACAAAAAAAAGGCTTTTTTTGATTTCGTGGGCAGTTGTAACGTCAACATAGGCCTATATCAAAATCTCAAGGTCGAACTATTCACGAGAAAGCGAAAAATTATTTATATTACAAGATTTTTGAATATTTTTTATAACCTCAAATTAAGTTTAAAAAAACGGCCATGGCTTAGTTTATTTTGTACTGAGCTTAAGAGTAGAAAGAAATAAAAGAGAGAGAAAAATATGGCAACGTCTCTATACTGAGAACAGAGGGGATGTAATGAGTATAAACAATGAACACGCCTCGATAACCGCTCTATGGTCTTCTTCTACCCTCCCAAGACAGCTCTTTCGGGGCGGGGGGTTTTCACGTCCAATAAAACAATTATTTTTGATTTACAGTGAAGGCCGGGGCTTGAGGGGATAGGAAAGAGGAGTAGTGCACATGGAAGTCCAAACCGTTGTTTTTGTTTATAGACTGGGCCGAGTAAAAAATACAATATCTGGGGATTAGTTCAAAAATAATAAAGATAGCAGTTTTCCTAAACAAACATTTTATTTTATTTTAAAAGAGGAATTTGGTATCTTCCTTTAAGGATGCTTGAGCCTGGTTAGAATGGGTTTGTTTAAAGACCGATATACACTTTGGGGATCTTCACCAAAATTGTAATTTTTATAAAAAACACTTTAACATGTTTATTGAAGTATATTGAGGTGTGACTTGATAAATCGTAAAAATATAAATTAAATATAATTATGTTTATTTAAATAGCGTTTAAAATACAAAGTAAGTCACCATAAACATTTTCATTAACCAAAAAGCAAACCAAAAGCTTTAAAAAAAAATATGTTGGAAAATTTTGAAGCCCTGTTAAAATGGTCTCATTTATTATCAAACAACATTATACCATTTTATTGTATTTGTTATGTAGCAACTTTAATCCAAACAAGATTAAATAAATAATGTAAATGCTACTGTAAATCGATACAAAAGTTTAATAATCATAACGTTGATAATTTTATTTTATTATAGTGTTGACAAACAGTTACGAGAACTGCACTGAAATGTACTCAGGTACCTGACATGCGAGTACAGTTACAAAGGAAAACAAATAAAATAAGAAATCAAAGCTAAGCAATGACACAAAAAATAAATAGTTATTAAATAATTGAAAAAAAATTACATGAATAAAGAGTAGTAGTACTAACAGTGACGGCTCGTAGCTAAATTTAGTGGAGGTGCTGCTCCAGAAAATGTTTAGCCTTTGTTTTAAAATTGTGTAGAAGGAAAATAAACATGTATAAAAAGAAAATTTATTCAAGAACTTTATAAAATCTTAACAAAAAATAAATAAAACTTTTTTACTTATTTTAACTTAAATTGTTACAGTTCAAGCTTGATCTATTCATTTAAAAATTAAATCCATTATTCTTGTTTTAATTTGCGCAAAAAGTTCAATAAATTTTTCCTTGCTCTCTGGATGACAATTGAGGAAATTTTTCTCCATTGAAAGTACTGAAAGCGCATTTGGTCTTTCTGTTAAATAAAAGAATCGAAAAAAAAATGAATCAAATAGAAAATCTGTAAGCTGAATAATAATCTAATTCTACATTCTTATACACTTTATCACATTCAAGAATATGGTACAAGGTTTTTAAGCACAACACATGCTGAGTAAAAAAAAAACCTCCACCACTATCACGCCAGAGCCGGCACTGCGAGAGCAATATAAACATAAGCATTAAATAGGCACTGACATCATTTAAAAGATAAAAAAAATATTAACAAAAAATAACATAATAATGTAATTTTAAATTCTTAAGGTAAACCAGTACAGATTAGGTTATTGATAAGGGAGTTCGTTAAATAACAATCTAAGCTTGACCTTTCTTTTGTGATAAAAGTCTATTTCAACTAATTTAGAATTTTCGCTGTGGATAAAACTGCATGTAGTGCTCACATTGTGATAGATATTGCTAGAAAATTATTTTGGATTACAAGAGGGATGAGAAATACATGAAAATCTTTATGGTATACGGCAAATTCACAAGAAATATTGGTATTGAAAATATTAGTAACAAAAAAAAGTTATCATAATAAAGTCTACGCCAGAAGAGATTTCAGAGCCCTTAAGGGATTCGAATTATGTCACTATTATAATAAATATAGTTAAGAAAATATTTATCACATCAAGCAGCAACTAATTTACGTTGAATGTTTTCCTAGATGAAAAAGTTGTTCGAGGTTAAGTAATTCCAAGCAACACTAGCATTTTCGAGCTTATATCCAACCAAAGCATAGTACAGGTATAAAATAGTGAAGTTTTGAAAATGAAGATATAACAAGTTTAGTAAATCCAAGTTATTTCAACGTATAAAATAGTCAAATTTTTAAAATTAATATATAACAAAATTAATAAGTCAAAGTGATTTCAAAGAATGAGATATAATATATGACTAACGTGATATTGGAAGAAGATTTGGTTGTTCAGGAGAACCCATAAATCAATGATATAAAGGGAGCAAACTCTGTTATAGTTGTTAAATTTATAAGTAGAAAATATAGGATTAGTGTTCCTAACAAAATGTATGGTTTTGGCTTCTTGTGGTAAAATAATATTTATGTTTTTTCGTAAATATATACAATCTTCAATTTATTTGCTCATTTTAATGAGTTTGATATCATTCAAAAATTAATAAAACGTTGATATTAATCTTGTCAATAATTTCTAAGTTTGATGGGGATACCTTATTCACACGATTATTTTATCAAATCTAAAAACATCATGAGGTTTGATTTTAAGACTATTTTTATTTAGTACACCCAAATGTCTGTATCTATAGCTAAAGTTATTTTTTTTTATCTAATATTCGATAGTTTGAAAAACATTAATACGATTCACTGTTTTTGTTTTTGTTTTTTAACTATTTGGAGAGTTATTTTCACTAAAATTATTTTCCTAACATAGTATTAAATATTTGAAGAAAACCACTTTGAAAATTTAGAGGAATTTTGAATAATATTTTAAGAAACATGAGTCACGAATTTCCTTCGGACCCATTTACCTTCTAAAATATTAAGATTTGATATTAAAAATATAGTTTTTCCTATTATTCCTATTCAATAGCATAAACTATTGATAAGACACTTTCGAAAAAGAGTTATCTAAGAGGAAAAATATCATTTAACTATGAAATAACCATTAAGCAATGAAGGCTGCCCCTTTACCTCAAATATCTAATGAAATTAAATTGGAGAAGATTGGACAATTTGTCCACCCCTGTGGTCTTTACTCATTTTTATTTCCAACAATGTTTTTTATCAGCGGGGGAGGGAGGGAGATTCAAGTTATGGTCTTCAGTAGTTGAAAGCTTCACTGACTCTTGTCTTTACTTTACTTCCGGTTTATCACCGTATGTCTGCAACATTCCTGACCAACTCCCAAACTTTCTTTCACTTTCTTTTACCTCTCCCTTTCCCCAAAACTCTCATCCCCATCACACTTATTTTTTACTATACCATCTCTATCCTCCCTTCTATCTTTTTTTTCTTCAACTAATTTCCTTTCTCTCTCCCATTTTTCTTTTCTTTTGATGTCTCTCTTTCTGTTTCTCCTATTCTAACCTATCCTTATACGTCTGGCAACTCCCTTTATATATCGTCAGTAATTTTGCTCTCTCTTTTCAATTCCCTAACAAATCATTTACCGTATTTTTCTCTTCCCTTATTTTCTTTATTTGGTTCTTTTATTTCTTCGTTCCTTAAACCAGTGCACTCTACATAGTTTCTATCTTATCTCACATATCTACTTACCCTACTACCACAGTTACCCTTTCTTTACGCAGATCCTGCTAAAAGTTTCTCTTTGACTCCAAAATCTTGTCATAACAGTTTCTACACGGATTGTTTGATCCTGATTTTGATTTAGCTCAGGCTCTGTGTGTAGATTATAATATAAAAGAACAAAGTTAAAAACGTATTCATTAAAAAAAATTAGAATAATATTGTCATGTATTTTATAGCTCAGTTAGGTCCACACTTCAAGTTAAATATATATTAACTATTATGTACAGTACCACTGATGTTTTTAAGAAACAAGGATGAACAGGGTAGCTTATATTTTAATTTTACAAAGCACTACGTCTTACTACCCGTTCGGGTTATACGATTTATGTACTAAGTACACTAATGGATTAGGAATTGGGAAGGTTGAATTAAAGGAAGTGAACCCCCATTTGCGTGGAGGGAGAGTGGAAATCCATTTAGGAAAAACCACCCCCATTTCATCAGACCTAGATTCGAACCTCGATCTCCCGTCCTCAGCAGTCGGTATCAACACGACTAGCACGTTAACCAACTACGCCACCGAGGCGGGTTCTATAACTATCGATATTTATCAATATTAATGTTAGAATAGGAGAGTTAATAACCTAAATTACATTATTTACGCCTTCATATAATTATTCACACGGGTAGAGGCATTAATCTATTTAGGTTTGGTTTGTTTGGGACAAGGATATTTGGTTTCGAATCTTGTTTTGGTGTAACTGAAGAGTTTTTCCTTCCTTGAATGGTGTCCCAACCTACTATAACTTTTAAACATTTATAAATTCTACCCTACTGCACCCCTCCCTCCCCAATTGTTTGAAGTATTTAATGTACACGTTCTATACCAACTGAGTGTATCAGCCCACTACTTATTAAATAACTTAAATCTATAAAGACACATCATTCAGACCTTGGCCTTTAATTCTTCACGGGGAAATGGGAAATAGACATTTAAACATTGATTGATTTTTCAGCCATACCAGGAATCGAACCCGGGACACTTAGCTCATAGAAAGACACACTACAAACTGAGCTAGGGTATCCTACCCTACTAATCCATGCCAATTAGTGGAAAAATGCGGGTAGTTAATATGGTAATAAAACGCGAAATAAGCAACAAAACAAAATGCCAATTTGACAGCACCACAAATAAGTGAACCCTTAACAAAAACTCCATGGCGTGAACCTGCAATCAATCTATACAGCCGTCTATTGGTGAGGATAGTATCGACTAATGTGGATAGAAGATGTCAAGTGGCCAGAACAAAGTTTTCTAGACCGGATATGCTAATTTCTCATTCGGGTAGCTCTTTATTTAGCCTCACGAGGCTAAATTACCCAGTTTCAGTTGGCTATTGCTTAGTCTAAAGCTAGAGGGGAAATTTTAAAAACGCTCCGGTGATCAAATGGTGTAAGCATACCTCTCCAAACTCAATAAGTGTGAAAGATACATTAAAAATTTCAAGCTTTTCCACAAGCTATCAAGTATAAAAATTTGACTCGTGCTAAGTAAATGTAAATATAAATATCGTATGCTAATACAACAATAGATGAAGAAAACAACTGCGCTAGATTCGTGATTATCCAACCTACAGAGTCGGCATTCCGGTCCGAATAACGGAAAAGTCGGATAATACGGAATTCAAGTTAAATAATTTTCAGCGAGGGTTCGTCTACTTTTTTAAATTCTCATAAAACATCTAAATTTATTTCAAAAACATTCACTAAATAAACACATATTTTATTAGTATTCTGTGTAGAATTCTTTTTATTGATCACGTTAATACTTTGTGTATGTGTTGGTTGTGAGCTTTTTTTTTGCCGTAGGGTTGTGGAATTATAGTTTTATGTGTATATTAATATATTTATGTGCATAATAGTGTATTGTTAACAGTTAAAATATAACACAAATTATGGAGTCTCCGACTTGTTACAAGCAATTACATTCCAAGAGGAAAATATTAAGGTTGGGTGCTAGTGAGCGTGAGTTTAGGGCAGTATTTTTGCAGTTTTTTATAGCACAAACATCTTTTGGCCAAAATAAATCAAATATTTCTTCTATAGAATAATAGAGTTTTGTTTTCTGCACATGCTAATATCAACAGTTGTTGAATATCTGTCATGAGCATGGCAGCATTTGGTGACAAACTTTTTAAATAAAGAGAAAAGTTTGTCACCAAATGCCGCCATGCTCATGACAGATATTCAACAACTGTTTAGATTAGTATGTGCAGAAAGCTAAAAACTATGATTCTATAGAAGAAATATTTGATTCATTTTGTTCAAAACATGTTTGTGCTATAAAAACTGAGAAAATTAATGCACTAAAGGCGGGGTGCTAGTGAGCGCGAGTTAAGTAGAAAAGAAAGGGCAATGGTGTTAAGAGTCTGCACATAGATTCGTAAGGACGGAACTTGTTGAGTAACTCAAGCAGCAATGCATATTGCTTGTATATTAATTATGAGGAAAAAACCTTTATACATAGAATAGCTTAAGCATAATTACGTGGGGAATAGAGAAACATTAATATACTTTAATTTTGAAAAAATACTATTGTGGAAATAGTAAATGTTTCTAGAAAAATCTGTACACCGAGAGGACATGTGTTTTGCTTGTCAATTGAACCCGCCAACCTCCCCAAGCAGCATTGTTTATAATGAGAGGATTTACAAGTTAACCCTTCCCCCCCCCCCCTCACTTCTGTACTGATCGCCTCATCTTAAAGGTAACCAGACACTTATTAAACCCCCTTTTTTCTATTTAGTCAAGACTGAAAAAGAACTAAGTCAAATATTAGTTAACAAAAACAAAAGGCGGGGGAATAATACCAAAACACGTGGTTTTCCACGAGGTTGTTCAAATCACAATCCATTTATCAAAAGGATTTATAATTTATTATTTATTAAGAGAAAAAGAAAATTTAAAAAGTATTATAAAAGAAAACATTTAGTGAGGTTAATTTAAAGACAATAAAGGAAACGTTTTACATTTACTACCTTACCGATTTGTTACAAACACCCATCATAAAAGATGTCTCAACCAGAAGCTCATAGAAACAAACATAAAATTAATAAAGATAAAGAAAATAGTCTTCAACTAAAATACTTAATTCTTGCATTATTTTTATTTAACTATCGTGATATATAGGATGTCGATTGATCAAAAATAATAGCATCAAAGAAAAAGTCGGCCACATGGTTGACAAATTTGGCGTTACATTCCAATACAAAAGTTATCTAATAATAAAAAGTTAAAAGTATCATTATAAAAATATAAAACTACACGGAAACTTTACTTCATAATACTAAAATAATAAATAAAATAAAAAAAGGAAAACGACTAAATGTTAATTTGGAAAAGATTTACAAATTATTTCAAAAAAACAAAGGAAGAAAGTAAAATACGTCTCACCAGTATTACAGCCAAAAACGAAATAGGTCGAGACAAAGGCATTCCTTGCAAATCAGGAAATTCATATCTTAGGAGATGGCCAATCAGAGACCAGTTTTTCAAGATAAGGAGAATGGGCCAATAGTATTTTAGTTGAAGACTTTACATTTTCAAAAAAACATAGTATAAAATGAATACTAAAGAAAAATTAAATACATAAAAAAGGTACAAAGATATGCAATTATTTAATAATGATAACCAAGATTGAATTAGTCATTTATAATAGTTTATTAAAAGCTTTAGTTCCTCAAATTCCCGTTCCCGATCGCCACTTCCTTCCTAATTATATTTCAGTTCAATAGATCTCGTTCCATGACACTATTCGGAGCTTCACGGTTGATAGACCTAAAGGTCAGTCTATAACCAACAGTACACTTCCCAATAAACGAAAACTAGAAGGTTTGGCAACAGATAAGAGAGAGAGCTAGGATAAATCATTTCTCCATAAGACCTGCAGTTCTCTCAGCTATGAAATTAGGTGTATGTGAGTGAGCGTGCGGTGTTGCCACCCAACACAGGACACATATTCTAATTACGATGTAAGATACACCCCTATTTCAGTAGGAATATCACTTTCAACCACCAAAATTGGTTAAAAGGCACTCAAATTTGTCATTGTATAGTAAAGTTTTGTTTGATTTATTCAAATAAAAGAGTTTTTAAAAGCTTCCAAAAATATTGTATTATGGAAAGCTGTTTATTTTATTTTTACATAATTAATTAAATGGAGGGGAAAATCAAGGCCATCAGTACCATGCCGATTGTAACAGGTAAAAAAAGAACCCTGGGGTGTATGTGCCTTTCCCAGCAAAATTGGTAGACCCTTTCACTCTAGCGCATAGAAATTCTCGTACGCTGATATATAATCAATTGGTTCAAAAAGTGCACTTTCAAAACCTCAAATAAACAAACAATTAAATGGACTAAGGATTTAAAAAAACACCGTAATAATATTATTAGTAGTACCATTGTAATAACATGAGTTTCCAGTTTTCAAATAACTTGCTTCCTATGAAAATTGAACTGACCTGCTGTGCAAAGGATATTCCTGCGTAAACTACTTAAAATGTACCTGCGAACTTCCGGTATCTAGTGATTGACGGTTTGTTGACCTCGGGTATAGAGCGCAAATTTACCGGATTGCCGATGACAGATAAAATGGAGTTCAAATCCCAGTCGGGTGTACCCATAGTGGCGTTACCTAAATGATTGCCCCTCCCCCTTAACCACTACCACGGCCGCGTGATATAACACGCGACTCTTGCAGTATAATATACTGCAGATTACGGGGAGACCGAGGTTTGAATATCAGTCGGGTGTACTGAGGGTGGTTTTCAAAAATAATTTTACACCTCACTCTGCGCAAATATGTGTACACTTTCTTTAAATATAACCCTTTTAAGCCATTGGCATTATTAGTACATAAAACCCCGAACGGGTGGTAAGAAGTGGTGTTAAAATAAAATCCTCCCTCCATGCAAATATAGGTACTTTTTTCAAAAACATCCTTTTTAAATCTTGAAACAATAGCATATCTAGTACATAATCGTACAATCCAAAAGCATAGTGAGACAAGGTGACAAAAAATAGAAAAGAGAGTAAAATAAAACCTCAATAAATGTGGAATAATGCTTCTTTTAGGAAGAAGCTAGTCAGTCCTATTAGACTTTTCCTTCCTTCAACGCCTTGGTAAACAATAAACATAATTTAACCGTTGGCGAAGTGTTAAGCTTTCTCACGCGAAAATAACCTTATCCCCCACATTCCCTGACTTTCGCGTCTCTAACCCATTTCTTCCCACCCTATGTGAGCTTATCATAAAGCTTCCTTGTCTAAATCCTCGCGAATGGCGCCCAACAGTCAAATATCCCTTTGCACTTCTTAATGTTCCTTGTATAATTGCAACAAGATGGAAAATAAAGCCCAATGGGGCGTGCTGTCGCCCTTATATTGGCCCTTGAAGAAAACAGTGCCAATAGCTAAGAATGTTACGTCAGTAAAGACATTACAAACTACGGTTAGTGTTATGTTTACGCCTTGAATGAGTTTCACCCGCTGAAAACAAGACGTTGGGAGAGAGTTAGATTATAAAAGGAATTAGTGAATAATTTTAGTATAATCCAACTAGTTCATGATTACATTAAAGAAAACTGTGTGACCCAGTAAGCAATGTGCACAGACTATAATTCAAAGTAATTCAAGTATAAAGAATGTTCTTACTAAATTTCCTATTATAAGTTATAAAGTTGATTCTACTCTAGAATACAAATTATACATGTAATCTAATATTCAACAAAACAAAGAGCTTGAAATAAATAATGGGTTATATTTATGAATACATCCATTAAATATAATTATAACCACTCTATTATTAAATGCATGAATATTAAATATTAAGTTTATAATAATATATACTCAAGGGTTAAATATATTTTTAAATATTAATACATGTAAATATAGTTTTACACGTTTTTTTTTGCACCACATATTACAAAATAATCGTTACTCCTAAGTACCGTACTAATTACGTTAAAAGTTGTAGGGATTATGAAGGTTGTATTTAGAGCAAATTTATCCACACTCGCATTACAGAAATTGGAAAACCATTTTGGAAAAATACACCCAAACGAGATTCGAGCCTCAATATCCCCGTCACCGACAATCTAGTCCAACACGGTAAGAGCACGGTTGACCATACGGCTACCGAAACTGGCTAAACTTCAGTTAATTATTGAGTATTCCCATTCGGTACTTAATTTAACTTATCAAATATTAATTTGATTTTATGATAAAGCAAGCAATGGTTTCTTTAGGAGCTAGGATGGAGTCTTTAACTACTTTTAATTTAGGGAAATGATGTTTAATATCCCAGATAGATGATAGATACAGTTTTATATTTTCTATAAAATATAAGGTTGTTTGATGCTCACTACTTAAATGCGAAGAGAAATCGAAGGAAGCTAAAACATGTCCCGCAAATAGAAGCAGAATTATTATTATATTATTATTATAGCACCCGCGTCTTACTACCCGTTCGGGTTATACGCACTTACGCGCATGTGTAATGTTAGGGTGATTGTGAGATGAAATGGAGGACCTACAGTTTAACGTGGAATCCGAACCACGGTGGAAGCCTGGCATTCCCCACATTCACAAGTTGTGATTAATACACGTCTTGTCAGAGGTGAAGGAAGGGTTTGGTAATCAAATAAATCTGTGCCGGGACCGGGGATTGAACCCCGGACCCCCAGCACAGAAGTCCGACACCCTACACCTAGACCACCAGGTCACCAGTCGCTATTCTTTAATTATATATATGTGAAGATAGTCATGGAGAAAAAAATTTTGATTACATATTTGAATTTATTTATGTTTATATTTTAAATATCATCCACTGTTAAAATATTGTTTGGTTTGTGTTCTAAAAATTGTAATGTACTGAAATATTTCATTTTTAGTGATATATTATTTTCTAGTACAAGCATAATATAATCACGTTTGCTATTCGTTCGAAATGTCTCAAAAATGCAAAGGTTATTATGAGTGCCGAAGTCAAAGTCGAAGCGAAAAGCGTTTGACATTTAACCTTGGAATTTATATTCTTAATTTATTGGGTTAATATTACCAATAAGTCTAATTTGAATAGATTTCCTAACTAAACTAATTTATGATCTGTTCATGATGAGTTAAAAGTTGTAAAAACCATATATGAGTAATTGATGTCTTTATTTGTTTTTTTGCGTTTGACTAATTTGTAAATATTTCTTTCGACGTTTATTTGTTTCTATCCAATACATTTTCCAGACTATGGGCTGGTTCAGTTTTTTTCACTCAAGTCATATACGTAGGTTTACAATATCGGCTGGCTAGCCTGTCGTAGCTTCATATGCCCTGTAATATAAGACAAGCCCAACATCCAGTCCCCAGTCTTCAATTTATCAATGTGAAAGGATAAACCCATGTTTTCATCAATGATAAACTTTCGGCCGTGTCGGGAATCTAACCCAAGACACTTAGTTCAGAAGGCAGATACGCTACCGACTGAGCTGAGATGTCGGACATTATTGTTAATTAAGTATATGATTTTAAAAACAATACATAGTGTTCATAAAGAGATTTCTTGGGATATTTAATTCAAAGCTCTTAATTCAGTAGAATCAGTTGAATTAACTTATTTTTTAGAACTTGTTTTATAAACTTACTTTAGCTAACGACTAGTATGTTGTATACATACACATAATTACTACCATTTCTGGCTATACGCCTATGTACTAACTAAGCTAATTGTTTTTAGGGATTAGGAAGGTTATATTTAAAGGAAGTTTACCCGAATTGGCGTGTGGAGAAATTAGAAAACCATGTTGGATAAAACCCTCTTAGTACATTCAACCAATATTCGAGTATCAATCTTGACGTCATCGACAGTATAGTCTACTGCGAGGTTAGCGCGTTAGCCCATGTGACCTCTGAAGCAATTATTATGATATATTGTATTTGATTGTTAAGATATTTACCAAGCATATTTGTCAAAACTATCAACTAAGTAGATAAACTTCCCAAAATAGGGGCTTTAAGGGTTTAATGTTTCAGTCCATACTCTACTTTAATGTCTAGTATATTTTAAAGCCTGTAAGGGGAGGGGCAGACACTTTACGATGAAGGTGAGCATTTTCATCACCTGACCCATTACTTTCACACCAGCATCTCCTCCGTCATACCCATGTCACGCCCCTTAACTTTACTAAAGAACAAAGCGAATTACGGCAATCCGAACAAAATTTGAGCTAACCCCACTCACGTCGATCCTTTTTGTGACAAAATGAAATTACGTATCCTTTACATTTTCTTCTATTACTTTAAAAAAACTTCAGCTCATCGAAATATTTTCAATCTTTACATTCTGCATCCATCCTATCAACTCTTCTTTTTTTTTATTCTCCTACCTACCATGACCTACCCCCATCCCCTTTCCCTATTTTTCCTTTGTAAAATCAAATTTCATTAAGGAACTTCTCTCTACTTTATTCCTTTCTTCGCTATCTTCATTCTTTTTATTTGAAAACCAATTCTACTAACTTTCCTGCCACTTGCTATACGAGTCTATCGAATTCAAAATGCGTACTATCCAATCATTTGTTCGAGACAGAACTGCTGTTCGGTTTCTTATGTTAACAATTTAGAGTTCTTGCATATTTACATTAATTAGTCAGTAATTAAGAAGTTAAAAATAATCTACAATTGTGTTCGTATTTGCGTTGAGACCATTTAGGGTAAACAATTGCATACATCTTATAGGGATTTGAACCACAAGACAAGAGTAACGGCTTAAACCACTCAATCACTGATATGGGGAGTAAAAATTATTATATTAATACATAGAAAAATATACTCCTAGGATACATAAAGTTAATTCTCATAATTTTACAGTTGGTTTCCTCAAAATAATACATGTTTTGGTGACACAACCTTACCGGAGGTAAAATCCTGTCACTTCTTTATTTATTGTAGAAATTATTAACTGGCACTTCAAATCCACAAAGATAGTCATAAAAAATGTCTATAACTATCTATGTGAGCTTAGTAAATAATACTGTCGGGTGTACTTAGGCTTGGTTTTCTAAATGGTTTTCCACTCTCCCTCCAAGAAATTCGGGTATACTTCCTCTAAAATCAACTTTACTAATCTCTAAGACATTATCGTAATTTAGTAGTTTATATATGCGTATAACCCAAACGGCGCAAAAAAAAAAGATAGTTTTTAAATGGTTCCCAACCCCCACTAAGTTGTGCATCTGTAAGGAATATACTTTAAATTACCGAAATAACCTAAATTTGCCCCTTGAATTTGTTCAGTGCAAAGCCCCCTTAATGTTTGTGAAGGGTAAGCGCTTCATGGGTGGAATGAAAAATACCTACCGTCACAGTCGGAGGTGCAAGGGGTTGATAAATGATACTGGCTAGACAAACCTTTCCCTACGACTTGCTACATTAAACACATATATGTACGCATATAAATATATATTTTAGAAGCTGTGCAACTTGTTTTATAAATTTCATCTCTTATAATACTTACGTTTATTTATTTTTTTAAAGTTCTACCATAACTAATAACTTTGAGGTATTAGTCTTAAAAACAGATCTACCTACACTAAAGGTTATCCTCCTCGGATATTTGTCAATATTTAAATTAGAGCCTCTAGGGTTCCAAATGCATTTTTTTTAATTCACACCTCCTGTTACTGCCCACTCGTACTATCCACACTATATTGGTGGTCGCATGATCTAAGGTGCAATTGCTCTTGCAATATATTAGACTGCCGATGTTGGGCAAATTTTTGTTCGATCCCAGTCGGGTGTACTAATGTTTGTTTTTCCTAAAGTGTTTTCCACTCTATCCCCACGTAAATGCGGGTATACTTCTTCTAAATTGATCCTTCCTCATCTACTTCTTACTGGCGTAGTTAGTACAAAATCGTATAAAACTGAATGGGTAGTAGGACACTTTTTAAAAAGGATCCACATTTACTTACACTAAAGAAGAAGAGATTAAGAAATTAGTAGTTTGAATGAATATAACCGATTTGATGTGTCAGCAATGTTACATTATAAAGTTTCATCAACAGCTTTAATTGCGTATAGCTATTTTATTTTAAGAGGAGGAATTAGAGGAGTTATTTTTAAATCCCCACCAAAAATCGAGTGGCTACAGGAATGACTGATTCAAATATATAGTTAAGAGAAGTGCAATAATTTTTCTTAATAACAAAACAAGGTAGTAATTTTGTTTCTAGTTTTTTTAAACTTCTCGAATTCTTACCACCTGAACGGCTAGCGAGACGAAGGAATAACAAAAAATTATAATAATTAATTGTGTAGCTAAATGTTTAACCCTGAGTCTTTGGTAAGAAAACAGTTTTAAATATTTGGAAACCAAGCAGAATGTCCTAGTCAACATGAGTACACATACAATTTATTTGAATATTTAGTCGCAAAAACATGTTTATATATTAAATTCGTAATCATTTACTCTCTCCTAATCCTAACTAACAAATAAAGTTTAACTAAAACATCATCAGATGCATAAATGTATTCGAATTGTGGAATATATTCTAATGTAGAGTAATTTATTATGCACAAAATGTAAATAGTTTTTACAGAGAATTTATTAAAGTATTGTGAAAGTATTATCCAAATTATTTGTATTTATTGTTTATATAGATTATTGTTATTAGTAAACGTTATGAAAGATAACCAAATAGATAATTGATTTTACTTGTCATTCATCAAATAAGAATCTTGCGTTCTTAAAAAGAGTGGGTTATTTTCATTAAGAGATTTCTTCATTACGTTACACACACACCAAAAGCCTGGAGGGGATTCAAACCCTTTCCCCTCACCTTTATTACCGTAAAATAACTGGAGGATAAACTGATGAGCTCTCTAAGAGGGAAGAATAGTCCAGCCTTAATGAGTTAGTTGCCTTGTCATGGTTTTTACTCTGATTCTGTGAAAGAGGCTATTTGCGATGAAAAACCGAGCAAGTAGCTTCGGTTTGAACAGAGTTAACGAGCTATGAAAGTTAATGTTGTTTGTACTGACGACCAATTTAAAAAAATGCTTAGTCAATATAATTCTGGCATCTAAGACCCTTTTTATTTATTTATTTACTTTCAAAATAATGCTTGCTTTGCAAAAGTATTTAATTTTAAAATTAATTTTAAAAATAGAAGGCTAAAACTTATCTATTATAAAACAAATAATACGAAACAAGTAAAAGTTTTGTATTACAAAGACTCGAAAATTGTAACTTTAATTTTAATTTATCTTAAATTACACATTGAAAACAGTAGTTAATAGAATGTGAAATATTAAACTCTATGAAAAATACACTATACTATTTTTTTGCGAGTCAAATTAAATAAGTGAAAGAGAAGTTTAATCTCATTTTTAACGCCGTATACTTTAATTTTGGAACATAATATTTTTTTAAAGTAATGTAAGAAATTTGGCGAATATACATTCTTTCTTTCTTAGTCTTTGTTTTTTAAAATTTTTGTATGGGTTATAAAATAAATGTTTCGTTTATATCCTTCCTTTCCCCCACTTGTAAACAGCCATTATTTTATTTATTAATTACCTTGGTATTATATGTATATACTTATATAGTATAGTAGAAACCACACCAGTGAATTCATAGTCTATTACGTTATATTCGTACGATACAAGGATGCCATTGACAAGAAAGATGAGTTTGAAAATAAGCTGGGAGCTTTAGGGGTGGTTTAATTTTATATTCGCTTTATCAGGGTGGTTTACCCTCATCTCTCCAAGTAGTTTATATATATATATATATATATATACCTTACGCCTATTTGATAGGTTAGGGATGATTTAGTTTAGAATTGTATCTTCTTTTGCGTGGAGCTTTGATTAGATCATCTAGAGAATGACCAAATATTTTTGAAGCTTTTTTTTCTACCTTATTCATTATCTTAATCCAGTTACGCACTACTTGGCAAATATTAGCCATCATTGACAAATATAAGCAATGACCGTAGTGTTGGACGGTCACTTGTAAAGTATTCGCCAATACTTGCAGATATTTTCCAAATGACAAGGAGCCAAACGTGCATTGTCGGTTTGTTTTGACACAATTAAAGACAGCCAATTATTGGCCAAGACACTTGCTATAACACCACAGTCACGATTATCCGGCCTCTGATTATCTGTCCCTCCGTATTATCCGGCCCTATTCTTGGTGTTAATACGATTGTTTTAAAATAAATAAACGAGTATTTATCAACTATAAAGCAATTATTGAATATTTAATTATATCCATTTGACCCTCTAATTTCACTTCTTGTTATTGCTTTGTAGCCAAGGTTCCATATCCAAAATAAAGTACTGTATATTAAAGATTTAAAAAAATATTTATCGTTTAATATTTACTTTCCACCTGCAATCTATCTATTCTTATTTTAAATCAAAATAAAAATAGGAATATTCTATTAAATCTAAGTTAAATTGATTGTGAAAATTTTAAAAAAATGTGCAAACCCATACTGAAAATTATTTACATTCAAATTGCGTGTTATCCAGTTTTTCCACTCTCCTCCCCGGAATGAATCCCCTTTAGTCTGATAATTATGACTCTAGTGTAGTTCCCACATTACTTGAGGAACATCGGCCATCATCGTCAAGCAACCTCCGCCATCTATCTACTCATGTGCACAAAGAGAGAACGTTGCAAAAGGTTTGGTGGGTGGGGGGACCCATGCTTTGGCCATCTCTATTGGTAAAGTACTTGTCCAAGTACTGGCCTTGTGATACTTGAAATGTGTGTGGGAACCTATATTGTTCATTGCCTAATATTTGTCCAAAATCTGCCCAAATCTGCCTTTATATTTTCCAAGTAGAGTGGGGCCGACTTTAATGAGTATTAATCATGTTATTTATTTTCAAATACTTAATGACGAGGTGAACCCTAAATATCTCAAAATCCTACAAAAGAGGGTCCAAATCTTCTGAAAATAAATTAATATGATAACGAAAGCAATAGCAGTGAGCTGTGTGAGTAATAGTTTTGAATGTTGGGTGCACAACAGAAATTCAGGGCACGCAACTCAATCCATGGGCGGGAAGAACATGACGGCCGGTCTCCAGAAATATTAAAATAATAATTATAATATTTAAAATTAAGGAAGGACAGAGATAGTTTCCAAGCCTAAGGGTTTCCTCACTAACCATAACATTAAATAAATTGCAAGAAGTGCATGTATATGTTTATTATAAATATCAGAATTAAATAAATATATATATATATTTATGTAACAAGTTAAAAGTATTATGTAAAAATATATTGTAGCGCTTTCATTAAATTCACAATCTGCAATGAGCTAGAAGGATTTAAGTTAAGATTGTTTTTACTTTCAATAAACAACTATTTTTTAGAATATAAAGAACAAAGAATCATTTACTTACTATTTTTAGCCTATAATGTGCATAGGAAGTTACCCAATATTATCCTAATACGAACCATGTAACTACCGGTATCTAACGTCCGAATTCTATTACTCATAATTATCCAACATAATCAAAATGAGCATTATCCACAATTTTCTAATATATCTAATAAAACCTAAAATCATATTATCCTAAATTTAAAAATCGTATTACCCTAAATTTATCAATCACAATATTAACAATACAGGAGAGTAAGCAATAAATATTAATAATAATATCTAACTTAAACATTACGTAGACAAGAAAAATCTAACCATCATAATAAAAAGGCGAGATTCAAAATTTATACTTTAGATCTTTTTTCTTTTATCTATCAGCTCAATAGTGATATCCCAAAAGGTATCCCTACAAACTAGACTGATATAAATAAATTTGACCATATAATACAATGTGAAAATTTTAAGTTTTATAATATTAAAACAGATAATAATAAATAATACTAACCTGCCAAAAGGGAATTTTGAAAAATAGCAATAAAAAATATTACGCCGAGAAAAATTTACCCTTACATTTTTTAAATAATACTGAAGTCTTGAATTCGTCCAATTAAGTCCGGGAATGTCCAAGAGTACCGGACGCTTTCCTACGCCGGTCTTATATACGATTTGCAAAACTCGGGAACACGGAACAAAGGAAAAAAAGGGAGAGGAATCAAAGAGAATCATACACCGGGGGAAAGGCGAGTGACAGAACGAGATTCTACTCATTTCTCGAAGCAATAATAATGTTTGGGCTCTTTGCGGGACAGACATATCGTTTCTTCTCAAGTTCTTTGGAATATATCGAGCTCATGACAACCTCTAACGGACGCGGTTCGATTCTTAGGTGGAGCTGGTCAGTTTTCTGTGAAGTGGAATTGTGGTCAATAGTGTTGTCGTCTCTCTCGGTTCGGAGTACAGCGCCGTCAGGATGGTGAAATGGGGTGAGTATTTGTTATCGTTGACTTGTTTTATTTTTTATTGTGACTAAATGCTACAGCGGAAGTACAAATTAGTGTATGTATAAAATATATTATTTTAGGTATTTAACTTGAACTTTTAGAACTCACTGATTATATCATAACTTTTAACTTACACTTTTAGAATTCGCTGATTATATCATAACTTTATTTATAAACTAAACTAAATATAGAACAAACACAACAGCCAACTCACATAGTCATCATTTAAGGCTAAATTTCACAAAATGAAAAATTTTCTGGTCATTCCAGGAATTGAACTAGAGACTTTTAGCTTCAGTAAGCATACATACTATTGAGTGGTGTAAGTTGTCGGAATAGTACGTTATAAGTATATATTATATATATATATATATACACTCTATATAAGATTTTTGGGCAAGAGAAGCGAGGATTTCTTTTACCTTGAACATTTGCCATCGTCTTTCTCTCTGTCCGTATCATTGTTATGCGATAGCTGTCAAATAGGAAAGCCAATTTTAACGAAATTTAGCAGAGGCAATCTTTGAACCCATCTGTAAAAAACGCATATACAATAGATGGTTTTTCAATCTGGTTATCCATTTCAATATGGTGGAGTTCCAGGTCGCCACCGTGGTTCGGATTCCACGTTAAACTGTAGGTCCTTCATTTTATCTCACAATCACCCTACCATTACACATTAGCGTAAGTGCGTATAACCCGAACGGGTAGTAAGACGCGGTGCTAATAATAATAATAATAATAATAATAATAATAATAACATTTCAATATGGCCACAACTATAATATCTGTATTTATGTTTGTTTGCTCTCCAATAGTTGCCAAAGGTTGTAACCAATCATAATTAAACTTGGCAAATATATTCTTTGAGCCTAGGCAGACCTTTACCCTGATTTTGGTTGTAAGAACAGTAGAGAAAATCAAAACATATTTATTTGCAGCCAACATTGATAACATTTTCTTATATTATTTGTTTTATTTGATAGGTATTAATAATATCTATATAAAGTAACATTTGCAGATGACATGACTTTATTTATGAATATATTATATATGTTTTAGTAACTTTAGTAACTAACTTCTACTGTTCTTCCTACCAAAATCATAACATATGTATGTACGTGGTATTGCATTCAGCTTATCCTTTTCAATATTAAATTTGCTCAAAATAGGTTTCTATTAATGTTTCCTATCAAGTGATTTTAATTTATAATTCTAAGTGATCTATCGAGTACCTAGGCCGTATTTTATTAAATTTTTGGATAGAAATAACATTAACAACAGTTATTCTCTATTAATATAATGTACATTTAAATATAGTATTAATTGTTTTTCTTCTAGCTTGTTCACAAAAATAAATATTTACTTAAAATCAATGAAGAAATCATAAGAGATCATTAATTTTTAAATCCAATGATAAATCTTAAGACTCTAGTAAATATAAGAATATGGAGTAAATGTCAAACCTCCACCATGGTTCGGATTCCACGTTAACTGTAGGTTCATTTCACAATCACCCTACCATTATACATATTCGTAGGTGACTATAGCTTGCTTGAACGGGTAGTAAGACTCGGTGCTATAATAATAATAATAATAATTATACTAATGATACTAATGATACTGATACTAATGATACTAATGATAATAATGATAATAATGATAATAATGATACTAATAATAATAATAATGATATTGAGGAACTCGTGTGTTCTGTTCACAGAAATAATAGTAAAATTGGTATTACTTTATTTTATTTGGGTATATACGTTCTTGAATTAAGTACACAAAAGCTATATCAGCACAATCTCTACAAACAAACTTAACTTATATACGCATAATACTACAAACCACATACTAGCAACCAAACATTTTGTCAACTAATTGCACATCAAGATGAGCTCATGTACAAATAATACGACTTACAAACCATTTTTACACATAACAACACATTTAATAATTCAAATAAAGCATATAACCTTGATATATACTGGAAGTATAGTGGTTTAGAATGTATAAAAAGAGTAAATACTTTTAATATCAACACCAGGAATCGATCAAGGTGTTCCAGACTATTTTAAACACTCTATTTAAATATATCTCGATATTATAAAAAGTTTAAATACCTAAAATAGTTATTACTATTTACACTTTTTCAAAAGAGAAACATATTTTTGGATTTGTTAACATTTGTAAAATGAACAAACTCATCACAAGTGAATAATGCCTACAATTTGCAAACGGTTTTTCATTAAATTAGATTAATGTAGTTTTTTGAAATTCTTTTTGTTCTATTTTAATTCAAAACACAATAAATTTTAAAAAATCTTTTTTTTGACATTTGTATTATCAATTCCAAAGGGAAATCTCATAATTATTTACATCTATATTTAAAATCAAATTTTAAAATAAGATGATATATTTAAAGATCAGATGAATTTACATCAAGAGATCAGGGCATATATTATTCCTATTGAGATTTTTGTATTATTATTTATTTTAGCACGGGTCGTACTACTCGTTTGGGCTGTACGCTTATGTACTAATCACCCAAATGGGTTAAGGGTAAAGAAGGATTAATTGAGAAGAAGTACACCCACATTTCCATAAAAGGAAAGTGGAAAACCATTTAGAGGGAAAACACCCTCAGTGCACCCGACTGGGATCAAACCCTGATCTCTCCGTATTTAGCAGTCTAGTCCAACACGAGTGTAATGCATCTGACAACGTGCCCACAAAGTGGGTTTGAGCTATTGAATTTGGTTATAGTAGATTCAATTGTACTCTTCACTAATTCATTGGAATATTTTATGCTTATAATCCAAACTGATCCTAATACTCAGTGCGAAAACTAAAACATTAATATTTGTGTGGTTTTTCTTTAAAATATAAATTTACAATGAAAATACACCTCTCATGACAAGTAGATTCAAAGAAAATGTTTTATATATTTTTAAATGCATAAAGCTAACACAACTTTTAAACTTCAAATAAATATTCTGAAATAATAGTAGAATTAATCTTTATATATAAGTATATTTTAATACCTTTAAGATTTATAAAACCAATTAAACCCTTAATTTGAAGCTGCCGCTTAAGAATCCTAAATAATATTCTAGAAGCATCGTATAAATTCAAATATTTGTTTTATCAATTGCTATTCACTCTATCATGATGCTATTTTTTATTTCATTCTACTAATACTTTAAGCACCAAAGATATAAAACGACTTTTTTCTAAGACTTAGGATGAGGACGGTAAGAATAAAGAAAGAAATCCCCCCCCCCTAGCATATTCTCGTAGCGAAAGACACAATGATAAATAACATACAAACCCCTTTCTTCTTCCTTCATCCCCTCCCCCATAGTGAATTAGGTCCAAGATTTATAGGCAGGCCTCCTCTTCACCAGAAATAAGCTAATTTGCGAGTCTGACGCCTTAGAGCACGGTATCACCCGTACATATAATATTACACTCATATATAGATATATAATGTGTATAATAAAAACATTTACTCAACAATGAAAGTGAACTAACGACGCCATCCAATAACCCACCATTCCATACCCCACCCAAAAACCTCCCTTAAACCCCCTGGAGTGGACCGACCAAACAAAGCACCGGGACGCTGTGACGTAATGGTGCCTTAACGAGAGGGTAACCCGCAAGCCGTGCGCTCGCCTGTGACGCTAACAACCCCTACGAAAAGTGACCCTACCCCATACCACCACCACACTCCTCAACCCCCTTTCTGCCCCCTTAATAGATTTTTACTGTGGCCACGATCCATTTCCAACGACTGTTCAGCGTTGCGGCTACAAGACAGAGTAGCGTTCATTCAACCCGTAGTCTTAAACTCGTCTACCAAGAGGATTCTGTTTTCGTTCCTCCAACACAACGATTGTTTCTTATATCCTAGATTAGATCTTCCGCGATAGTGGTCACGTGGTCTACACTGGATACCATCGCTGAGGGAACTGCATGTTTACTATTGGAGAAACCACGTTGTTATTTTATCGTTTTCGTGTGTTCAATCTCCCCTCAAATATAAGACAAGTTTTGCAACGCTGGTTAATTGAGGTTGCTAGTAGCTCCTTCTTACCCCGACATACCATCTCCAGATATAACTGGGAGCGAGGATATTTGGCAACAGTTAACTGAGAGAGAGTGCGATGATAAATCTTTTCTCCATAGGATCTGCATTTCCTTATGAGTTGATATTTGGGTTAAGATATCAGGCTATCGACAAACTATTGACGCGTAAAAGGAGATCTTTGCCCCAGTTTTTATTAGCACCTAGTCTCACTACCTACTTGGGTTGCACGGATATGTAAAATTACGCTAACGGTTTTAGGAAGGCTATATTTGATAGGAATTGTACCAGCATTTGTGTGGAGGGAAAGTGATAAACCATTTTGGTAAAACCACCCTCAGTAGACCTCACCGAGGATCGAAATTCGATCTCTCCGTCATAGGTAGTCTAGTCACTGTCAGAGTAGTGCGTTAGGCCACGTGGCCACCTAAGCGGGTTTGGTTCTAAGCTCGTCCAGATTACTGAAGGGTGATTTTACTTTATCCAAATATCTCTGTGGTTTTCACTCCTCGTTTGGTAAGAATGAATTAATTATGAATAAATAACCTTTTTATGTCTATTCCGCATATCAAGCCCTTAAATAACCCTTTCGTTAAACATAGCATGTACACGGAAATAATAATACTTAGCACCGTGTCTTACTACTCGTTTTGGCTATACGCCTATATACGGTAATAACAACTTTTTTATAATCCCGTCTTACAAGCCGTTCGGGCTGTACACCAATGTACTAATTACACTAATGGGCTAAGATTTAGGAAGGCTTAATTTAGATTAAATGCACCTGCATTTGCGTGGAGGGAGAGTTTAAAACAATTTAGGAAAAAACACTCTCAGTGCACCCGACCGGAATCGAACCCTTATATTCCCTTCTTCATCAGCCTAAAAAAAACATGTTTGTGCAGTCTATTATAAAATACTGCCTAGATTAACCAAATTCAATTAAGGAGAGCTTTTAAAATAATACCCTATATTTTCTCTAAATATTTTAATCTCCATTCTCTCTGGGTTTAACTACACCAATATATTAAGGCCCTTGACCCTGTCGTGTGCAAATCTAAAACTTTTTTTGTGGGATGTGGGCGGGAGGCTGAAAGACAAGTCGTGGCTTCGCGACCGACCAAAGTATTCTTCCACACCAACAAGCACATATGGATCACGGAAACAGTAGATGGCATAGCTACCGAACAGGTCTTGCAGAAAAATCATACTTTTGGAACTATCAGTTTTCTCGATAGCGAATGAAATGTATATAGTAGTATTTTCAACACCTATTTTAAGATAACATAACACCTAATGAACATCTATACATTTTCTTATTTTTTGTTATGCAGCCGGCAGTATTCAATTGAAAAATATCATTTTTTTTATATTTGAGTGCTGTTAAAAGTATAGAGGAGGTGTGTATATAAAAAGTTTAACTTAATCAACGTGCTTCTATTCTTGAACAAACCGTTTACGAAAAGAAAATTGCAAAACAATAGAAATTCTTGGAGTTAACCCTTTGTTCCCATGGCTCTGCATTTCCACGCCAAATGATATGGGCCAATCGCCTTAAGGACGAGGAAGGTATAGTTTAGAAAAAATGTGTGCACATTTTGATAAAGGGAATATGAGAAACTGTGATGTAAAACTCATCCTGATCATATCCAGGCAAGATTAGAGCCCCGAGCTCCTTGTAGAAGGTAGACCTGATTCAATGGGCATAATTTTTAGTTCAACTCACACATATGTGGGTGTTAGGTAGTTAATATCTATATGAAGAAATTTGTTTGAAAGCTAAAATAAAGCTACTTTATACATTTTCATATATTCAAACATCATTGGGTGTTATCCTTAGTTAAGTTTGTATCATGTCTGTCTATTGAGTTAAGGGTCTCAGGTTCGTCTCCCATAACAGACAAAAAATATTTCACATTAATGAAATGTTGGTTTACCTTTTCACAATGAATTAATGGCTGGGGACTGGATGTTCTACAAGTCCTAGTCTTAAGTTAAATTATAAGGCATATATAGATACGACAGGCCAAATATTGAAAAGTATACGGTTTGAGTAAAAAATGGACCCAAGCCACATGCTTGAAATAGAAGATGTAAAAAACAAATTTTGTGTTCTGAAATCTCCCCTTTTGACAAATTATCAATTGTAACTGTCTTACAGTGATCACTAAAATATGTTTGACTTTAACAGCTCTAAAAAATTAAAACTATAGAAGATGCTAAGTTCTATATCATAAAGAATATCTATAAAGTGTCATGTATTCTAACAATGGACATTTCGATGTAGGAATGTGTATTTACTCGATCCTTACCTGCTTCAGCGATCGAATTGTCAAAGGTAGTGTAAATCAGCCTGTGGTACAAGAATAAATCTTAAGGGTTTCCTAAAATTAAAAAATGCATACACATATATTATTTTATGATAAACTCTGAATAATCATGACCAGGATCATGTCTGTCACGAGCCGGTCGTGAGAACATGTGATATAGGAGAAATTTTGTTCTCTCTCTCCATTAAGCAATTTTTTTCAGGGTGGCTAGATTAATTTTGGGGTATAAAGATACAGATATATTATATATGGAGTTGCGCTGATATGAAAGGTTAAATACTTCTGATCTAAGACTAAGAAACTGCAATGCTGATGACGAGAAGATCGGGTTTAAATCCTTTTTGAGTGTGTTGGGAGGGATTTTTCCTGAACTATTTTCCATTATTTCCTACAAGTGAGTTCGGATACACTTACTCTAAAATTAGATCTTCCTCATCCCTAACATATTATTTTAAATAGTTAATATGCGTATGGACTAGACAAACTGTAAGACGCTATGACAATAACAACAACAAAAATAGACTTTTTTCTACTTAAAAACTAAAATTATTAGTATTTTTGTGGTTCCACGTTATTAGAGCTAAGTTTTTCCAGAACTTTATTATAAATAAAGTAATATTCTTAAATAACTCTTAACCCATGTCAAAGCTTGTAAAATAAAACAGTAAAAATACAAGTTTATTTAGTGTTATGGGATAACAATTTTTTTTCGACAAAATATTAAACACAAACAAATATCATTCTTCAAATCCTTTATTCAATAGAGTGAAACCAAAACTTTGCTCAACATCAAAATAAGCACATCCTCAACAAATGCCTCGATTACTATCTTCTAAGAATCCGTTTCCGTGTTATCATTCCAGCATCACAGCTCTGAACCAAAAGCACTCAGCGATGTATGGTAAAGGGTTGAAAAGGGTCGGTGAGAGGTTTACAAAAGGGGGGGTTAGTATAGCCTAGGGTCCATTTTAACTCTCACCTCACGCGCCAAATGATGGGTTCCATAAGAGTAGGAGGTCGTGTGTGAGTGTAGAGTTTGAGTGGGGAGTTAGGTTTGATAGGTCCATTTCGAAACAACACAACGCTTTGTTTAGACGATGGAGATGGTACCAGGATCCTGTGATGGGGTTGAGGGATGAAAAAAAAATAGAATAAAATAAACCTTTACAACAGGCCATTTTGCTGGGTTCAACTCCTTCCATGGCCAATCCCTCCTTCTCCTTCTTGTGACTTCCCCCCTTGCAAGCTCTCTCCTAGATGTCTTTATTAAAGCAATCCTCAGTATGTTGGCTACACGTAAAGGATAAGTACTTAAGCACTGTAAATATTTGGGAGGCGAACGGGTGAGGAGAGAAGTGGTGAATATATTCCAAATAAACGTTAACGATCAACCAACTCCAAAATACTTAGTTAAGGGGATTTGCAGTATCCTCCCAAGAGCCACGGTACATTATACTGTATTTCAAAGTTTTCTTTTTCTCTCCCTATGTGGCTAGCAAATGCAATGTTTGTTTTGACTTTGAGTGTTACTATGCACTCTAGTGAGAACTTTCTAAACCAATCTGTTATTCATGGTTTTGAACAGTACCCAGCAATTTGCATCTCAAAATGGACGTTTGTGAGAAACCTGGGATTATTAATTTTCTAAAAGGTAAAAATGTTAGGTTTGAAAACGTTATATCACAAATTAAAAGATAGTTTTAAATCTGAGTTAAATGTGTAATATATTTCTGAAGATTAATGTATTATTATTTTTTTATGTAATTATAGTAGAAAAACCATGCTTATCAAAATCTTCAGACTACTGTACTTCAGAACTTAACCTATTTAAAATGTATAGTGTTTTGTAAAAAAAATACAATACTAATATCAATGTGCAATTTGAATTTAAATGTGTTATTTTGTCACTAAAGTATATAATTTATTATAAAAATTATTTGCCTTACAGACAAATAGTAATTGAACGTTTAAAATACTGTTATTTTGAATGTATGAAAAAAAACTCCATGATGTGAGCTCACTCGCGAGTTATACTGACCAAATGGCCACCGCCATTGATGATGACAGTGCCAACATCTGTGTATTGACGGTGTCATGTGATCAGCACAACAAGCCTCCCAGCCTTTAGTCTAAGTTTTACAAACCACAGCTGCTACTTCTTTATTTTCGTAGTTTCACATTGGTCATTATGAGGCTTAGTTTGTCCTCATTCCAAACACACTGCTTCACAAATAAATCTTGGAGGCGCCGGGGATTGAAGTTGGGACTTCTTAATCTGTAACCAGAAACTCTGATCAACAAACCACAGAGGTGGTCTCTAATGCAAAAAACCAGATTTTGATGATGACGGTCTTTAAAATAATACAAGACTATCGAATTTCCCACATCCTTCCGATATTTAAGATGGTGAATATGTTGGCGACTTAAAAGATGTAAAGGAATATATTTCACTAAGCCTGGTGTGGGCATCCCTGTCTCCAATTGCCACAAGTGGCGAATCGGCCATAAAATTGTGGAAAATTTGAGTAAGCCAGCTCTCACAGTAAAATAACCTTATTCCTGGTTGTAGCTTGATAATTCCTATATATAATTGGAAATATTTCACATGTCTATTGAGTTAAGATATTCATCCAATGTTTCTGAAACATGTCAGACAAAAGAAATGTCAACTTTCTAAAGAAATTATCATACATTTTAAATCTGAGCGGTTTTCATTATTTGCGTCTGAGTCAGTTGTAGGTGAGAAATCAAAGTGTAGGCCTACATGTTTTGAATAAACTTGTTCGCTCAGTGTGTGTTGTTTTAAATGTTCTATTGTGAAACTTAATTTATCAATTTTTACATAGTGTGGTGAATTTAATTATTCATTTGCCACACTTGTGAATACATTGACAAATAATGTATGTTGCTTATCTCTGCATTAAACGATACATATAAGCTTGCAATTGCCTCAACTTCAACGAACACAAGCACAATAAAGTTCAAGAGTTTAGTGGCTTAGTGAGGACTTTTGACCATATAAATTGGATTTCATATACTAGTAACCTACACTTCTCACCCAATGATACAAAATTGATTTCCAAAATATATTATATTTGAAATATATTTATGACAATATCCATGGGATAATTGTTCTAATTTTTAATCAAAGTCATATTATGAAAACTAATTCATCTATGGAACTAAAAAGTTGTATTGGTATTTCAATGGTAATGAGCTCCGTACAATATCCTATCATCAGAATGTATTTTAGAGCCACTGGCATGTTCCAATAATTACTGAAAACATGACACGTAGTAGATACTTTTATTAGGAACTTCAAAAAAATTTGTATTTGATGTTGATATTTCAGCAGAACATAAAACTATTTATAGACACCCGCATCGGTTGCGTAGTTAACTAACGCGCTAGTTTAATGTTGAGCTAGACCTCCAAAGATGGTTAGATCAAGGTTCGAATCTCGTTCGGGTGAACCGGGGATGGTTTTCCAATCTACCTCCACACAAATACGGAATTCACTTCCTCCAAATTCAACCTTCCCAATTCCTGACCTGTTTTCGCAATTAGTACCTAAGCGTATAGCCCGAAAGGGCATTCAGATGCAGTTCTAAATAAAGAATATATATATTTTGGGAGCTCAGATCTCTGAAACTTCACACCACTCAGAATAAAAAAGCTGCGCGTATTCACGACTCACTTTAAAATTATTTCGGACTCCTTTCCTTTTCTCCAGCAAACTTTCTTTCCTTTTCTCCATCAAACTTTCTATCTCTACGCGAAAGTCACTGAAGTATTCATCACAACTTTCGTTTCGTGTCATGGCCCTTGTCACTTGTATGGTGTATTGTAGATGTCAAGGATTCACATAATACTTCCATCCATGTCTTCATACACTGCCATCAAAACAAGATATAGTGGGGTGACCTGGTGGTCTAGGGTTAAGGTGTCAGACTTCTATGCTGGCGACCGGGGTTCAATCCTTGGTCCCGGCAAAAATTTATCTGATTACCAAACCCTTCCTTCACCTCTGACAAGACATCTGGATTGTGGGGAATGCCAGGCCTCCACCGTGGTTCGGATTCCACGTTAAACTGTAGGTCCTTCATTTCATCTCCCAATCACCCTACCATTACACATTAGCGTAAGTGCGTATAACCAGAATGGGTAGTAAGACGCGGTGCTGATAATAATAATAATAATAATAATAATAATAATAAAAATAATATATAGTGGTTTTAAAAGTCTTTGGTCTAACTACCCCGTCTGTAGAACTAATTGAAACTTTCAACCCTGTCTGCTTACACCACCAACAAGACAAAAGGTATAGTAGTTCAGAGAGAAAATTAACTTGACAATAACTCTAAAGAACAGATATACACTTTCACCACTCTCTGCTTAAACCACCACCAAGACAACAAGATAGAGTAGTTCAGAGAAAACATGAACTTGACATTATGTCTAGAGAACAGATTGACACTTTCAACCCTGTATTATTTTTTACACCACCACCACCACCAAGACAACAAGATAAAGTAGTTCAGAGAAAACATCAACTTGACAGTAAGTCTAAAGGACAGATTAACACTTTCAACCCTGGTTTTTTTTTACACCACCACCAAGACAACAAGGTAGAGTAGTTCAGAGAAAACATCAACTTGACAGTAAGTCTAAAGAACAGAAAAACGCCTTCACCCCTGTATGCTTAAACCACCACCAAGACAACAAGTTAGAATAGTTCAGAGAAAACATTAAATTGACAGTAAGTCTAGAGAAGAGATTGATATTTTCACCCATGTATGCTTAAACCTGTATCCAAGAGGACATTACTTTTAACCATTTGTCGGAAAATTACTAATTAGATATATATTCATTATAAAATGGCCCTTGAATCTAGTAAAATATTTGTCATTTTCAAATGAGGTTTTATTTGATTAACTGAAGATAACGTGACAAATTTATATTTTATTTTTTAAATATATATTAAATGTTGGTTTCTCATACGTAGCCGATCAACCATGAAGAATGTAGAGAAAATAATTTAATGTACTATTTCTCCGTAACTAATGAAAATAACTTTTCTTATTTAATACATAATATGTCGTAGACTCACAATATCCATTCATCTCAACATCGATAGGAAAATGCTATAAGTATTTTCAAAAAGTGTTTGATCCAAACCGAATTTCCTCAGAGCAAGTATAAAACAAAAGAAATGGGTTTGGTGTGTAAGGGTAGAATGACTCTTCAATTCCAATATCTTAAACTGTCAAGTCATCTCATCAAGATAGATCTTTCTTCACAACTATACATCTAACAGATGGGTGGTTCCTGATCAGTTGGTGACAACCTCGTTGTAAAGGGGTGATCAAGAAGTTTAAACCATTAGGGGGTGATTAAGGTGAGGTTAGGCTTACATTTGGAATTAGTGTCAAAGAATCTAAAACTACAAACAATATTTTTACCAGTTGTTCTCTATGTGTGTGGAAGGTTGGTATTTTACTTTATACGAAGGAATTTTTTTTTTTTCGAAAACAAGATGCTTAGTAAGATATTTGGTCCAAAAAGGATGAGACTACTCGGGAGTGGAGGAGGGTAAATAATGATGAACTATATAATCTGTATTAATCATAAGACATTTTTAGAATAATCAAGTTATCTTTTAGATTACGCTTGGTAGGACATCAGCACGAATGGAATTCTATAGCCGTGTTCAGGGTACTGACTGGCAAATCCAATGGGAAGAGACCATTGGGGATACTTAGACATAGATGGGAGGATGACATTATAATGGACTTGAAATTTACTGTGTGTACTGAGGTGGACTGGATAAAACTAGCTCAAGATAGGGAAAGGGTGAAATGAGGTGGACTGGATAGAACTGGCTTAAGATAGGGTTTGTTGGCATACTTTTGTAAGTGTGGTAATGGACTTTCGAGTTCCTAATGCCATTGAGAAATTTGTTAAATAAAGAGCTTCGTTTATTTTTAAATTGAGTAGAATTTACTCTTATGCATATTAAATATATTTTTATTCATTAATGCTCTAGTAATAATAAAAATACCTATTTATTTTTAGAAATTATTATGTACAATTTTAAACAAAATCTAAGGTAGGCCTATTACATAAAATATGAAATGTTTAAATTACTATAAAACATTATAAATACCAATAATTTACAATACTAATTGATAACGAAACTACTAATTAATAACTTAACCAACACAACAAATAAAATGTGCAGTACAAGCACAGTAGTGTTCTTGTAAAAACAAAACAGTGTGAGGATGTGATCTAAAAATATATACTTATATTATATTATGAAAGGCTAAAATAATAATTTATCCTGGAAAATAAATTTTTTGGATAAATAAAAATACGTTATTCCCACTATCAACTAAGGAAATGTATTTTTCTTGTATATACTGCAGACTAGTTCATTAAACTATTAATATTTCACCGCGTATTACTACCTGTTCTGGTTGTACGCACTTACGTTAATGTGTAATGGTAGGGTGATCGTGAGATGAAATGGAGGACATACATTTTAACATAGGATCCGAACCACGGTGGAGGCCTGGCATTTTACACATTCACAAGTTTTGATTAGTAGTTCATTTTAAAAAATTGTGATAGATTTAAATTTTGGTTCTTTTGAATTCTTTTCCAAATACATTTTTCACGTGTGATTTTCACATAAAACTAATGTAAAATTACTTCAGAGAAAAATGGTATTAGCCGTCACTCTCGTGTTGAACTGATTTGCTATAAACGGAGAGATACAAGTTCAAATCCTTGTCGGGTCTACTGAGGCTATTTTTCCTAAATGGTTTCCCAATAACCTTCCATGCAAATGTGGGTAGATTACCTCTATAATGCTAAATTCTTAGTCCTTACTTAATTAAAGTAATTATAATATACATATATATATATATCTTTAACAGGTATAGACGCGGTAATAATGAATGCTAATAATGATATTAAACTAGATATATTTTAAAAGCGTATGGTGGCATTTTAGAGTATCCCTTTACGTGAAAGAATGGCGGATTCGATTTATTTAAAAAAAAAAATCTATCGTGATTATTTTCTATTCTCTTGCTTAAAGGCAATACAAATAAAATAATTATTAATCAATGTTGGGAATGATCACAAGCTGTATTATACAAAATGTTATTTTATTTTTAAATTCTAACTTCGTGCCTTCTATTTAGATTCAACCCACCCTTCTCATGAAAGGGATGGGAAATTTTTCCACGATTTTCCTTCCCACCCTTCTCTCCTTTCCACCCCGCAGAGAACCTTCACTGTGGGTGGTTGTTTGATGGTGGGCAGGTGTCCCAATCAGCAGACCACAATCGCCCCTAAGGCCACGCGGTACTGTACAGTTCGTAATGTCGTCGCCCGGAGGCGCCACTGGCACGCCGAAATCTTTGTAGACCTCTCTATTTTGAGAGATGACAATATGGGAGTTGTGTTTTGGAAACGCCAGGGTGATGTAAGCGTTGGGATATCATTTATACACTTAAGTTTACATATTTGATTCTACAACGCGTTTGTTTGGTTTCCATCAACATAACCAATTTGTAAATGGTATCAACACTTAAAGCTCACAAATATTCGTATGAATAAACAAATCAAAATTGGATTATAAGAGTGAATAACTATCGATTTAGGACCATAATGTTGATAACTCTGAAATTATTTTAATTAGGATAAAATGTCAAAATATTTATGTTAATATTTAATTAGAGTGTGTGTGTGTTTGTTTGTGCGTGTGTGCATGTGCGCGTGTGCGTGTGCATGCGCGCGTGTGCGTGTGCGTGTGCATGCGCGCGTGTGCGTGTGCATGCGCGCGGTGTGCGTGTGCATGCGCGTGCGCGTGCGTGTGTGTGTGTGTGTAGGACTATCTACTGTCAAGTTAATAACTTAGAAATACTCGTGCCAACGGATATTTGGACAAAGGTATCAGTCTCGTTTTGTCTGATTTGTCTATTATGGGAATTTTCTGAGATCTAATATCAGCTAGGTGAATTTATATAGTTTTTTGAACAGGTTCGGGTGTCTACGATCATGAGTTATTATGCTTAAATACAAAAAAATACGGGCACAATTTTTTATACGCGGGAATGTGTGTGTTTATATGTGTATGTATATTTGTTTAAATGTGTGTGTATGTGTGTTTGTGAGTATTTATTTGTAAATATGTTTATGGTAATTTTTTACACATATATATATATATTATATATTTATATATATATATATATATGGGTGTGTATTAATATTTATGTGTTATGCACGTGTGTATCTGACTATGCATATGTGCATGTGTGTTGCATTTTTGTAGTTCTTGCCAAATTTATATAATGATTGTCCAAGACAAACTATATCTTAGACAAAATATAGAACTAACATAACTTCTTAATATGATATAAACTGTATGTTAATTATTTGTCTAATACTGCTCCCTAGTTCTACACTCCTGTAGATATTCTATTAAGACGTACCAGTATTCAAGGAATAGATTTTATATTCTTTCCCTCAACTGATTATCTAAAATATTAGATACAATACTAAACTCGAGCTATAAAACGTATTGAAATTGGATTTTATTCAATATGCTTTGAATAAAAGCAAAAATGAGATCAGTTAATAGGTTATCCATCTAAAAATAATATTTTAGTTAGATTCTGGGTTTTTAGATATGGTAATACTAGTCCCAATTACACTTTTTTTCTAAATTAGAATATAAATACAGAAAATCTCATTACTAAACGACGTTTGGTTCGATCTATACATCTAAAGGCTAGTAAGATGCAGGACTAATATATATATTAGCCCCATGTCTTACTATATTTTCGGGTTATACGCTTATGTACTAATTACGATAAAAGTGTTAGGGATTAGGAAGATTATATTTAAAGTTATTGTATCCATATTTTCGTGGAGGGCAAGTGGAAGAACATTTTGAAAAAAAAAAAAAATCTCACTATACTTGATAGTAGTAGCCCCTTAGACAATTCGATCACCGAAACGGGTTCAAGCTATGTTGATTACTTGAGCTCTTAGCCTGTGCAAACCCTCGAAATTTCGAATCTATATAAATCCCAGATACGGATTCGATAAGCTTAGCTCATAGTTCAAATCTATAATTTATAAGTGCCTATTAATTAATATGATCTGACCTGAAACCAGTTGTATGGTAGATTGAATTGAGGAGAAACTATCTTGAGTTCTTGGTTGTGAAAGAATGACGTTGGTGACAGTGAATAACTTTTATAAATAAAAAAGAGCTATTACATATTAGTAGAAATAAATCAACCTTTGCACTATGATTAAAAACATGGTGTGATCTTTATTTGATTTTCACCTTTTGAGATTATTGCTATTATTTTTGAAATTATTTACTATTGTATTTAATTCGGAAACTTAACATATATAACATTGGACACAAATGTGCTTTGAGACATACTGTAATTATATTAAGCTTTAAATCAACTATTTTATTCAGCTCTGAAACCTGTTTTAAAATTGATATGTTTTCTATTTTTTTAAATTCTGTAATCAATTATATTAAATAAATTTAGTGTGAAAACCGATTCGGACTAAACTCGAAATTTTTTGTCATGATATTAGATTTGAATTATATTCGTGTAGGCTAGCCAAGATTTGGATTCAATTTGAAGTTGAAAATGATGTATTTGCATGAACTTAGTAAAATAGGTGTTATCCTTTGGAAGCGATTGGCTTTTAAATGATGAATCAGTCTAAAGTTGGACTTATTTGGACAGCTATAAATCTACAAAAATAGTTTAGTTAACGAAATTTTTTTAAGTATTTTTCTGCTGTAAGAAAATGCTCAAAGCTACCTTTAGTTAAGGAAATATGCCATGTAATCAAATACAATAAGATTTTAAGACGTTCAATATAATATAATGTTATGTGATCAGTAGTAGGTCAAGGTCTGTATACAATAATATTTATTTAAAAATCAATCCATAAACCAAATAATCATTTTTTTCCCTAGATTATTTATTATCATATTTCTTCTGCAATAATTTTTTTAAACCCTTTCCTTTGTTCTGAAGTTTTATTTTTTCATGTTTTATCGTCGATTGTTACCAAATTTAATGCATTAACTAACCATTATATATTATATTGAAACGATTTAATGTAGGTTAACTAGGTTTACACTGAAAGTTAATAATGGTTCAGTAAAACAATTTAGAAAACTTTAGTCTATGGGTGAAGGTGAAAATGTATTTGAAATACCTTTTTTATATTTTTAATTCTAATTAGTTTTCATTTTTATTTAAAAAAATGGATTTATCATTTATTTTGAAGGTTATGGATGAAAATGCTAATCTAGAGGAAATTCACCAAAGTTATCCTGTAGGTGATATGTAGAAACCATAATAATTATTATAATGTGTAAAACTACTTCTAATACAACCGGCTGAGAATAAAACACGTAAGCATTCTTGTCATTAACAATCCAGTGTACTGTGATCTTGATGCCACAAACAACGTGACCCCCGGTGTGGGTAGCTAGTTATACTATCAACTTATAATTTTTATTATAAGGGAATCAAATAATAAAAAGATTTAGCTTAGAAAAAAATCGTTTTTCTGAAAAGAAGATTAGACTCCCTCCCTTACATTAGATCTAATTCCATGTGTGCATGGTTTGGAATCAAACCTGGATGTGTGGATTTATATTTGTCTGCACTACTGATTTAGCTGCTTCTGTCGGTTATGTATTGTCCAATTTTCATAGGTAAGAACAATTACAAGTACTTTCACATATCCATACGTCAAGCTTTCATCTTCACTCGTCACTTTTGATTGATATTAACAATATCCATAAATTAACTGTTTTAAATGGTGAAATGTTAATAATTTTGGTCACAAAAATTATTGGTTTACATTTTATAAAAGATTTTTCGTAAGAGAATTTGACTGTATATGTTTTTCCTAGACCGCCCATGTAACCTTTGTTTGTAAAAGTAAAGTCCATGTTTTGTTGGGGTGGGGGGGAGGGGGCGGTTTCTGAGAAAAGCCTCGACGCAAGATGATCCCACCACCCTCTTACAAGATATTCAACGAGGCGGTCCATCTCAACCTCCCCAGATAGGACTAAAACTAATATGAGTCATGTTGACGAAGTAAAACAACCCTTCCCCCTTCTGGAGTCTTGGTAGGGACTCCTACTGATTCCAGAATGTGGCTCTTGTCTGGTTAGCATCATAGCCAATTAAGAATTCGGGAATAAAACTCAATGTGGTACTTTTAAAAAGAACTCTTAGGTATAGTTCGCTTATGATGAATGTATACACCCAAACATCAGATAATATTTTTAAGTTTCTATCCCTTGCTTTATGTCTTAAGGTGCGGCCGAAGGTAGCACAAGTATTTTTACAGTTTTTATAGAATTGATATTTGTTCGCCAAAATAAATCAAATATGTCTCCAGTAGCAACATAGAGTTTAGTTTTATACACATGCTAATATATACATATCTTGAATATGTCAAGGTTGACCTGGAATTTTGTCAAAACTTTTTCTCTTTATTTAAAAAGTTTTGACAAAATTCCAGGACACCCTTGACCGATATTCAAGATCTGTTGATATTAGCATGTGCAGAAAACTAATCCTAATGTTGCTACTGGAGAAATATTTAATTTATTTTGGTTAAAAAAATGTAATGCTTTAAAAACTGAAAAATTACTCGCGCTCCCGTCTGCTGTACCTTAAAACGTCTCCAAATTATCCACATATGATTACATATGTGGATAATTCGGACACGTTTTAAGGTGCGGCAAAAGGTAGCGCGAGTAATTTTACAGTTTTTATAGCATTAAATTTTTTTAGCCAATATAAATCAAGTATTTCTCCAGTATCAACATTAAGATTAGTTTTCTGCACATGCTAATATCAACCGATCTTACTTTTACTTTACTATTTTACTTTTCTAACACAATTAACGTATCCCATAAAAGGCAGGGAGTAAATTCAGAACACACTGTTGGGATGCGAACTCTGTCCTTTCACTAGTGGCAAAAACTGAAATGATGAGAATGACGAGTTTGTCCACCCAGCCATTGATATGTGTATCAAAATATTACAAATATATTGAAAAATAGATGTGTTGTAGGTATAATAAATACAAATAACTTTACTTTTGTTCTCTCTTCATGAGTTAAGAGTCCCAGGTTCGTTTTCCAGCTTATCCGAAAGAATTATCATTGGTGTTTTGTGGGTTTATCCCTCCAGAGTGCTGAATTAACGGCATGAATCTGAGTTTTGTGTTTTTATCGATTTAACTTATTTTATAATTCATGTGCTTATAGAATCAGTCAGTTTAGAAAGTTCACGTTAAAATCCATTTAAATTTAATTTTACGAAACAGTGCCTTAGGAAAATAGCAGCTTAAAACCATTATCTTTTGTTAATATTTAAGGAAAAAGTTAGGAATATGCAACATTTTAATTGCTATTAGATTTCTACTCATGACTTAAAAATTATTAGTGAATTAAAACTACATATATTTGAACCATCTAATTTTGTGTATTTACTCCTTTCCATATTAAAGGATATCTCAATTTATGGGAAGAAAACTTTAAATATTTGAAACCAGTAGCAACATTTTTATTTTAAAAATGCTAGGGCTTAGGTCTATTACATAATCGCTATATTAAGGTGGGAATTAAGGGGTCGCGAAAAGGGCCAGTGTTTTAGCGGTTTTTATAGCAAAACATATTTTTGGTCAAAATAAATAAAATATTGCTTTGATATAAAAATAGAGTTTAAATTTATTCACATTGTGAAATCAACAGTTCTATAAAATGAGTTAAGAGTTTCCTGGAATTTAATGAGAACTTTTTCTCGCAATTTAAAAAGTTGGTCATCTTATGCCACCGTGCTCATGAGAGATATTCAACTATCGTTGATATCACCATGTTAAGAAAGTTAAGCTCTATGTTTGTATAGGATTAATATTTGATTTATTTTGATCAAAATAAGTCTTTCAATAAAAATTATAAAAACTCTCGTTTATTGGCGCGTTCCCTACAACCCCCAACCTTAATATACTGAAAATAATTTCAGTTTTATCTAAATTTTTGGGTGAACTAAATTACTAAGTACTTTAAATATTTTAACATACATCCTAGTTCCTGGTTTTAGCTATATTTTTAGTAAACCATTTCCTCAAGACGTTATGGAGACCTAATCTTATTTGTACTGACTGTACAATCACCTAGTACAATATACGTAGTAGCGTCGTTGTTTTGTTCACTACAAAGGACTGTGAAGGAATATCGTTGAAGATATTGTTGGAATTAAACAGGTATTTCTAAAGATCTTGTTAGTTGAGTAATAATTTTAACAAGGGGAAATAAATTACTTTGTAATAAGCTTTGACGTCTTACTATAAAAGACGATGTCTGCTAGTATAACTTAAAGTAGAAGCATTTGAACAAAACCAAATTAGCTTGAAACTACAAATTAGTTTAGCAACAGAGATGTAAAATATTACTTTAAATATATGACTTCTTAATGATTGTATTAATATAAAAATGAATTATAACATTTTATTCGACTTAATCTTACTATTGTTGTATTTAGGGAAATTTCTGTTACCCATACCTATCTTAAAATACAATGATTTAAAGAAAATAATTTTAATTAGGGAAGCACACTCTCACATTTGGGCAGGAGGACAAAGGTGTCAGTCTCATCTTGTCTACTTTGATGGCCATGAAGAAGTTAGGTTTATAATTTTCTACCACTCCACGCAAATTCGGATACATTTCCAATACTTTTATCACCTTTAACTAATTGGATATGAGTCTACCTAAAACAGGTAGAAAGGCGTGTAGCAAATAAATCTCTCATCTAGGAGCTCAACCTATTTTATGTATTTACCAATTAAGCTAGTGAGTTAAGAATGATGAAGGCTGAATTTAGAGGGATTGTACCCACATTTACGTGGATAGAGATTGTAAAACTTTTTAGGAAAATCCGCTCTTAGTACACCCTAATGGAATTTGAACCCCGATCCCTCTGTCATAGATCGCATTGTGATTGTAACGCCTTATACCAAGCATACACTGAAACAGGTTTCGTTTTATTAATATTGATTTTCTTCCAACACTTTTTATAATAAACTAAAAAAAACTAATATAAATCTAGAATTCTGGTTTTGAAGTGCATGTTCATTCACAGAGGCTAATAAATTTTAAGTGTTCAGACCTCTGTGTGTGGTATATTAACGCACCATGCTCATGTCAGACAAACAAAATGTGAATTTTATTAATAAATATCGATATACATTATACACCAAGTAATACAATTAATATAATATTTTTTTAAAAATTCTAAAAATGTTAAAAGTATGGAGTTAATATAAATTAAAGGTTAAGTCTTAGAAATATTTTTCAAAAAATATATTAAAAAATTTGATTAATAAATTAGTTTAGATAGTTGATGTAATCAATTTAGATTTTAAAACAAAATGTATAATTAGGTTAATTATGGTAAGAACATATTGTCAAATTATGAACATTAAACATATAATGAATAATTCATCATCAATTTAGTTATATATAAGGTGATTGATTATATGTCTAAAATGCATTAAACCACGTTACAAGGTTGTTGTAAAACTTACAGATAACAAAGTATGTTAGACACAACAATGTTTAAGTTCAAGTAAGGTAAAGGACAAACTATGAAATTTAAGTTAAGATTTTAACATCTGCAAAATAGGCTATAATGAAATAATTGAGAATTGTTATACAATGACTTGAGAATTCACAATTTATGATGAAACAATGCTTAAGGTTTGAATAAAGTTTGAATTAAAGTTGAAAAGTATAAAAATTAATTTATAGGTTAACAAATATAAAACGAGTTTAAATGAAGTAAAGTATTTGTTTACTTGTATTAATACTCCTTGTGCATTTCCAGCATTGGAAAGATGCTTGAATGCTTTAATCCAACATGTTTCGACACTTATGGGGCCAATTTCATAGTCAAATTTAGTACGCCTCAAGTGCGGCGCTACACTAAGTACATGACGTCACCTACCTAAACAAGAATGGAATGGGCCAGTTTCCTATGCGAGAACGGCCCATTCCATTCTAGTTTAGGTAGGTGTCGTCATGTACTTAGTGTAGCGCCGCACTTGAGGCGTACTAAATTTGACTATGAAACTGGCCCATGGTGTCATAATAATAGACAAAAGGTCGTTAAAAACACAATGTGTTGATACGACTGCGAGATGTTTTCTGTCATGTTTTCTGAATGATTCTTCAGACTATAATATTTTAATAGTATATTATATATATATATTTAAATTTTACCACTGAATAAAAACTGTTTTTAACTTTAGTGCCAATAGAATTGTTTGTAAATATATCTAGCACAGGTTATTATTACCTAAGCTTGAAAGAGTATTCTTTTCAACAATAACAAAAAAAAGGTAAGTTAACTAAGTAGTAAATAGGTGAATCAAACATCAGTGTTGAACTTTATTAATGTTTGTGGCTGTGCTAAAAGATATAAACTTCCAGTCTGAGTTTACATTAATGTTTACGAGAACCCTCTCACAACAGACAGTCCCATTTTTATTGGAAGGCATTTTGGAAAATACGTATTTTTTGTTGTGAATTTTATAATATTTTACCATATTATTAGTGTTACTTTAATAGGTATTTACCAAAAATATCAAAAAAGACCATTGAATTTCAAAAGACAAGATGTATAAATACGTAAAAGTTATATTCCTTACAAGTACCTACTAGATTTTACAGGTGTCAAATAAAGTTCTACTTAAGTTGGACTGGAGCGAACAGGTTTTAATACATTATTGGGTAACTGTCCAAAAATTTTAAACAAACAACTTAGATTCTACTTTTACTTGAAATAACATATATCAATTCTAATAAAGGTGGTTTGTGTGAACATATATATTCAAAACACAAAAGCATTTTATAACCCATGCCACAAAATTGAATTTTAGTGTTACTTTTTTCTAAATATATGTCTAAATATTGTTTGTCAAAACCCTAATATTTTATTTTGAGCAAAAGTAGAATCTATCCATTCTATTAAAGATTGTTTTTATAAATATATGTAATCAAAAAACAAAAGCTTTTTATAATCCATGACACAACATTGAATTTTAGTATTACTTTTTTCTAAATATATCTGCAATAATTTTAGGATTTGATTTTTTTTTTAATTGTTCAAAAATTATGAAATATAATAACTGAAAAAGTTGGCTTGGATTAGTACGCAAAAAAGGAACCAAGCCTTGGATATGTTTACTTGGGTGATTATGATTTTATTAAGATTTGTAACAGTATTAAATTATATTTTCTTTTTAAATAAAAAGGTCTACTTCACGTAATAGCATCTAATTACACGGATCGGTTAGCTATTAAGAAGCTAAAATCTAGATCAAGTATGGTCACATCTTCATGGAGGGAGTATGGGAAAACTTTTAGGAAAACTTCTTCAGAACTCCTAAAGTGATAGGATTCGTTACTTCCTGGTTACCTTCTAACCAGATTCCAAGAAGAGTTCAACGTCTATACCTTGTCCCCCATTATAATGTGGGTGGAAACAAATATATATTATAATATTTGTGATGCCTTTGATGTGCACTTTCTAAGCAGAATTAAACTCTAAACACACGATTTACAAACTTTCTTAAATAATGGACGCCACACCTAGTACCCTGGCCGTCAACTAATCACTGTGAAAGTGAAAGCTCTCATTTTTAACTAATATAATTATTTTGTAGATGCTAGGGAATCAAACTTGAGACCATTAATTTGAAATACAAATGTATTACCGACTTATCTTGGGTGTCGGGCAGTGTCCACTTAAATAATTAATTCCACTACCAAAGTAATATGTAAATATCATAAAGTTGTTTTTAATTTTTTCAATTACGGGAAGATCAAGATTAGAATCTCAGTTGGGTCCACTGAGTTTTTTTTTTTTTTACTAAATGGTTTCCCACTCTCCTTCCATGCAAGTGTTGGTATATCACCCCTTAAATTCTTCCTTCTTAATCCCTACCCTTTTAGTGTAATTATCATATATATGCATAACCTGAATGGTTAGTAGGACACGGTGCTAAAAAAACTATTTATGACGTTTCCACTGGATTTTATTGGGTATAATTAAGTGAATATAATAAAAAATTAAATACACTTAAGCCATTATTTGGTAATAAACTTTCAAATATTGATATGAACTTTAGATAAAATAAAATTCTTACAAATAAATATCTAATTTACATCTTTTTTCCCCTTTTATTAAAACTATAATGAATTTTTCTCTCAATTTTTAGCCATCTTGTTTATTAAAGCCTCTACCATTAGTTTGTATTATTTAATTGGTTACTTTATTGTTCTAGTATTATGGCAATAATACCAATGTACTGAATCATCCTTGCTTGTACCTAGTTTAATTTGTTAAACCCTCTTTTCATTGAAATGACTCCTGGACCAAATTTATTATGCGTAGTCATCTATAACACCTGTTTTATTACCAGAACTCTCATTACTTTTGCACTACAGATTACTACCCATCTAATACCCGCATAACTAAACTAATGATCTAGTAAAGAGTAAATTATCTCGAGAATAAATGTAACCACCTTTGTCTGACGAAGAGGTGAAAATAAAATTATTAAATATCCAAATTCAATACACCAAAGCAGGATTCTATGCATCCACCATGGTTCGGATTCCACGTTAAACTGTAAGTCCTCCATTTCATCTCATAATCACCCTACCATTACACATTAGCGTAAGTGCGTATAACCCGAACGGGTAGTAAACGCGGTGCTAATAATAATAATATTCTTGAATTCTTCAGACAATACGAGGTTAGTTCTTTGTCTTGTTTATCTACCGTTATGGGTATTTTAAAATTAATTGGAATTTGAACAATTTAATGTTGATATTATTTTTCTTAAGTGAGGCAAATATTTTTAGCGCTTTAAAATATATTTTTTTAAATTGTCAGTTTCCACGCAAACACGTTGCCTTGTTCATTTATCCCCTCAATATTTTATATGTGTTATAAAGAGAAGGAAACTTACAGGTTACTGTAGAGAATAACCGACTAAAGTTGTCTAACCATAGAGGAAAGTAACATATCGTTTTTTATGTGAAAGGGGCGCGACAGTGAGTTAGCATAAGTCATAGCCAGGAACACTCAGGGGGCCGTCGAATTCCCAGAGTCTGGGTCACGCCGACAAATTAACCTTTCATCGCCGTGCATTGTTGCCAAGTTGCTTTATGTTTAGGAGAGAGAATCCTTACCCGTGAACAAGATTGAAAGGGGAAGATATTACCAAACTCCTTCAAAGGGTTAACAAAGCATTGTTGGTGGCGTTGAGAATATGGTTGGGTGGTTCTGATACCATGTCTGATGTCAACTCAACATCTGCCATTTGTCATTGTTAGATGCGTGGTATGTTTAGCAATATTAATATTTAGTATACCAATAGCTATTTGATAAATTTTAAGTTACTACAATAAATATTTGGGATTCAATTAGTTGTTTAATAGCATTAAAATATCACATTGAACATTATCCATTGACTTTGAATTGGGCACAACTCAAGAACAATGTGTATAAATGTTTTCATAGATAGGAGAAAAAAGTAAAATATTGAAGAATGGAATACCAAATTAATAAATCAAATTTTACTATCCTCTAGTTTCTTATAAACTCTAGTTTATGTTTCCCCTTTCCTGAAACATCAAGTATTCTTTTTGTAATTTGTGTTCTAAATGTTAGTTTTATTCTTCAAAGTCAATTTTAGGCTTTCCGGTACTTGTTTTATTCTTTAAAGTCAGCTTCTCGGTACTTTTTTATTCTTTAAAGTCAGCTTCCCGATACTTTTTTATTCTTTAAAGTCAGCTTCCCGATACTTTTTTATTCTTTAAAGTCAGCTTCCCGATACTTTTTTATTCTTTAAAGTCAGATTCCCGATACTTGTTTTATTCTTTAAAGTCAGCTTCCCGGTACTTTTTTATTCTTTAAAGTCAGCTTCCCGATACTTTTTTATTCTTTAAAGTCAGATTCCCGATACTTGTTTTATTCTTTAAAGTCAGGTTCCCGATACTGTTTTTCTTCTTTAAATTTGGCTTCATTATTCTTGTATTTTCCTCGACGTTTTTTGTTACCTTGTTTATTTTGTTCGGAGTGGGATTGTACACAAGAGGAGACGACATCCTTACTAATCTTGCCAAGGTATCAGATTCTGATGAGCGTCTCTCATCAGCGCCAAACCCAAGAACACAATCGACCAGGCATCACTCCGTGCATGGTAATGAAAAAGCCCTTTAAAAAGGGCCCCAAAGAACGGGTAGAAAAGTAAGAAAATAATACACACAAAAAAAGAGGAGATAGAAATTGTAGGGCGTAAAAGATAGAAAGAGGATTGCCGTAATTAGAAGTAAATGAGAAAACTTTGTGAATTTGAAGAAGTGTTAGCGTTAGCATAGCAAGAACCTATCTCTTGGATTCTCTTTTGTGGAGGTATAACCAATCCCCCCCTCCATCCTATTATTTTTCTTTACTCTTTCTCGGTGAAATAAGTAACGTGAAACGCCTTCATTTTGGGGCCTTACTTGCGTTTTCACGTTATTTTATCTCGTTCTAGTTTCAATTTTCGCTCATACTTATTTTCTTAGCTTCTTGTTCAAAGTCGTTTTAATACTCTCTTTTGTTCCATTTAAAATGTAATGATTTTTCACTTTTGGTTAAACTACGACCAAGGTTGGGTAAATGTTAAAAAAAAAAACATTTTTTATGTTTTAGTCTAAGCTAAGGTTATTTATTTTATGGTTTTGTAACAGGGAAAAAACTAGTTTGCTTATAAATCATGAATTATTGCAATTTAGATCATTTGTAACGACATCAACCGATACAAATAATAATCAGGTTGGGCTATAAAATGTAGTTTCATCTTTAGGTGTGTACGCTTTTCATTTAACTATGATAATATTTAATCTAGCAGTGAGAAACATTCAAAACTTGTTAATTATTATAATATAATATATATCAATTTAAAACCCTTAAGCCACCACATTAGTTATTAGTTTATTACGTGTTTGAATAATTATTTATAATTAATACAAGTAAGATGAAATGCCAGTGCTAATAAGAATTGATATAAGAACGCTTCCTATATTATGTTAGTCTACTCGTATAAGTTGTGTTAAAATGAATCAATATAAAACGCTATTATTATGTTTTTAAAGATAAATTCTCCATCTAAATATCATATTCTGAAAATTGAAAAATGACACCTTACACGGGTTCGATACCCATGTAATGTTGTCATTTTTCAATTTTCAGAATTTATTAAAGTGAGTTAATGTCCACGTTGAAAACTATTAAAATAATTATTAAATCTCTTAAATTATTCTACTTAGTATCCAAAAATAAATAAAAATATAAGTAGTAGTAGTTATTTCAACCAACCAAATGGAAATAATATTTGTGGTACTATATTATTTTAGCACTATTAAGGCACTGACATACTTGGCAGATGAACACTATGACAAAAACGCCGCAATAAGGATTCCAGAGCGTCATTTAAAGTTATGTATATTGGTTACTGTAAGGGTTTTTCACGCTGGGACGCCAGTGACTGGTCCCAAAATACAGTATTTAGAATTGCAGCTTTTCACATTGGGACACTGCTGTGTATGGCCTAGTCACAGTGACACAGTCTCTTAGCTTCGTCAATGCTACGGACAAGGTATCTGTGTCCGATCGAGTCACAACAGATAGATTAGTTTCAATGGGAGCGTTCACATTGGAACACCTGAGACTAGCTTTGTGTGTGGTATTGCCAACTAGCAGCTAGCTTAGTCGGTCGTTTATTTGACGTCAAGCACAATGATCTATTTCTCTTACTCTAACCATAAGTTTAAATTTTGATAAATGCCGAAGAATTTATATATGATGTATAAATTCATGATGTTATTTGGGAGGTTCAATCGTCAAATAGTTTCTATAACGAGTCTTTCTACTGCCAAACACCTAGTGGAGAGTGTGCGTGTAAGCGCTTTTCACTTGTTTTTTTCCTCTTTTTGTTTATAAACACTAGTGACAAATAGTTCATAGTCACTCGAGTAATTTAAATTAATAAAAAACATAAGAAAACGATAACTAGTTTGTTATTGATGAAGTGTTGGACACTGACCATCCCATCAGTACTCGCCACAAACACTGGATAGAAAGAGAGTATTAATTAATTAATTACATATTTTTGGGGTTTTATTAATATAAACACGTTTAAGTAAAACTAATTAGGATATCCAAATTATTAAATCTACAAATTAGCACAATAAATTAATATTTTACTAGAGATATAACAGAAAATGTGGTCGAATGTGCCATTTAATGTTTCTATAAATAAATTAATTAATACTGAAGTCATTATACTGAGATAGTAAAAAAAAGTAAGGGTATATGAAATAAATTAAAATGAGTGTCCAATCATTTTACATAGCCGCAGTACAACAAATGAATAGTATTAAGTTTTACATAAATTAGTTTCAAAACAAAATAAAACGTGAAGAAATTGTGTACTAAATATTAAATTAAGAAAAAATAAATATATATAAAATAACTATAAATATTTCATTATTTAACCACTGTATAACAAATGAAGACACATAAAGTTTACATAAATCTTTTGAAAACTATAAAAAGCAAAGAAGAAATGTTTGTAATAAATACTAAACTAGGTTATAAGCTAAGATGTAATATTGTGTTCACACATGGAAGATAATTGTCACTGGTGTATCATTATTAAGACACCCTTAAAGTCGCTCATGTGTGTGACCTAGTCACAGTCCTCAAGCTGTAGTTGAGTGGTTTGTGGCCAGCCTCCAAATACAACACAGAAATAAATGCTCTCATCCTCATTAGACTATCGACTTGCTAAGGTGGCGTAGTTTGCTAACACGCTAGACGTGTTGAGCTCGTCTGCTGAGTACGGTGATATCAAGGTTCGAATCTCGGTTGGGTGAAAGTTTTTTTTTCCTAAATGGTTTTCCAATCTCCTTATACGCAATTGTGGGTTCACTTCCTCTAATTCGACCTTCCCAATTCCTAATCTATTATCGTAATTAGTACTTAAAGCGTATAACCCGAACGGGTAGTAAGACGTGGGGCTAATATTAATGAATTAATTATCATAGAGGCTATTAGCCTAGTAAGTGTGACCACAACCTAACAATAATTTACTTTTTATATACAACTTCCCTAAGGGATTTCTACAAAGATGTTTGATCTAACTCTGATCTTCAAAAAGTCTTAGTATTCCCACTGAAAAATAAGAAGGCACTTTTCCAAAAATAAAATTAATTATTATTTTTCAATGTGATATTTACTTTCTAATTCTGTTGTTTTAAACTAGATAGGTTTTATTATGTTTAACACCATTACATTTATATCATATTTTGAAATATTAAGTATTGATATAAAAGTTTTATCAGTTGTGTGAACTGGAAAATAAAAAAAACTCTTTTTTTAAATTATTATGAAGACCTAATTTGTTTTATATCTTTTCGGTAGGGATTAGATCTGATGCTTCTATATTTGTTAACCACTATCACATTTTGAGCATGTTAAAAAATACAAACGTTTCATTGTTCTCAAATTAGAGATCGTTAGGTTCTTTTTCCTTCTGGAACCATGCTTTACAACCCGTCCGGTTTGTCTGAATTTTATTACACTAATTGGTTTCTAGTTGAGGAAATTAAGATTAAAATCAAATTCAACCGCATTTGAATGAAGTGTGAGTGATAAAATCACTTTGGTGAATACCACCCTTAAAATACCCGGTTAGTATTCTTGTCTTCCAAACCCTCCCTCACCCAATCACCACCAAACCAAACTTGAATAATTTGACATTTACTCCTCGATCCTACTGACACTAGTAGTTTCAATTCGGTGCGTTTGAGTACGCCACATTAGGTGGCCGGCCTCACCCGTATCAGTGGTAGCACAGTCCTAGTGTTAAGCTCAAAATATACTCAATTAGCAGTGATGGAGAATTTGAGGTGCTTATCTCAGTAGGATGAAATTGGGGTAGTTTTCATAATGATACCTGAGGTTTTCTCCTTTCAGCAATGATGGAGTTGCATTTCTTACAATCTACTTTACAAATTCCCATCCGTTAAATTAACATTGGTATTGAACATACTCTTTATATATTTTTTAAAATAAATAAACCCCTTAATTCACACGAATTTTCTAAGAAGAACAACTATTTTTAAAGTGTAAATTATTATATTTTAACGTGGAGCTTTACCTAAAATTACAACCCATAAAAGAAGACTTGATGACACGAAAACTTTTAAAAAAAATACAGGAATAGCCATTTCAATAACTGCCCGTCATAGTTTGAAATATATAGAGAAGGGAAAGTCTTGTAATTTGGAGTTCATCGTTATTCATTCTTCATTTTTCACCTTAAAACACCCAGGGGGTGAATTTTTGAGGTTATAAACACTCCCCAAAAGCATATTTTTTACGTGTTTAACAAAATATTAACATGAAAAATATGGTTGATCACCTTTTTAAATGAAACTTGTTCAAAATTATGACCTATTTTGTTTGGAACGTTATTTGAATCAGCATCACGTTATTTGAATAAATTAACTCTTTGTATTCAAATAAATAAAAAATTGAAGTTGATTACCAAATAAAATGAGAATACCACAATCATGCCTGGTATATAAGCCACACTTACAACGAGAAATTTCTTAAGAAGTTTTAATGAATTTCTTTGTTAATATGTAGAGTCCACCCTGGTCAAGAGGATTCAGGCGATGAGTTTAAAATTTAATTTTTCCTCCTATAAAAATAATACCATATATTATAGTCTCCACATGTTATAAAAGTAGATGAAACCCTATTTTAATAATCGGATGTATTTATAATGCTACTCGTTGAACCCAAATTATTTAAAAAATAGCGTTGCTTACAAAGTAATTTATCTATAATAATATACTACAACCAGTTTTACAGCCATCAGTTTAATCTCATATTTAAAAATAAATTTTAAAGTATGTCAATGATACAATTTTTGGCCTTGCCAAAAAACAAACCCAGTACCTTTATAAAAAAAAAGGCATGCGCTACCAGTCATGCCAAAGTATTGATTTAAGACCGTTAATTCTCACTCACCAGAGGCTTGGCTACAAGCATAACTCACTAGGTTTAAGTAGCTATAATCATAAAAATAGAAAAATACCCAAACGAATGGAAACACGAATTAAGGCACCGGTCTCTCTTGTCTAGTTTGATTGGATAAAGTGGTTCAAATCCCGGTGGATTGTAATGATGTTGGTTTTCTTTTACAAAACTTTTCTCCTTCCTTCATGAAAATGCGGGTACTCTGTATCTAAGTTTAGTATTTATTATCACCACTTCACAATGTGTAAATATTGTATATATTCATGATGGTAAGTATAATGCGAATGAGGATGAAAGACACAAGTATTTATAAGTGAAATTATATTTTGAAACAGATTTAATCAAAACCTTAGACTGTTAACTTTATCCCAGTAAACTGTGTTATATAATTATAATACTAAACTGATATTTAATTAGTGTTAATATGAATCTAAACAGGGAATTTCCTTGTGGACAAATAGATATGATACAAATTAATAATTCGGTTTTACGTCCCCCCGGAACAAAAAAAGAAAGATGATTTTAAAATTATGCCCTCCCTTGCTAAAGATCTGAAACCTGTTGATGGATTTGATAAAAACTTGATATTTAGAGTTTCTATAGTAAATTTAGGACTTTTTTTTATTTTACCTAACCCTAACAGAACCAAAAATATCAATGATAATTTTTCAAATTAATTAAAAAAACCGAAAAGAATTAAGAAATATTTACACTGTGAGGAATCTTTAGTACTACATTTCATTATTTGTAACACATTTTGGTGGTCGTAGAAGTTTGGTTGCCATGAAAAGTAAACAAGAAGAGATTGTTTTCAACAAGAAACTCTTCTTCTCGTACCGTCTTATTGATAAGTGTTGTTGTTTATTTCCAACAAATAGCTTTTATTTATTATAGTTTTTTTTTATCTGTAAATCTTTTTACGCTCTACTCTCTTTACATTACGTCCTTAATAAATTTTTACAATGTTTAAATTTTTAAACTGTTTACCCTAAAATATTTTTAAAGGACTAAGTCAGGTAATTAATATAAAAAGGTATAATAGTTTAAAAGGTCAAAAGTAATAAAAATAGTAAAAATAAATAAGGTGCAGTAAGACAAAAAGTGCAAAAATATTTAAAAAAATCTAACATGATCAAAATGTCATAACGGGCAAAATAAGAGACAGTTGGGATACTATGGTAAAAAGGGAAAAATGGATAATAATTGTAAACAGGAAAAGAATTAAATCATAAAAATAAATAAAAAGGTATTAATGTTAAAAGGGGCGAAGGAAGTAAAAAGGTAAAAATGTGTTTAAAAGTTAAAGAGGTAAACAGGATATAAAAGTTAAATAGGGTAGAAATAATAAAGAATAAAAAGGATAAGGGGTAAAAACTGTAAAAAGTGTGTATAGTAAAAAAGAGTAATAAAACCAAAAGGGCAAAATTGCAATAGTGTAAAAATATATAATCAAAAAATAAAAAGTTTATAAACGTTAAAAGGGACGAAATATATAAGATTAAAAATACATTTAAGGTCCAAAAGGGTAAAAGGCAAAGAAATAGTAAAATTTTCATGGGGTATAACGAGTAAACGTGCTGGAAAGTGTAAAGAGGTTAAAAATGGTTAAAAAGGGTATATAGTACAATAAGGACTAAATGGTTGTTTCATAATACAAACAAAGTAAAAAGGTTAAAAAGGTGTAAAAAAATTAAAATTGGTAAAAATGGTAAGAGGGGTAAAAGGTGAAATGGGTTAAATGCAGTTTTAACAAAGCAAAAGTATTTAAATTGGACTTAATACAGACCTTAAACAACAAATTATTTACATGGGACACACTTTCTTGAGTAGAGAGAAATTATTATAGCTAATCTTTAAAAGAACTGCCAGATTTTAAACTTTATCAAATTATGTATTATTATTTTGACATGTGAATTATTCAGCCAGCTTTCGCATTTTATATCACAATTTAAATCAATAAAGGATTAATATTTAAACATTATTTAAGATTTATTTACTTTTCCCGGTAGTTTATTTTCCATACTATAAATAACAAAGCTACATTTTAGATTCCTCGTGCAAAAACGGGTACGCCAAGTAATTATAAATTATTTACTATCATGACCTAGTAATCATTTACATAGCCACCAACGTCGCCTTCATTAATTGTATTCTTGAATTAAATATTTATAGTAACAAGAAGAGAGATAACGTTGTAATCTTTAAGGAAAATTCTTTTTCTCATAATTTTATTATTCGTGTATTATTTGTTGTATTTGTAGAGTTTAGAAAATGTCTATATTTTATATTTTAATACACAAATAAAATCAGCTGTTGTACCCTGGTTTGCTGGATATTGTGATTAACTCAGACATTTTTATGATTTCAATAAACATTTAAATCATTTAAATGGTAAGTTTGTTTTATCTATAAAATATTTATAAAATAGTGAAAGGTGAATTTAGCTTTGTTTCAGTTTATAAATATTACGTTGGTAAACAAAGATTAAATAATTAAATGATAGTCTATATAGAGGGTAAATATTACCGAAGTACTGAGAAACTTTGCAAGGGTCTTCCAGTTTTATTTATTTTAAATATAAGAGTTTATATATTTTTTTCTCCATGGCTTGAAAAGTAAAGAAGAACTCACATTAAAATAAAAGCGTTTAACAATAAAATTGTTGTGTAAAACAAAAAATTTGTTTTTATGCATCTTCTGAAAACTAACACTTTCGTTACTCAAGTTCCTTTAGTTATAGGCTACTTACTCGTATATATTATATGTAAATAAATATTAACAAACAGGTTGCAAATCATTTTAATTACGGTCTCCTTCACAAGTACAGTGCCGTATTCACTTACATATATGCATACAGCACCCACACCCATCCATGCATATGTAGATGAACACACACACACACACACACACACATTACACATTACACAAGTAACAGTATAATAATATTCTAAAATTACGCGGATGTTAGCGATCATTTATATCAGCTCCAAGAACGTGATTTTTTTATTTATTTCTATACTATAAGGTATTTTAATTTGAGCTGTCTGGCCACACGGAACTAGGGCAATTTATTATAATAAAATCTGGAGCATTTCTCAAAAAATTCAGTAAAATTATTTTTTCTCGTTTTCACGTTCTACTATGCTTCTAGGGTGTCACATAGTTACACTTATGATAGAAGACTATTTTTATAAAGGAAATGTATATTATATAAAGAAAGAGAGTCAAAAGTATTACTAATAATCCCCTCAGTAATCGCAACAAGATTTGATCCCCAACTGCACCAATTAATAATATTATACCAGTAAACACACACTTTTGTAAGAGTACCCTCATATTATCGTCCTCTATGACTAAATTTTACTTTTAAAAAATTATTCTGACGTTAAGTTTAATAGAATTGGTTTAAGTCCCCTTCATCACAAAAATTTTCGAATGAGGCATTGTTATACTAATTACTACTTTAAAAAAAGAAAGAAAAAAGAGGTGTTTGTAAGATTTATCATGAAAATTTGGGAGTGTATAGTAAAACATATCACCCTTAGGATATTAAAAAAAAGTGCTATATCAAATTAGTGAAACAAAATCGTAAATGCCACGAGAGTGTGTGAAAACAAATTCATACACACACACACACATGTATTCACTGGCACACTCAGGTTAGATAATTTCCCAGTTTATTGCGTTAAGCAGCGGGTGGCAGTTATTGTACCACTGACCATACATGGCGCAATGTGAGGTATTTAATAGATGAAAAGCAGAGATAAAACCTTTTATTTTGGGTCTACTGCTTACATAATTTGGAAAGTCTATTTTTTATTTTAGCTCTTGTAATTACTATTTTGTGTCCCAGAAAATTCTAGTTTACTAAAAAAAGAGTATACGATATTTAAAAACTAAATTACTTTGGTAAGACTTGATTGATGTTGATAATATTTTGAATGTTTGTTTTGGTACATGTAAGTGTTTATAATCATTTTATTTTGCGTGTCAAACTCATAATCTCAAAATAAGGTAATATTTTGTCAATACAAAAATAATGAATATAAAAAAAAAATTGTTTCAAAATTAAATTTATACTAAATGAAAAGCAAATAAATAAAACCTTTTATTTAAAAAAATCAGGCCACAAAATGATCAAATCGTAAGAGCAGTTAAGATGTTATGAGTAAATTTAATTAAAATTTACCGATAGAATAACGCTTAAATAATAGCCTTATTATAAAAACAAGTAAGAAACCTAAGATTTCCAAATCTTACAGTGGTGTAAAATTACCTCTTATTATTATTAAGTGAAAAATATAATCAGAATTGTTTATTCTTTGAAAGTTTTAAAAAATGAGTGTTGTTTGATTTGATAAGCTCGTGGAATAAAGGTCAGTTTCACTTAGTTTTGTTTGTCTGAGTGTAAATACACTTAGGTTTTTGAGTGAGAAATTTGATACGTAGGCTTGTGAATTCTAGGTAAGCATTTTTGTGCACCTTGAAGATCTGGTACGCAGTATTGGTACTCCTAGGTGTGTTGGTATACATTCATGAGGATTATATGAGGTTTAGTACGCTTTCTATGGGCACATAGAAGCGTTATTACGTGCTATTAGGACATCTAAGAAGGATTATAGGAAAATTAGTCTGTGTTATTAGGACACATAAGAGGGTTTGTATGGAGACTTTGGATTCTATAAGAGTTAATTTCCCTTCTTGGGGAAGCTAAGAGAATTGGTGCACATTATTGAGACAATTAGGAGAGCTGGTTCAGAGTATTGGGACACATAAAATGTTCCCGGTGAGAATTTTGTTACACAATATCTATACTTATAAAATAACATGTCCTGACTGACTGACTGACTGACTGACTGACAGATTCAGCATCGCCGAGCGCAAACTATCAAGGCTACAAGCATGAAATTCGGACTGTATATTCATTTTGTTATGTAGGCACCCACTAAGAAAGGATTTTAGAAAATTCCACCCCAAAGGGGTCCAAATAGCGGATGATAATATGTATGATAATATGTATGAAAGTCCGTCATTTTGAAAGTTACATAAACAAAATTTTGTATTTCGGTTATTGACGTAAAACAAATAAATACGTGTTTCAGGAATTTTGGAAATTTTATTTAATAAGGGATGAAAAGGGGGGTGAAAGTTTGTATCGGACTTGCAATATTTTTGATCTGAGGTCAAGTTATGGTCATCAACGTAACGTAATATTTTAAATTAATCTGTAAATACATATGTATATTTTCGTATTTGTATATAATCAACTTCCACGCGAGCAAAGCCAGGGGAACAGCTATCTAGTTTAGATATATAAGTGTGATGTAACGCATTCTTGGGGAGTCTAAGAGGACTAGTATACAATCTTAGTACACTTAAGGGGACTGGTATGATGACTTGGTGAGCTTATTCCCAATATCATTGCTGAGGCAACTGCAGGTCTTATGGAGAAATCTTCTTTCCTCTCTCTCTCTATCTCTCTCTATCTCTCTCTCTCTCTCTCTCTCAGTTAACACTGCCAAATCTCCTCGTTCTTAATTATGTCTGAAGGTAGTGTGCTGGGTTAAGATGGCGCTACTGGCAACCTCGATTAACAGTGTTGCAAAACTTATCTTATATTTGAGGGGATATTGACAACATGAAAACGAGAGAATGACAACGCTGTTTCCCAATATAAACCATGTATATCCCTCAGTGATGATATCCAGTGTAGGAGTGTTGGTATATAGAAGTTTCAAAGTGAGAGAGTCAATGCATAGTTTTGGATTATCTAATAGTAGACACCTACCCAAACCTGCTTCACACGTTCCAAACATCATAGGTATTCCAAACCTACCTATGAAAACTTATAATCTTTACTAACTTTTGCCAAACGACATATTACCAAAATACACACTTTCGTAATAATTTTACATAACAAAGATGCAATTCTCTAAGAGTATAAATTTCTAAATTTTTAACTGCCTTCAAAAATTTCAGGATTATATTTTTGCTTCAGTTAGCTTAACAACTTAACAAAAACGTCTAAAATTGAATTCAAACAGGCCTACTTTAAGTAAATCATTTTTAATTGATTAAATATAATATGCAAAGTTATATATTAATCGAACATGTTCTTTTCCTTTTGTTTTTTTATAGGAAAACACATTTTTACTTTAATTTTATATTGGAAGTCTAATAAATAACCCATTCTCATAAATATAAGTTTATATTGTACTATTGTTTTCCAGAGGAAAACTTAAATTTTGACTAATGGTTTTTATTTCTTCTTAGATTCAAAGATTGTAAAAGTTGTTTATTCGTACAGTGTTCCTTTGTGAGAAAACACGTCAGTTAAACACTCCCGAGCACATAATAATACATCGTTTTTATTGCCACGTTACACAAGTCGTACAAGATAGCAAGAGAGCTTTATTGAGTTTCGTAAAGTATTGCGACTCAAATGTATTTTGGTAATGTTGCTTTATCATATGATTGTGATAAAGGAAAGAAACAAGAACATACATGATTGAGAAGATAACGGTTACAAGCGCGGAATAAAAAAAAAGTTCGGTGAAACACGTTTAAGAAGGAAATATAAGTAGTAAATTCAGTTCCTCAGATAAGAGTAAAATAAAAATTAGCAAACACAATTAAATGGATGAGTTAGTAACTAAGCTTACTGGATACTTATATATTATTATTATTATTATTATTATTATTATTATTATGGTTATTATTAACAGTAAAGTAATCATAGCTCTGAGAATAAACTGCTTCTCAGATACAGATACAATTTTATATAATTTTTCTAGATTTCTCTTAATAAATTTGAATCTATTTGAATTGATTTGTTCTTGGAAAAAAATGTAAATGTAAAGATGTTTCCAAAAAGTAAGAGTAAGGGCTTGGATAAAAAGCATAAAATCGGCCTCAGTTTTAAAGAAAATATGGAGAATCAAGCGCTCAAAAAATTAGTTTGGTTCCCATAGGATAGAATTGTTAATTTATAAAAACTAGGATCATATAATTTCATGTCATTTAATGCAAAGAAATCCTTTTAAAAGTGCCCTTTAGAATAGATTAATGATATACCTAGATAAATTATATTTTGTGAATGTTCTGCAAATTTAGTAAAAATAAAATTCTTTAATTCCAAATCTATATAAACCTTGGTCATATTTATTGTAATATAATTATAAATTTACCCCTTAAAAATATATATCTAGCTTACATCCGAATTTGTATTATATTTTGAAGAAATTAATGTACCAACATTATATTACTGTTGTATTACTGAACACTTGTAAAATGTCTAAGTATTACAATTCATAAAAGATTAGTAAAACGATAATCTAGGTATCTCATACATTTATAGTTTGGATGTTATGTTTTAATTTTAAACAAAATAATTTTAATACATTTATATTCTTAACTATAGTACATTGTTAAGAATTATTAAAATATGAGGTGAAGAAGACACAAACTTTGAAAAAGAATTCTAGTGAAATATAAAAATGATACGTCATTAAAAAGTTAGAGCGATCTCTTTTTACTTCAGGGCAGAAAAAAAAAAGTCAAAATAATGGAGAACCCAATAATATGTTGTGACACCCGTGTTTTTATTTTATTTTATATTTCCCGTTTGGTCTTGATATTGATCAAAATTGAATTAAAATCATGGTTGACAATCATAACAATTATTTAATTACACCACTTACAAAATAATATTTCTAAGTAAAGGATAAATTAAATATTGAAGGTATATAAACAGAGTTACCTATATACCTAGCTGAATTTATTAATTTTATCTCGGTAAAAAGTCCATAATGAAATCACTTCTTAATGAATGTTAGTTATACTTAATTCATACAATATAATCGATTTAAAATAAAAATTATTAATAATAGTAAGTTTATAATAAGAATGCATTGCGTAGTTCTTATACGTGTTATTAAAGTAAATGTTTACAAATGACTACAAATGATGCTACATTAAAATAAATTGGTATGGATTATTTTGATTGCTTTATTTAAATAGAAATAGGTCAAACAATAAATTGATGACAAGTAGGATTAATTAAAGCATATGTATATAGTTACCTTACTTTAAAATATAATAACATATGCTTATATATTTGTTTAATATATTGTAGCTAAAATCGAAAATACCTTTACATTAAATAGAACATTAAAAAGCCAATCTATTAAAATTAATAATGCAAAAATACACTTTATATTATTTTTAATACCAGTAAATATATTGAATTAAGTATTAAATAATAAATTTTGAATTAATTTATTATCATTTTTATTTGGCAATATATAGTTAAATAATATAAATTACGTCAAAGTTATTAACATGTATGTAATTAATAATAGATTTGAAGTAGAATTGGTGGCCTGGCGGTCTAGGGGTAAGGTGTCAGACTTATATGCTGGCGGCCGGGGTTCAATCCTCGGTCCCGGCACAGATTTATCTGATTACCAAACCCTTCCTTCACCTCTGACAAATTATCTTGTGAATGTGAGAATGCCAGGCCTCCACCGTGGTTCGGATTCCACGTTAAACTGTAGGTCCTTCATTTCATCTCACAATCACCCTACCATTACACATGAGCGTAAGTGCGTATAACCCGAACGGGTAGTAAGACGCGGTGCTAATAATAATAATAATAATAATAATAATAATAATAATAATAATAATAATAAAAGTAGAATTAACTTTATCTCTAATCCAATTCTTAATTTATTCCTATGAATCCTAAATCTCGAATCCAAATCTGGATCTTAGAATACATTATAAACATTAGAGGTTATGATACTAGTATTATTTTTTTCTTAAATTCCAATTTTTTACACATTAGATCGCTAGTTGCTTTATAAATTAGAAATCATAGACAAATGACAGTATTTTGTTCGTAAATGTGTGAGTTTTCATTTATCTTAATTGTACACAAATCGAATTTACTCTTATGCGGTTTAACGGTTTTTGTGTAAGGCCTACTATTTTATCTTATCTAAATATTTTAGTTAAATAAATGTATACTAATAAGAACTAGTAATAGGTATCTAATATGTCTAATATTTCTAAAGTTTTAAAATATATTGATGTTTATTTTGTTATGAAATTATTCAATAGGTAAAAAAACTGTTACTAAGATAATATTTTACATTGTATTTTTTCGCTGTACTAAGTGTTTATCCTACTTATTTTTTCAATTACTATTGATATAATTTAATTAATGATTAAAATATTAAAATGTATCAGTTAAAATAAATGTATAAGCAACTTAACAGTAAGTTTCCTATTTAAAATAATATAAAGCCAATAATTAATTCCTTAAATTATATAGTTTTCACTGGATTAGTAATCAAAACTTCTAATTAATTTCAAGCAAACCAGATATATATGTATATATATAATATCATAATTTTATATTATATATTTGTATTATTATATATAATATTATATATAATATAATATTATTATATATAATATAATATTATTATATATAATATAATATTATTATATATAATATAATATTATTATATATAATATAATATTATTATATATAATATATTATTATTATATATAATAATATTATTATAATATTTTATTAGACTAAATTGTTTTAACTTGCTCTGCGTTATTTATATATATATATATATATATATATATATATATATATATATAAAACGCAGAGCCAGTTAAAACAATTTGACCTAATAAAATATTTTAAGATATTTTTGTGAATTCCATTAAAATATTTAACTAATCTGTTATACGCTTAAGTACTAATTATGCTATTGGGTTAGGAATTGTGAATGTGAAATATAGAAGTAAAACCGCATTGGCACGGAGGGAGAGTGAAAAACAATTTAGGAAAAAAAAAAGTTCACCAAGAGAGATTTGAACTTAGATCTCCCCCTCCTCGGCAGTCTAGATCAACACGAAGCCAGAGCGTTAGCTAACTACGCCACCGGGGTGGATTTCAAGAAAGAGATGGAAGGAGCAGATAACAGAAAGTGTTCAAGTGAGAGGGTGAGAATGGAATAAATTAAATATTTAATATTATGTATTGTAATGGTCGAGTCCAAGTTTTACAATTATTAGGAAGAATGGTATTGGGTAAGTCATATTTTCAATATTAATTATTATTTAAATATATTTCTTTTAATTCATGGTTAATACCAAATATTTTAAGAATGAACCTCGTTATTTTTTTAGACATAACGGTTATAAGTGGTGTTTTACATGTAGGTTTACATCCTAGGGTTGTAATTAATTCATAATATGTTTTTTTAATGAGGTGAGAGATTTTACCCTAGAACTAATAAAATCTAGACTCCTCCAGTATATAATTACTGTCAAGACTCAAGGAATTTTAAGACTTAAAGATTTGAGTAATTAATAAGTTAATTATCAAATAAACAAACAGTATTATAGTTTTATTATAGTTTTTTTATAATACACTATATAGTTTAAAACTATTATTACTTCAATTTATATAGAATTAATAATAATTTATCTTTAATGTTATAAATGTTGAACCTACTCCTTTAAATGAATGAATGATACATTATTTGGATAAGAATATATTGTGTATAATTTATTAAGGCTTTATTTTTTGTTCTAGTTTCTATCATGACAGTAATATAAAATTAATATCAATTCGAATTATATACATGAATAGCTTAAATGATCTCTAAATGTCAGATTTCATAACCAAAGGATTTTCTTACAAACTTGATCTTTGTTTGGTGAATCTTTTATCAAACTTTCTGTTTCCTTGTCCTCATTTTCCCCCTCGGGAATCCCCTCAAAAATATTCCTTGGTAATTTAAACCCTCACCCACTTTAATTCTTTTGGGGAGTTGTTAAGGATGAAATTTATTTTTCTTCCCCTCTAAACATTAAAACATGGTGGCAGTTGGTGTTAATAACCGTTAATTATTCATTTGTGAAAGGTGTGTATGACAGACAAACTACAGAAATAAGGTAGGAATTATTACTGCATGGTTCTATTATACTTTTTTTTTTTACCGTTGTCTGGTTTATAAAGTTGATATTTTTACAAATTAATTATTTTACTTAAATTAAAAATGTCGCTAATATTCTGTTTTACCCACACCGTATTAAACTACACATCCAGGCTATATTAAAACACATTTTATTCAAGTATCATAATATCACTTTAAAATTCATTCTTCATTAAATTACTACACAAGCTATATCACCGTAGGAGTACTATTCCAAACTATCAACATATAATTACCATACAAATCATTAACCATAAAATTAATATATCAGACAATCACATTATAATTTCTATACAAGTAGAACCCGCCTCGGTGGCGTAGTTGGCTAACGCGCTTGTCGTGTCGACTGCTGAGGACGGGGAGATCGAGGTTCGAATCTCGGTCAGGTGAACTGGGGGTGGTTTTTCCTAAATGGTTTTCCACTCTCCCTGCACGCAAATGCGGGTTCACTTCCTTTAATTCAACCTCCCCAATTCCTAATTCATTAGTGTAATTAGTACTTAAGTGTATAACCCGAACGGGTAGTAAGACGCGGTGCTAAATAATAATAATAATAAATAATATACAAGTAGATCACCAAGCAGTTATTCCCAAAACAAATACTATACAATTACTATACAATAGCTATCCAAATTAATCTGTACACAATTAATATAAGTCAATATACAAGTAAATTACTAAACCAACTCCTATACAAATAATTTATAAATCAACTAACATTCAATTACTATCCAAACGAATATAGATAAATTTACTATACAAGTCAATCACTATACAATTCCTATCAATATTAACTATACAATTAATATACAAGCTAATCATTATTCAATTACTATCCTAATTATTCTGTATTTAATACAAGTCCAATTAATATACAAGCTAATCATTATTCAATTACTATCCTAATTATTCTGTATTTAATACAAGTCAATCATTATATAGTTGACATACAAGTCAACCGCCATACAAATAGTATAAAAGTCAATTACAATAAAATTGCTATATAAGTCAATAAATATTCACTAAGTGTATAACTCCAACAACACATCAATCAGGAATTTGGAAAGGGATGGTAGCTAAGACAGCGCTGGGATGTATCTATACTAGTGGTGTATGGGAAAGTATGTTATAAATTAGGAAAATGTACACCCGTTTGGGAAAAGAGAGAGTGGAGAAATCCTTCTTAAAAATCCAAACTCTCCCCTCACCCGGTAAACTATACTAGACAATAATGATTTTTTATACTTTCCCACTGGTGTCGGTTAACGATGTCACCAATTATATCTAATCATATAGGTGATATGTTATGTATAATAAAATAATAAACGTCTAGGGATTTAAAAAACTTAAAGTAGTTAAGTAATTTGTACATTATATTGGTACATGATGAAGTATAGAAGTAATCTGGTAGGAATGAAATTTTAAGATATTTTTTAATCAAAACTGAAAAGGTTTTATTTTATTATTTGTAGGCCATATCACTGCATCACAGTGTATGGAGCAGAAACTTGGATTCTTAGGAAGATGAAAGGTAATAATACTTGGAGAGCTTTTAAATGTGGTGCTGGAGAAGACTTGAGAAGACATGACGACACGGTAACAACTGAAGAAGTCCTAAGAAGAGTGGATGAGAAGAGTTCCATTTTAGATGTGTTGCTTCTTCGCAAAGCAAGCTGGATCATACGCATCCTTAGGAGAAACTGTCTTCTATACGACGTCATAGATGGAAAGGTTGAGGGAAATCGGAGTTTAGGAGGAAGGAGGATTAAAATACTAGATGACTTGAAGTAAAGAAGAAAATTCAGTAGCTGAAGGAGGAGACAGATGACAGGGAGCATTAGAGGTCTAAGTTTCACCTATAAATGTTATGGGCCTGTCATAAGACAGAACACCAAATAGGCCATATAATTAAATGTGTATTAAAATTATCTATTTAAAGTGATAGATGAAGAGAGTATTATCTAACTTATGATTAATACTAAAAGTATTAATAGCTTTAATAATTATGTACCGTCAAAATAGTTTCATCCTCTTATATAATGACTGTACTAGCCCATGCCACACACTAAGACACATACCAATAATTTTAATAACAAGGGCTGACACACATAAAAGCTAATATGCTGCGAATTTCTTACTAATACATATATTTGATAGTTGGAGAGAAAATCTAGATCTACTTTAACGTTTTTACACACCCAATAATGAGAGAGTTGTAGCTGCCAATTTTGATGATACTATCAATACCTATAAATAAACAATAAAATAATAGTATAATGTTATCATTTTTGACCGCCAAATATATTGGTTTTTCTAAAATCTCCTTTCTAAATAGATTTAGTTGGCTGTTATATCCCCTTCTACACATAAAGAAAGAATTATATTGAATAATTAAACGCCCACAATATTTATCGAACAATGGTACAATCTGTCTTGTTTTTTTTATTTCCACGTCGTACTATCCTTTCGGGGGTACGCCTATGTACTAACTATGCTAATATGTTAGGGATGAAGTAGGTTAGATATAAAGTTGAGAGTGAATTAAGCTACAAGGGATAGTTAGTAGTATGTCACCGTGTGGCACCAGACAAATTTGTCCAACAAGCTTTAATGTGACACAATTACCGTTGTACTCGCTTCGGTGACCGCGTGGTCTAACGCGCTATTCTCGTGTTAGACTAGACCTCCAAAGACGGGAAGATCGGGGCTCAATCCCAGTCGGGTGCAGTGAGGGTGGTTTTCCCTAAATGGTTTCCCCACTCTCCTTACACGCAAATTCGGGTGCATTTCCTAACAATTAATCCTTAAGACATGAGTATAATTGATAAATAGGCGTATAACCTGAACGGGTAGTAAGACGTGGTGATGAAAACAATATCAGATGGTACCATTCGTTAGGCAAATATTTCAACAACAAAAACCGTGGCACGGCGCCTGCACGCCACGGGACAACCAGGTTCATAAAATAAAGAAGACTTCACTACACCTTGCCATAGGTAATATTAGAACATTCGACTAATAAACCTTAAGGAAAATAACTACAGGTGACAAGGTTTATAGCCACTTGATAGAGTATCACTTTCTCGATTTTTGGCGCTATTACTGTCTGAAGACACGGATCATCGAAGATTTTTTTTTATCTCGATTGTTCCTTAACCCCCTTTCCTTTTATTTATTTTATTACATGTTTTTTACCCTGATAAATTGTTGAAACCTTACAATTATTGGATAGGGATCGACTTAAAATTGTGTATTAAGTTAATTTGTTAGAAATAAAATAAACTGAATGAAGCTAAGTCTAACCCCAAGTTATTAAGGGCTTAATTTAAAAAGTAGGGATGAGTTCGATAATTTTATAGAAGTGCTTTCGAATTAGAGTTAAGAGGGGATAGTCAGAGTTCAACACTATATCTCATATAGAAACTACACCAAGTACACCCATTTGGAAACTCGAACCTTGACCTCTTAGACACCAGCACATTAGCTAATACGGTTACTCATCTATATTGTGAGTTTTTATAACCCTACTATACAGAGCCTACACTTACATTATAAAAACCTATGTTCGTGTGTTCAAACCCAACCAGGGCGATGTATTTTTCTTGATTGGTAAAAATTCGTAGCACAACTTCCTTCGGAAGGGAAGTAGAGCCGTCGGTCTCAGGTCGATTGTCAGGTAAAATAATTTTGGAAGGTATGTGGAACTAACCTTCCAGCAAAATTTGTAGGCCCTTTCATTCACGATCAAAGAAATTCTCTTGTGCTGATATAATCAGTCAGTTCATAAAGTGCACGTTAAATACGTCAAATATATAACTATATTGTAAGAAATAAAAATTGATTTAAAATACTTTTTTGTACAAAACCATGTTTTACAATCACAGATGTAAAATAAAATTATTAAATTTAATATAATATACCTTGCCGTTGACGAGATAGTAAAATGATTTATATTATTAACTACCCCTATACCACCATCCACTCACCCGCCCACACCCCGTTCCCACTACTAAATATTAAAAAATATAAAAAAAACATTGAAAAGAGAGTTTGTGGCTTTAATAAATTATCCCATGTTCATATAAATTAATCCTGGAACGTGCTGCCACAAGCGACTTCAAAGCGATTATATAATATCCAAGTGATAATGTTGTGGCTCATTATATGGGCCTACCATGAACTACCAAAAAGGGATGAGGGAAGGTTGGTGTATGGCTGTATTTTAATTCATTATTGATGTCAAGCGTTTATGATGGATACGCATGTATTAAACCAACTGGGAAAAGTTAAAAAAATTTTAAAAACAATAAGGTGAAAATTAAGAAATTATAAATTATTAATGAAAGATATAATAACAAAAATCCTAATTCAAATTTTAACGAAATTAAAATAATTATTATGTTTCGTGAATTTACTGTGTTTGCATACAATATATTTTTAAATACATATATATATAATATATTTAATCACGCCGTTTCCTTACGGGTGCACAAAAAACTGTTTGCGTTTTTTTAAACACTGTACTTAACCCATAGTCACTAACTTACCAAATTTACCTATCCTTGCATACTCCCTTCGTTCAATAACATCAATACACCGAATCATTCATGCTCTTTTATTATTGAAACTTTAAATGTTTCTCTCTCTTTTTCATTCATTTGTCTTTAAGATTTAATCACGTCCTTATGGACTACACCTTCCTTTTGGATCCACACACTATACTTTCTTAAAATTGTCTCGTCACTGGTCCACACTAATTCTCTCAACATGTCCAAAAAACACCATTAAAAAAAATTTTGCAAAATTAAATTTAAGTATTTAAGCAGTGGTGACAATAAGTAGGTTAGTATTATTATAAAATATGACCGTTATAGAGTCTTAAAACTTAGTTCACTCATAAAAGTTAAATTGGTGATTTTTCAATCTTTTTTTTTTTTAATATAGCTAGTGAAGGTATACCATTCGTCCATGGTTATCTAAGTCACATTGTATTTATTATAATAAGTATTTAATACTTGTTTTGTTGTTGTTGTTGATGAGTTCATCTTCCCATTCCCACTGCTGAGCTGGGCCTGAGTCTGTCTAATGCAACAGTGAAATTAGTATATACATTTCAAGTGTATTAAATATTTATCATACAGTCCTATGTAGTGCATTTAATGAAGTTAAGATTACAATTCGACCTTAATTTAATTTTATTCAGCCATCAGAACTGATCTCATAGACACTCATACCTCAAAAGTTATATACATTAATTAAAATATGTTATAAATTTAATCTTTAATTTCTTTTTTATTTAACTCCACATCCTACTAGCCGTTCGGGTTATATGCTTAAGTACTAATGACGCTAATGGATTATGAATTGGAAAGGTTAAATTTATAGGCAATGAACCAAAATCTGCGTGGAAGGAGAGTGGAAATCCATTTAGGAAAATCAACATCAGTTCACCCGACCGAGATTCAAACCTCATCTCCCCGTCCTTGGAAGTCTAGCTCAACACGACTAGCTCGTTAGCTAACTAGCATCGAGGTGATTATACTTTAAACAAAATACCACAAATTAAAAATAACAGATGTAAAAAGAGGAAAACGTTGAGGCTGCATTACTTTTAAGGTAAAAACTTTCAGTCCTACTCTGACAATCAAAGAAGCTGCATTATAACGCAAACAAGCAAGGAAGTCTTGGTACATCTTAGGATATAAGAATTGTACAAGAGATTGACAAATTTGTCAAAAATTTAAACTAAACTAGTTTTTTTTTATCAAAGATAGTCTTCAGATATGGAAGATAAATTAAAAGTTATTTATAAAACATTAATTAAACAAATGATCAAGTGCTCCATATTTACTTTCGTAAACTAGCATATGCGACTGAAAAGTTATTTATGAGTTAATACAGAAATATTTATTCACTAAATGTTCTTGCAAACCATCCCGAGTACATCAGTTACTGATATCTCCTTTTGTCATGTCGGGATCAGCAGAAAAAACTCTGGAACTGATTAAAATATTTCATACAAATAAGCTGTTGTGGGATGTGACAGTTGAGGGCTATAAAACTCGCATAAAAAACAGGATGTGTTTAACGAAATATGTGGAAAGTTTTCTGTTAGTGTAAATGAACACAAACCCACCACTGTTTTCTTCTTCTCTGTCTTATTGAGAAGCTCATAACTAATATAAAGCACAAGCCATAGCAGCGTCCTCAACATACATCTTTCACTCAACTGAAACAAATATTTCATCATTGTAGTCAGGACGCGAAACAATGTTTCTTTAATGATTGCCAACAATCTGTTTTTCATGTTGGCCTACAGTTGTGGAACAGTTGGGAAACAATTTGGCAACAGTTGGCCAACAATGTTTCCAAGTGCGTACTAAGCTATAGGAATAATGAAGAAAAAAATACTTGGAAAGCTTTGAAATTTGTTTGACACACACCTCCTCTAAGAGGGGTGCTATGATTGAGAAAACAAGTACAAGGCATACAATATTTTATTGAACATTTAGTAAATTACATACAATTGAAGTTACCCATTGATGGGGGTCGTGGTGAATTCTCTTAGTATACAACATTATACAAAAACATTGAACATGTAGTTGAGAAAGCAAGCTATAATGAACAATTAATTATGCTCATCATAAATAGCTATTTTTAATTAATACCAATAGTTTGAGAGTTACCTAGCACTCAAACAACAGGCTGTCTGATTCACTGGGTTAATGCCTATATTAATGGAGCTTTATGAGGTTATATTAGAAAACACATAATTAACTTTATCATTCTGTCAACATTGAGTAAAGAATTCCTACAAAAAAATGGATGATTTGAAGGAAAGAAGACAATTCTTGAATTTCAAGGGGGAAGCAGAGGACAGTGCGCATTTGTGGTCTAGGCTCATTTACATAGTGACCTTTTATTAACTTTGTCCATTATATATATATACATATATATACATATATATACACATATAAACTTGCCTGACCCAATACTAACGTATTTCATGGGTCTAGATTGACAAATGAATTCTTTAATATAAATGTGTTGACCCGAAGAAGTGCAACCGCTATTAAAATTACAAAATAAAATTACCGGATGGCAAAAAGCTTACTCACTTCCGCCCCAACAGCTCCTCTATTATACACATATATGGAACTACTAGGTCTATTGGGACCATCTTTTGGGGGAAGGTACCCCTTGAAAACTTACTTTATATAAATTCCCCCGCAAACTCCTTTGCCCTCCTAACATCCCTAGACACATCTCTCGAACCATCTTTTTGTGTTTTATTCATTTAAAAAAATAATTAGGGCGTGAACAAATTCTTTATTAGTGAAAAAAAATATATTTTTTGTAATTCTATCTGATAATTGCTCAATTTACGCTTGGGCTTGAAATAAATTTAATATAAAGGTATGTAGGTATACGTATATTATATATATATATATATATATATATATATATATATATATATATATATATATATATATTTAAATTAAATATATATATTGTTTGATTATTATTATTATTATTATTATTAGCACCGCGTCTTACTACCCGTTCGGGTTATACGCACTTACGCTAATGTGTAATGGTAGGGTGATTGTGAGATGAAATGAAGGACCTACAGTTTAACGTGGAATCCGAACCACGGTGGAGGCCTGGAATTCCTCACATTCACAAGATGTCTTGTCAGAGGTGAAGGAAGGGTTTGGTAATCAGATAAATCTTTGCCGGGACCGAGGATTGAACCCCGGCTGCCAGCATAGAAGTCTGACACCTTACCCCTAGACCGCCAGGTCACCTATATTGTTAGAATAATATATATATATATATATATAGTGTTAGAATAATATACATAGTTTCCAAAAGTAGTTCTACCTTCAGTGTAGCTTGCACTTTAATTAGACCAATGGAGTCAAGATAAGGAGGGTAAAATTACTGAAGAAATGTACAAAAACTTGCGTTAAAGGAAAGTGATAAACCATATTATATATATATATATATATATATATATATATATATATATATATATACATAGGCCCCTTTGTCATATATATGTATTGGCTTTGTCTCGATTTTATAAAATAGTATGACAACATATAACCCCATTAAAAATAAGTGTTTATTAAGCTTAATGTTGAGTAAGCTGACTCCAGATAAAACAAAACAAAAATGGACCAACATGAAACGTGTGGAACATAGACCGATATTCTACCAGAGTGTGTCCTCAACCCAGTAACGAGATGATCAGCTCGTCATGCGAGGAAAATGTACGGGAAAAGGATTTCAGTGCCAGGGGGAGAAAACGCTAGAAGCGTATGAGATGAGAGGGGGAGAAGGAAAATAGCGACATTCATTTCCAATTTTTTTGAAAGTGTGTCTTGAAGGGTGCTTAGCTTCTACGCTTTTCTTCCCCCTCAACACCCGCGCATTTATTTTCACCGCCTCCGCAACTTCGTCAAGCTCCCAAGTCAACCTTTTCATCCTACCCATTTTGTGATTGAGAACAATTTCAAGTTCCTTCAATCAATGATTATCACGCTAGGAAAGAACAGTGGGTTGCAATCGGAATAAGTAGGAGTATAGTAGTAGGGGTACCAGTGGATTATTCTAGAGAACGTCCAAACAGTTTATTTTTTAAAAAAAAGGCCTTAAGGCCCTTGGCCCTGTCGAGTCTAAGTCTAAACCCTATTTTATGGGATGGTGGTTGGGAGGGTATAAGGTGTGGCATGATTTCACAACCGAACAAAGTATCCTTCCGCGCCAACAAGAACAGATGGATAACGGAAAACCTAGATGGCGCTAACCACCAAACAGGTCTTCCGGAAAAATCATACGCTTGGAAATATAAATTTTCTTGAGAACCCGTGATTTTTTTTTATAGAAATACTATAAACACTTCTTCTAAGATAATGCATCAATGTTTATTAGGTGTTACATTTTATACTGTTATGCAGCCGGACGTTTTCTATTGAAAAATGTCAAAATTATTGATATTTGATCAGTGTTAACATTATAGAGGAGTTATGTATATAAAAAGTGAATCTTTATTTTAAACGCAACCTATCAAAGAGGGTCCAAAGTATACAATAAAATAAGAACAAGGCAATAGGAGTAAGCAGCTTGAGTAATTAATAAACACATTAAGAGTACCCATGGGCACGCAACCCAATACAGTTGAGGAAAAATCCCAGATGGTCATTTCGGCCTCAGGACATTTAAATAATATTCAGTGTTACCCAGAAAACAAAGTAATTAAAGAATGACAGGTTATAAAACCTAATGGTAATTCTTATAGTTAAATTATTAAATAAAGTTGAGAAATCCATTAAATTGTTTGTGTGCCGTATATATATATATATATATATATATAAATTTAATTAAATAAATATTCTTTTGATATAATAAGCCTAAAAGCCATTATTAATATATAATTATTCTACGCTTATTGTAACCTAACAAAAGGGTAAAACAAAATGATTTAGAAAATCCATTAGTTCAATACTAACAATACTTTATGTATATCACATGAAAACATCAAATAATTTGCTATTTCTCACTTGAGATTTTCATACATAATTACTCAAAAGTTTCTCGAGATACTTATTCTCCAAATATTTCTTACATTCATTTGTTAACTCGTAATAATTTAATACAGTTATTCGGAATATTGATCATAAACTTCAAACTTATAATGTAAGAACAATTTACGTTAAGCTAGCCTCTCATACTATAAATTAAAATTGAAATAATATCAACAACATATAATATGACACCTAACATTAGCCTGGACAAAGAAAAATACTTAACCAAAATAATGATCTAACTAGCGCTATCCAGAAATTCACTATCATAACTTTTATCCTAATATGTTAATTAATTATTTAAAATGCAATAAAAAGCTAACTAAAATATTTCGCATTTAGTTTGATCAAAGATTTAACATGTTTGAAATTTAACCCGAAATAGTATTGCCGTAAAACGAATGGAAGTTTGATGAAGTTACATCTAGATAAATATTAATGCCGAAACCGAATATATGCTTGCATTTCATAATAAATAAACCGAAGCCTCGGCTTCGTCCTACTAAACCAGAGCAATGTCCAAGAGTAATAATCATATTTCTCCGCCAGTCTTTTATATGAACACGGAATGGTGAGATAGCCGGGGGGAGGGGGGGTTAACCAAAGATAATCAAACAAGGGGAAGGATCTACGTGTGACTCGAGGATTCCACTCGTTTCTCGAAGATATTTGAACGTATGGACACTGGGTTGTAGAGTCATCTTTTTTCTTCTTAAGTTCTTTGGCTTGTCTTGAGCTCGCGGCTTTGATTCTTGGGCAGAGCCATTTAGTTGGTCGTGGCATGATGTTGTGATTGGGTGTGTTCTCTCCCCTCTCTCTCTTTGGTTAGTGTGCAGCGGAGCCAGTTTAAAGGGGTAAGTAGATGTTTTGGCCGACTTGTTTTCTTTTCACTTGTAGCTAATGCTACAAAAGTATAAAATTATCAACATGCTTATATTCTTGAGCAAATCATTTCCGAAATTAGAATTGCAAAACAATACAATTTCTTGAAGATAACCGTTTGTTCCCATGGCTATGCATTTTCACGCCAAATGAACAGGGCCAATCGCCTTAAGCGTAGATGTTGTGTTGTTAAATATCTTAGCGAGAACTAAACTGGAAACATTTTGGAGAATGGAATTATAACAAAAGTTTTCTAAAAAACTCATTATACATCACATGACTTACAAACAAAAATAATATAACAAGAGATTTACTGTGCATAATATCATATTTAAAAACCAGTCTTAAAGTTCTAAGTCTAACATATTTATCTTAGAAACCTCTCAAGAAGGGCAAATTTAAAATGTAAAAGTATAAATATTATTAACATTATAAATATGTTTAGAATCACTTTCCCAAAGGGTTTACAGGCTAAGTGTGTATTAAATAGTTATATCCATACAACAGTATGTTATTGGTCTAAGACTATTAAACAAATGGGTATTTTGGTGTGAGCACTTTCCTCCAGTGAAAAATACTGGTTTTGTGTCAATTTTAGTCTAATTAATTATTTGAGTTGGTTTTTCTTATTTATAGTGTATTAGAGCCTGAATTTAATATGGTTAAATTAAATTAGCTTATTAGCTGTGATCTTAATGTTTAATTAATAAATTTTATCAAAAATTAAACTCAATTTAAACTATCTCTCATCCTGTTATAATTGAGTGTGTTAAGTCAATTTTTTTAATATATTTTTTTACTATTACCATCCATGATGTTTCAAATCACTTTACCTAAGTAATAACAACTAATTTTAGTTAGGATTCTCCTAAAAAAAATTTCAAGAAAACACAGTAAATAGTATTAACACAAATGATTAAAATTCTTCCTTTGAATCCTTTGGATGTTCTGCCATTGTAAATTACCTTAAGAGAGAATAAGTAAAACTCTCATGTTTGTGGCATTCATCTTTCGTTATAGGCATGCAGCACACTTAATGGGGTAACATCAATTGAAGGGTTTCGCTATTGGCCAATATTTTACACCAACACTGTTGTGTGTCGGGGGGTGATTTCGGGCGTCTCTTATAACCCCCGGGGCAATAGCTGTTTCAGCAGAAGTGGTTTCGTTTGAGAGATTTTCTTTCATTCTTTTAGATATTTTTTCCCCTTCATTTTCTCAATATCTCTTTCTTTTTCTTGACATACAACGTTCAATTCTCTAGGGTGTTGTGAAAACTCCCCTCCCCCCTTCCCCCTCAAGTCAATGAATTTGAAGCAATAGAAGCTGGGGCTGTTTTTTTCACCACATATTACAACCTGTTCAATATACCCAAATTTAATGGTAAGATAAGTCATAGTTTGTAGGTAATTGTATCCATATCTACGCCATAGGAGAGTGAGAAAACCATTAGGAAAAACAAAAGCTCAGTATATCTGATAGTAATTCTTAACCCCAACTTTTCCTTCACGTGAAAACCAGCCTAGACAAACTTGACGTCTAGTATGCGTAGCCTATACATCTACGTGGGTACGTGGTTAATAAACATCGATGATGAACGTACGGGTGAAATAAAATTATAGTACTTTTTTTTACGATACATTTAATGTTACATTTTATACACATAAGACTATGGGCCGGATTCATAGACTTAATACGACTCAGGTGTGGTGTTATACAATATGACACCTACCTAGACCAGAGGGGAATGTGCCGGTTTATTATGCGAAATTGTCACATTCCATTCGACTTTAAGCAGACCTAGTAGTCGTCTTGTATTTATTTTAGTGCCACACTTGAGGTGAATTAAGCCTTAATATGAAACTGGCACAGTATCAAAGCACAGCTTACTAACTAGATTAACATAATACACGGCATCTACTAATTTACAAATACCCATAAGAAGTAATATATTGCTTAGATTTAGATAAAGACAAACCGAAAAAAAAACATTAATTATATTCATTTTTGGTACGTGGAATTGAATCAGGACCCTCTGAGGTTTGTGATCGATCCTATAATTTATTTATTCATTAAAACCAGCTGTCCATTTCTTGATATCTTCTATTTTTAACTTTAATAGATTTCCTTTAACTGAAAATTCTTTATTTTCGTTCTTATTCAAAGGTGAAATTAAAAAAAAAAAACTCGCCAACATTCCTTTAAACTCTAAGGAGAAAAAGGTAAATCACCAGTGCCTTGGCGGGGAGTGTTTTCAGGGTAGTTAGAATTAGTTGAAACTATATATTTGACGGTTTCTCATCACTCAGTACAACACTCACTAAATAAGGTTTGTAGTTTACGCGTGTATATGATTGGTCTTATGAAGAGCTAATGAGTAAGACATTATCACAGGTACAGTCTTAACAAACCTAGTATAGATGTCAACACTAAACGACACACAACTGTAAATCACAATGCGCATCCAGTAATGTACATTAAATAAACACGCTAGCGTACACCTATCTCTAACACTTGTTCTAATGCAGCTTAACATTTAAAAGTTTGGGTCAATTTTCAAGTTGACAAGTTTTAAACTTTGCAGACCATAAACAGTTCGTAAAAACTTCCCTTCTTATGAATGTTAAAAGGTGCTATGAAGAGTAAACTTTTGGTGTGCACTTCTTTATCGTAGTATTTCAACTAACCCCTTCTCTACTACCAAGTTCCCTCAACCTTTTTTTCCACCACCTTCCTTAACTCTTTCCCTCTCTCTTAAGCAGTGTACTAAAACAACAACTCTTTTCTGTCACGTGGCAAACATACGTCACCCCTCCCCCCACCCCCTTCACAAAGAATACCCCTCTGTTTCCCTCCCTTATTTCTGCCGCTGACATCACGACAAAGTCCGAGCAAAAAGGAAAGATAAAAACAAACCAAAAAGTTTATTTCTTCGCTCAACCCCCTTTTCCCCATTTTTCTTTATCTTTCCTCAACGAAGAGATTCCTTAAATTGTGATGTCACACCTTCTTTATGACATGGGAATGTTTTAGTATTCAAATGGTTTGTGTAAAAAGACATAGTCTTAGCTTGTGTCCTTTTATTTTTCTCTCCCTTCTTTTTTAAGACGCTAAAGGTAAAGAAATATGAGTTTTTTCGGCTCGATAGATATGTGCGTCCCACGAGAGCGACATGGATGCCGTTGTCACGTGAGGGAAAACGTACATTCCGTTTCGAAAAAAAATATCCCTTAGTGTTACGTCCCACTAACAGCAAGGGATAGCTGAATAGTTACCCTATTGGGGTAGGGATGATGAAGGTAAGACTTAAAGAGGAGAGAAACAAAGGAATTATTTAGGAAAAATTATCTTCACAGCACCAGAACACGATTCGAAACCAAATTACTCTATCACCAGTAAACCCCACAAGGAAAATTTAGTCTACTTAACACCAACAACTCATGTGAAATAAAATAAATTATTTGTTTTTGTAATTTCAAAAGACAATATTAATTATTACTAATATTTCTATTTAGGCGTTTCACTACACATTCGGACTACCCGCATTTAACTAAGAGAATAGGGTTGGAATAGTGGAAGTACAGTTGTTTTAATCTCCAGACTGAGAAGATGGAACCCTTAATGTAAACCATCCTCATAAATCAATAGAGAATTCAAAACCCAATCCTCCAATAAACTAAAAATCCGACTATTTTATCCTGACATTTATCTTACGTGCACAACGATATTGGTAAATAAATTAATAGTGATAATATTACATCTCGATTATGGTTATTTTTATTAAAATACAAGTTGACACAAAATTTATAATAGATGTTATAAACGAGAATGAAAACTCAAAAGAGGTTTAAGATTGTTCAAGAAAGTTTAGATTCATTGATAACATTTTATTTTTAGGTTGGTAACCATTTGTACGCTATTGATTTTAAAAAAATATTCTAAAGTAAGGATTTATGGGAACGTCTCATTACATTTGAATTGTAATAAAAAATCTCATTTATTGAAAAGAGCTTTTTCAATTAAATTAATACAATTCAACCCATAATTTAATATTTTTGTTTCTAAATTTAAATATTAGAGGAAACCAACAATATTTATTTTAGAACATAAATTTGTAAACTAAGCATTTAAATATTGTTCCTCCTCCAAAAAAAATTAGCAATAATTCACAAAATTCACTTGAATGTATTTAAGAAAATTAAATAAATGGATTAGAGCACCGCAGAGACTCGATCCCTTACCTAAAATTGAAACAACGGGTAGCCAATTCAAAACTATATTAAGTTAGGACATCAAAAATCTAGGTGCCGTATTTTTTATTATGTTTTCTAGTACAATAAACAATTAATTATGACAATCATAAAGCTACTATGGCAATTAACTATTTACTCTTTGGCATTAAGAACTCCGTAGCTCATTGCCGTAATTACAAAAGTACGCCACCTATCACTATCTTGAGCCAGTTTTATTCAGTCTACCTCATTTCACCCTGTCTCTTTCAGGTCCTCTCGAATGTCATCTTTCCATCTGCATCCAGGACATTCCAATGGTCTCTTCCTGTTGGGTTTGCTTTACGGTTCTCTGCGCTATGCGAAAATGTTTATTTGATTTGTTATAACACCACTAGCTAGGAGCTATATTCGCTTTCAATTTGTAACTATGAATTCGTTACACTAATTCACCTTTTTTTCAATAATCTGTTTGGGTTTAGTTCATTATTTTGAATCTCACATATAAAAAAGCACACCTTCAGCCTAAGCATAGAATAATTTTTAATATAAGATTTGTTCATTTTTAAAACCTAAACCCATTACCCGGTCCCCTATTTTGGATATTTTAATTTAAATAATTTTCTGATTTTCTGGGGCTTTATTAACTTTGTAGATTTTAAAATCTCATTTCCCATCCCTTCATTTTAAAATTACATTTGCTTATATCTTGGAAACTATTTTGCTGAAAAAAATCCGATACACGCTTTTTTTTAGCTTATATGGTCACAACTTTGAAACTATATGTTTTTCTTATCTTAAATCATTAGTGTTGAAAATATGCCTTTAATATGTGTTAAAATTTGAGTTATTCACTTAATCCAGGGAAAATGAAATCCGTCATATTGTTTGAAATAATAAATTGTGCCTATGTACGAATTTTAACTAAAATCGTTATAGCTGAGTTCAAAAATATATTATTTTATTTTCTTCATCTATAAGTTAATTACTATTAAATATATGGTGGATCTATAGTTACATCCCGCAAAAAAAAACGTGGAACAGTATGAAAACCCTAAATACAAAGCTTTCATTCCAATCGGTAAAATAGTTTGGGCCACAGTCTTATGGACAAATGCCCTGACAGACAAACAGACAATATTGAAAAAAAAAACTCTTTTCGAGATCAGTGCGAAATACGAGTAAAACGTTATCATCAATTAAAATCTAGAATTTGATTTTCATACCCATCACAGAGATTCATTTTTCCTTGGAGACACTAGAAAGTAAAAATAAAAATGATGGATAAGGCAATTTAAAGCAGGGGCTCTCGAAATTCTTAGAATAAAGGATCCCTTTCATCAGAGAAGAGACATTCTGGAGTCCTCATAAAATTTCTTACACTAATATTAGGAAAACTCAAAGTTGACAGTTAAACTTTGCAGCTATAAAACAAGAGGAAAAAAATCACATTATCTGGTTGCAGCGTTGGCAAATGTCCTTTATTCACATGTGAAAAAAATTAGCATCCCAAATTACGGATGATATATTAAAAACCATAATGAATGGTCTAAAATGTCTTTATAGAGCCTGAGATAGTTGTGGCGGAGTCCAAGGGTTCCTGGAGGACAGTTTTAGAGACGTTGAATTAGAAGGCATTATTGTGTCAAAAAAAAAAGGCAATGATGCTGATCCAATATAAGAATTAAAAAACTCTTTCGTACATAGTGACTGACTTCTTTCACATAACCTGGTAGCCGTTGAAGTGTAAGTCCGGGTTTAAATCCCAGGTTTAGGCATTCAAAATGTATTTTCTTTCTCCAGATATGCCTTTGCTTTTTGACCATAGGGATCAAGTATGCCATTAATGTTGAAGTTGGTTCTTACATTTTAGATGAGTTACTTTTGGTATTTCTTGATAAATTGTGTCCCACTTTTCCTCCTCTTTATGCAGGCCTATGTTCACTAAAATATAAATTCTCTAGCTTTATTCTCTTAACCTCATTAGTGTAAATATTAGTAAGATTGGACAGGCAGTAAGACGTGAAGCCCGAACATTCGTATTAGTGTGTTCATCCAATTATTTATATGAGCTAATGTGGGTGATCTCCCTTTAAACTGGCCTTATCCATACAGCTTATATTGAACCTTAAATAGCCCTTGGGTTAGATATACTAAAATAAATAGTAGCAAAAAAAAAATATTTTGTTTAGAAAAAAATATCCAAACGTAATTTAGTTTCATCTAATGTATGTATTCCCCCAGGGTAAAATGAAATACGTCATTGGTTTCTTTTATTCAAACCGTCTTGTTTATTTTCTCAAAGTCAAGTGAAATTTAGAGAAGAAGGGAGAAAGAACAAAATACTCATTGGAAATGCATTCATTGTCCGACTCCCTCGTTCTTTCATCCTTGTTCCTAAAGTTTCTTTCTTGATTAATTATTCAAGAAAAACTACCTTGTTTTTTTTTCTTCTCAAAGTAACTAAAATCAAAATACCTTCATTTAGATTCTTTGAATTGTTTAAATTTATTTATTTTCATTTTTTTATTATTGTTTTCTTTTAATATCTTTTTCTCTCTCACCCTGCACCAATAAAAAGGGAAGGTCTGGTAATCACGCTCTGGTGATTTTCAGCATGTTAGTTTGAGAGAACCAGATGGTGCTTGAAATTAATTAATGAATATATATATATACACTCTCTAAGGGTTTTTCTCTCTAATTTTTTTTTTCCATCTCTCATGCAGGCTAGAATTGTTTGTTGGGTGCTTTTTGGGTGGGGTGCACATGACATTTCCTCCCCCTTCCCCACCCTGTACTGCCCCTCCTAACCAAAACACCCCCTTCACCCCTAAGCTTCTAGTCACCCCTCTTTCCCCCGTAAATATCATTGGCCCACTCTCCAGTTTATCGATTGGCGCAATACACACGCCAGGACAAACTCCCACCGTGGACAATGTCCACCCCAGTCTACCACTTCAATTATTTTCATTGCGCTCTTTATTCCCTACGCTATATAAGTAGTTATCATCACACTTCCCTGACCAAACTCTTTCTCTATCTCCTACTTTTTTTTCTTCTTGCTATCAAGGTACTTTTTTCCTCGTGGCAGTCAACAATTCGCGTGATGGCCCAGTAAGAAATGAACTTGTCAACCTGTAATCCACTTAGTCTTCAGCTGTATAGTCCAGAACTTCTTTGGGAAGGGTAACACTGGACTTCATTTGGGGAGACATTATGACCCTCTTTCTAAGAGAGAAAAATATTCTCATGTTCTTTTGATGAAAATTAATTCACCCTTCCCTTCATATATTTGTGAGTGGCATTACCCAAGCCTACATAATAAGCTGGTGTGATCTTTTTGATGTATTCACTTGAGTTGATTATAAAAATAAAGAGAACAGAGAGGTATACACAGATTTTTGTAGAAATGGACCTCTAAAACACCTTTATCTTACAAAAATACTACTCTAAATAGTAAAAATATGGTAGAAAATATATTTGTATATATCCATTCCTACAAAATCAGTGTATACGTAAATAGCACTATCCACCAAAGGTAATATCGATGGGTACATTATATTATTCACCACAACAAAACAAATTCTAAGATAACATTATTAACTCTTAATTTAAAGGCGAAGTATTTAGCCAAACTATATAAAAACTGTGTTAATTTAGTGTATATATATATATATAGTGAGTTGTGTAACCCTAACTGTATCTCAATCATGAATAATCTATCTAAATAGCTTTTAGAAACATTAAATGTTAAAATAAAAACTCATAACCACACCCCTTACACTTCCCCAGATCCTACAAATGTCTGACAAACTAACACACTCTGTCATCTAACAGTCACATATGTAAACTCTCTTTTCTTTTCTAAAACCATAAATGTCCCTCCAAATATGCAGTCTGGACAGCAGAGTTTTGACTCAAATGAATAGGGAACTTCCATGCATTTCATATCCCTCGCTTATGTTTCTTAGGCATTCGGTAACTAGTCTGGCTCCATTAATTACCCTCGTTCTACTTTATTAATATATTCGGTTGTTTATCTTACTAAGAAGATAAGTTCCAGGGTTTGCCACCCTGCATGGTCTAATAAAAGTTAGTGAATTTGTTTAGTTATGAGAATTGTATGTGGCTATCTCACATATGATTTATTTATTTAGATTTTCCATTCACTTTATAACTAATGGCAGTTCAATTCCCTAACTCTTAAATTAAGTCGTTAAAAACCAGGGTATTAAATGTATTCGTGAACAAATCGGCTCAAAGTAAATACAATTTTAAAGTAAACTACTATGAATGTATGAAAATCGCTATTAAAACTGTGCATTCAAATAAAAAAGGTGTAACATCTAATTTAGTAATTAGTATACTTTGAATGATTAAACTAAAGTTTATCCATTTATTTGTGCCCTACTTTAATCCTTAATCAAAGTCAAGTTTCATAATCAAAACTAGACTTCATAACGGGATTAGAATATTTAAGATACTTTACTTTAAACTGTTTAACAAATACTTCTAGAAAAAAATATTGGTTTTGAATCACAGCAAAGGTCACGGGTTTTTAATTTTCCAAGAGTATCATAGATATTTGAGTGCCTGATGGATAAAATGCTTACAATAGAATTGTAGTCCCAGGAACTTAAACATTTTGGATATTTCAAAGGCCTGAAAAATCAAAATAAATATACCAAGCACGATATATTTGCTAAACCACTATACAAACACTATGTTGTACTAAGTTTCACAGATATGAGAAACATTTAATCTTAATTGAAAAAATAATGTCAGGTATTTTTATTCAGGCTTATGACTTTCAAATTAATAAGTAATAGATTAAAGAAAGTTGTTATAATTTTTTATTGAATAACCTGTATTCCCATTTTAACTGAATAGATATGATAACTTACATTTAATAGTATCTACAAAATCACTTTAATTTCTGAATGGATACAACATGATGTAGAAACTTATAAGACAATCTTGAAAATTGTTATCAATTAAAATACGTTTTATAGAGGATGAAATCAATGATTTTAATTCAAGAACATACGAAAATTCACAAACATTTTTTATATTCTATTCATTGTTAGTAGTTTTCATAAAACTAGTACAGGACTAAGAACAAATTTTATGTATTAGAAATATATATATAAGTAAAGTGCAGCCTTTAATTTCATTTTGAGTTGAAATTATATTTTTTTGGGTTAGCTATGAATATTGCCAATATTTGTTTGTACTTTTCCAAAACATATTATTTAGTAAATAATCATATTAATTTAAAAATTGTTCCTGTTTGCCAAGCTATGAGTTAAGTAACTGCACAAAACTTTTATAAGTACAGTAAAGAACAATATTGTGTCTAAACGCAGGTGCAGGTAAGTGACGCCACAAAACATTACGTTGAATGTAATGCCTATCAACCAAGGCGTTTACTGGACTTACGTTTAACTTAAGGTTTATCATTCTATTTTGACTTTCTTACCCTAATAATATATATGTATAAATATTAACTAATTGACATGGAGTGAATCTACAAATTTCAAGTTAATTGAACACAACATCTAAGATTTCTTTACATAAACATTCATAACCAAAGTTTCATATTGAGACTTTCCGTTACTCATTAATCACCTATAAAAATGATGATTTATCAATAATTTGAATTAGCTTTCCCCGTCCAAAAGTGGATCTTTTTTTCTCTGCCCCAAAAGTGAGTTTCTAACTAATTAATAATGTCCACTAATTTTGTTCAACCCATCTCTAACCCAATTAATTTTAACATACTATAGATCTAATTAGATATGATAAAAAGCACACGAACAAAATAATGAAAAAGTTTTATTTTTATTTTCTTATATACACAATTTGTTGTAACTGTGAGATTATAATGAATCTTGAGGTTCTAGTGATTCTCGTGCTAAAATGATTTGTTGTGCTAGTTATTTTGCCCATACATGACCTAGAGCTAAAGCCAGAAGATTTTCTTATATTTAATTGTTTAATGCAAGGGCGATGAAAGCTATTTTATCTAGAGAAAGGATCCACTAGTAAATTTTACTATATCTGATAAAAGTCATTATTGATACATATGGACCCCTTAGCAGGGTTTATCAAATTATAAGTAGGTTCGGATGTCCCTGACCTCTAACTATCAATGCTCTTAGTTAAATAGTCATACCAGAAGTATAATTTTGATTTCAGTGCTAGCTCTAACATTAAAGGTAGTTTCCTGATAACAAATTTTTGAAAATTCCAAAAAGAAAAAAATGTGAAATAGATTTTAGCGTTTGTACTTTAAATTTACAACTGGGGAATGTTTAAGAGACTGAATAATAATGTTTGTTTGTATTTCATAGAAATACTAACCTTAATTCATTTCGAATATGACCTTAACGATTTTTTTCAACGTGGATATTTAGGTGAGTGTTTTAATGTAGCACTTGACACTAGTTTTTTTTTTTTAAGAAAAATAATATATAAGGGTAGTTTACTTATAAAAAATGTTGTTCCAAACTTTATTAGGCTATGTGAAAGCTTAGTAGATTTTAAATTTTTTGTCTAGGCCCTACTAAAGAGCTACACTCCTTTAACTAAACTTAGATGAGTAATACAACTTAAATCAGACTTCTCGTCATGGTATGGATTTCTGTAATCTACTTTATAACAGTTGAATTGAGACCAGTGTAATAATTTGATTTTATTATTTTAAATACACACAAACTAAAAATAGTTATCTTAAAATGAAACAAAACTTTTAAACTGATTCAAATCGTAATGTTATCAAATAAATAAAGTAATCCTGAACACCGTGTTTTGTTAATTTTTCAGGTTCAAATGTTATCGTGAATTCCAGATCAATAGGCTGGGAGTGGTTCTATTAATTTAAATTGTGAAATTTAATTCTGAGTACCTCTTTCTTGTCTGGGCCCGGCTTTTGGCGGAGCCACCGTTCTTCTGAATCTCTCATTTGTAACGTTTCCGTCCTGGGTTGAGATTCCCAAATCCGTCTCCCAGTCACGTCTAAAGAGAGAGTGGTATCCTTTTTTAGCCTCTTCTCCCTCGGGGATGAAGAGTTCTCCGACCTATCAACAAGAAGTGTACAAGAGCTTAGCCCTAGTGACCCCTGAGGGGTGTGAGGGGTGAGGGGATGGGTGGGGGGACGGGAAACAAGACTTTGCTACACGATATTCTAAGAGGGGTTTTCATTCAATCTTAGGGCGAACTTCCTTGGTAAACGTGTTGATTCTTTACTACTGTTCAAGGTTGTTAAAGTTGATTTCATACGTATAGGGGTGTGTAAATCTTTTATATATCGAAGTCAAAGTTCGAATATTCTTCTCTTTGACTTTTATATTTACAATAACCTTCGCATCTTCGAAACATTTCGAAGGAGTAATAAAACTTGGAAATATATTTGTAATAGACGTGAGATATCTTCGTAAATGTGATACATTTAAACATACGATGTATAATAATAAAATGTGTAGTAATTTCTAGAACAGCTAGTTACTAAAGAATATTTAAAATTTAAACTTTGATAAAATCAAAGGGTTCATCAAAAGATTATGATGTACTTTGTGGGTTTTTTTCTATACATTTATCTTTACCAAGGTGCATTTAGTGTATAATTTAGAAATTAAATATAGCGTTATGTAACAACCATTAAAATTTTATCTTAGGCTTACAATTTCAGTTTGCTTTGCAAGTTTCAAGCTTCACTTCAACCTCAAAATTGAGCTTCGCATACCCCCAAAATATTTATTCTAGTTTTTTATGATCTACTTTCTACTTCCCGTCCAGGGCTAACAGTATATCCACAAAATTAGGGGAGGGTAAAGTGGAGTCATTTTAGACGAAATGTATCCTACTAGCTTGAAGATAGAGGGGAGATACAGTCTTAAAAATATTCTTAAATACACCCAGATGGAAGTCAAACACAGACCTCCCTATCACCATCGAGCACAAACTAGACGAGAGGTTGACACGTTTTCTATGCATTATCACAGATGATGAGGTTAATATTTATATTAATTTGCCATTTTCTATTTATTATTTTGAAGGTTCACAATCGTGTTTGTAATACATAGAGAGATTTTTTTATAAAGCTAGAGTACATCTTATGGTAATTTTTAAGTTATGAAAAAAAAAATTAAAAATATACTCACAGGGATGGTCAAACAGTCAATGTTACGGCCCTCAACAGACTGGATTACTGATGACAGAAGGCCTAGATTCAAATCTTAAAATAGAGAATCTTGGGTGGTTACTAACAATTTATTTATCTTTGGGGTTCATCGTCCTTTTTAAACACTATGTTGGTGCATATGATTTAAAACTACTCTCTGATCCATATATTTTAGATTAATTCGTTAAAAATCAATATGTTCAAAATACTAACCAAATAATTTCTAAAAGCATGTCGTTAATGTTTTAATTTTGAAATGTTTAACTAAATATACAGTAGTACAACTTCAGAGAAAAGTTATTAAATATTCTTTCATTTATGTATGTGTCAGTTCATGTTATCTGCAGTGGTCACTATCTATATATGTTATCGGTAACTATAAATATCTATAATAACAGAGTAAAACAATATCAGTGTTGGTGCGATAAAATATTTTATTTTATTTTCCAAAAAATTATTCCTACCAAAACATTAGTAAAGAAAGGAAAATTATGATAATATAAGAACGTAACTATCAGATTATAGAATACATAAATGTATTATTATTCTAAGATATTATTTCTCCTAGTATTCACTTTAGATTTTAAAATATGTTTGTGTTGCTCTCTAGCCACTTGTTTATTAGACTGAACGAAATTGGTGAAGTAGTTTTATATTTGTTTTCGTAAAAAATAGATGTTTGATTGTTAAATTATATTAAGGCAAAACATTTGATATTTCCTAAAAGTCTAAGCCATTTTACAATGTTGATGTGTTTTCTTACTTTCTCTGTAACATGCTATTTAAGGGATTGTTTAATATTCCTATGCAAATGTTCTGAAATGTTTAGTTTTCCATATTTTATTAATGTGGTTCATTCAATATTAATTTTTGTTGATCATAGAAATGTTTATTTCTTCGTACTACTTTTTTTTTACAGACATTCTAGTCACGTTTGTCATTATTAGTTGCCGGCATCCCTTTTTTTTTATTCGTCTGGACGTATTCCTTGACAGCGAGTTTTATTCACACTATATTCATTCACTCCCCTCACGCCTTCAATCCGCCTATTTTCTGTCAGATATGTTGTTCATGTACAACCGTCTTAAACAGACTCTATCTTTATTCTCTTTTTTTTCCATAAGTACATCTTTCAACCTATATCATTTGACATCCCTACCATTTTAAAGTATTTCTGTATGATCTCAACACAAATAGGATTGGTAAAGATAGACTGGTATGTAAAATCCATTTATTATCCCAGGAATGTTTAACCCAGGATCTAAATGGAATTTTAAATGTGTTAAGCTAACTACTTTTAAAATGAATTAAATTTTATTATTTTTTAGAATCAACATATTACTTTTTAAGTATTTTTTTAAAATAGAAATGAACATCGTTTATGGATTAGTTTGATTTACTTTCTAACTTTAATAATATATTTAGTTGAATGTATTTTAAAATATATTGGTTTTTAGTCTAAATTTGATATTTTTACTTTAGAGAAAACTTGAGCCTTTTCCAAATGATAAGCATTTATACTTTTGTCATCATGTATATTCATAATTCTATTAATAAAAGTCTTGTTGATTAGTGTCATTTAATGTAGTCTTATGCAATTTAAAGTCAAAATGATCCTTATTGGTATTTCTATTACCACAAGTGCCCACCAAAAGGTATATACTCATTACAGAAAGAAACTCCTCTTTACAATTTAGTAACTTGGTCAATTTTTCCACCTATTTTACAAAATATGAATAAGACTAGCACTACAAACATTTTAAATTAAATAACACTTTATTCATCAGTAGGGCCTATTAATTACTAGACAATTATTCACTACATTAAAATTCAAATCAATTATTATATATTTTGTTTACAAATTAGAATTTTATACTGATACAACCCACGACAATGATCACGTGTAATAAGGGTTTAGGTTTAGTTATGAAATATAAATATTACTGGATTTCTAGCTTTGATTTAGTATTTTGTTTTTTCCAATCTTCTTAATAAAATAGTAATGAGCTTTTTTAAATAAATTTTATATTATAATTTTAAATAAGGAGTATAACTTAAAATGAATATGCAACGAAAGCAAGAGAACTATGAAAAAAACTAGTAAAGAAAAAAGTAATTTAATTGTAAATTTATTTTACCACTTTAAGGATTACACTCAAGAGTGGATTATATGATAAGATCATAAGTGTAATCCGTCAAGGCAGGATTATTATTATTATTATCATCATTAGCACCTCGTCTTACTACCCGTTAGGTTTGTGCGCACTTAAGCTAAAGTAAAATGGTAGGGTGTTTGTAAGATTAAATGGAGGAACTACAGTTTAAGGTGCGGCAGAAGGGAGCACGAGTAGTTTTACAGTTTTTATAGCATTACATTTTTTTAGCCAAAATAGATAAAATATTTCTCCACTAGCAACATGGAATTTAGTTTTCTGCACATGCTAATATCAACCGATCTTGAGTATCAGTCAAAAAAAGTCCTGGAATTTGGTCAATACATTTTCTCTTTATTTAAAAAAGATTTGACAACAATCCAGGACCCTCTTGACAGATATTCAAGATCTGTTGATATTAGCATGTGCAGAAAACTAAACTCTATATTTCTACTGGTGAAATATTTAATTTATTTTTCCCAACAAATGTATATTCTATAAAAACTGTAAAATTACTTGCGCCCTCTTCTGCTGCACCGAACTATGGTGCAGGCCTGGCATTCCACACATTCCTAAGCTATAATTTATTATTATAATTATTATTATTAATATTAATATTAGCACCGCGTCTTACTACCCGTTCGGTTTATACGCACTTACGTAATGTGTAATGGTAGGGTGATTGTGAGATGAAATGAAGGGTCTACAGTCTAACGTGGAATCCGAACCACAATGGAGACATCACATTCCACCCACTCACAAGTTGTGATTAATACACGTCTTGTCAGAGGTGAAAGGTTTGGCAATCATCTAAATCTGTGCCGGGACCGAGAATTGAACCCCGCACCCCAGCTCAGAAGTCTAACACATTACCCTAGACTGCTAGGTCATCCTAATTAAGGCAAGATTACTTATTTCAAAGTAGACGGTTGTCTACAAGTTTTTTCACTAATCTTGGACTTTCTGTATTAAAAGAGATGTCAAAGGATATTAAACGGAGGCTCGTTTAGTGAAACCGACAAGCTACCAGTCACACACAATCAAATGTCAAGGTCAATGAAGACCACAATAGAGGCAGCACTTAAGAGCAAGTACTTTAATAAGGGTACTCATCACCAAAGTGAAAGATTAGCAGAAGATTCTTATCAGTTAGTTAAACCTACGTCATCACTTGTATTAGTATGGATGCAGAAATCTTTTAAAACTGAGTCTAGACTATATACATCTATATTACGCTAATATTTTTGGGTTGACGAAAGTAGAGTTTAGAAGAATATAAATAATTTGTATAGGTGAAATTAGACAAACATTTAGGTAATGAACATCTTTCAAACACTATGACCGAGATTCGAATACCAGTATCCTCGGTGCCAGTAATTTAGTATATTGTGAAAACTACACCTTAACTCATGCAATCACCTTAATATAATATTCAGTCTTGACATTTGGCCTGCTGAAAGGAAATTTACGTAACCCACTTCAGCGGTACACTTGCACTAGACTAGACTGCCAATTACGGGGAGAATGAGGTTCAAATCCCGGTCAGGTGTACTAAGGGTGGTTTTCCGAAATGGCTAGCCATTCTCCCTCCACACAAATCTGGGTATATTTATTGTAAATACAACCTTCTTAACCCCTTGAGTCATTAGCGTAATTAGTACATAGCCTGAACTGGTGGTAAAACGTCGTGCTTTATGCATACAAACCATTTTTAAAATATCATTAAATAACTACTTAAGATTTATGTAAGAACTCAAAATGTGATTTGTGAAAAGTCAGAGTAAAATAAAAAGTAATCATCCCAATGTGAAAAAGAGATAACCTCTTTCTCTTCCAAGAAATCTCATTTAAACGAACTATTCTCCTATGTCACCATGGTAATTCTTCCACAAAATCAAATTGCAAACAAAAATATTGCATTGTTATTTCTATTCTTGTTGTATTGTTAATAATATAATGGACTTGTTCCGTTGTAGCATCGAGGATCCAACTCTGATACGTATATGAACATATTTGTATTAAATGTGACCACCTTGTTCATGACACGACGTTACACTGTGTTTGAGAGGATCCACAATGGCTATATATACATGCATATATATCTTCTTGAGCTATATATAGATATATAGATCCCCAAAGTTTGTCAGCCTCGAGCTGGTCCTCCCAAAATCAACGTCCTCAAGCCCAAACTGTAGGGAAGTAGGAGCCTTCATCGCGAGCAAGACCAAAAGTACACGATGCTTCGTTCAGCTCGACGTTAAACTGAGACGCTAGCAGGATGTTGACTTTAACCGAGTTGTTTCAGTTCCTGGTTAGGGCATTAAGTCCCGAAGCTTCAACTCCTCTCTCTCTCCCTCTCTCTCTCCTCCTTCTCTTACACACCCCACCCCCTCTTATACTTAACCCTCTCCTTAGTCCAAACTTGCTAACATAACAAATATAACCGTGAGTAACGCCAAGTTTCCTTCACAAACTTCTGATGGGATATAAGGTAAGAGGTATATTTACACGTGATCGTAGGACAGCGTCTAGGAAATTTGTTTAATTCTTTAATAAGAACGTCTAAATAGGATTGTTATAAATTTTCCCGGACTAAGGTAGAGAGAAAATTAATTTTTATGCAATTCCAAGATGGTCTAATTAGATTTAGTCTCTGTGTAAATACCTACTGCAGAGAAAATGTTTATATAATGTTTAAAAGAAACTGTTAACTTTAAGTATATTTATATTGATCTTTAACGGGAGATAATATCAATATAATTCTTACTAAAAGTTATTATATTTTGAAATGTACCCTATTCAAAAACCTAATGCATAAAAATTAATAACATAATTTCTATACGAAGTTTTAAGTCTTGGGGTTACTTTATATTAATTTTCAACGTCAAGACTATACCAATATAATTATGATAAATCGTTAGCCTGACGTTTTATATAATTGCTATTGCCATAAAGATATAAACATAGTTTACTATCAATGTTTGTTAATTCTCTAGTTGGTAAATCTACAACTTATAAAATATATCGATGGATTGATTATATATATGATAGTATATGTGTTTATGAATTTGTCCTAAATTTCACGATTCATTCATTATCTGCAATTTGCAAAGTCCTAATTTATATTGGTATTTAGGAAATGATCATAATGAAGTTTTCAAGAGAACATCACTGTATTTGAACTATATAGTGGAACTTTGGTTTTGTTTGTGTTGGTATTTAAAATTATATCAGGTGTAAATAACATGGACTTGCAATTGTGTGGACCTATTTGAAGCATTTTAAAAGGTTATTTTTACTTTCCCATACCGATAGAAAGTATTGTATAAACTTAAAAAATATCATTTCAATATAATGATGAATCTTTGTTTTATGTAAACTCGATGCAAAAAATAATATTTTTACAAAATGTTTGTTCCCATGTATGTCTGTCATTTTGCGCCTGTAGCCACGTATCCAAAATGACATGATGGATTTTGCTTATAATAAACATTTAAATTTTATGGATATATCTATATATCATGAATTTTTATTTGTTATTCAGGACAATACGGTATTTGACCATAACGGTTTCTCTTCATCTGGAACCCGCCTCGGTGGCGTAGTTGGCTAACGCCCTAGTCGTGTTGAGCTCGACTGCTGAGGATGGGGAGATCGAGGTTCGAATCTCGGTCGGGTGAACTGGGGGTGGTTTTTCCTAATTGGTTTTCCACTCTCCCTCCACGCAAATGCGAGTTCACTTCCTCTAATTCAACCTTCTCAATTCCTAAATCCATTAACGTAAATAGTACTTAAAGCGTATAACCCGGACGGGTTGTAAGACGCGGTGCTAAATATTATTATCTTCATCTGGAAAGTTTATCTTTAAGCTACATTATACTCAAGACAAATATAAGATAACGTCTGGAAAAAATAAACTAGAGATTTACTGAAGCAATATTTTATTTATTTAAAAAAAATTAGTTATAAAACTGTAGCTTTCTTTCCTTACCGTTCCACCTCATCAACTAGCGCTCTCTTCACTATCGCATTAAGAAATTACCGGAAATAGATATACCATATATAATGTTGGTATATTTCTCTGTGGAGACAAATCCAGCTACTCCTAACGTTCATGACGGGATAGTCACATCAGTTTCTAGCGGGGTAATCCGACCATAAGACGTGAACAAGGCAATTAGACCACTTGGCTAACTTTTAACCACCACATAAACTCTGTACACTCACGTACACATGTTTGTTACCAGATAATTTTGGTAAGATACGGTACATCTAACTAAATCTATTTTGATAGATTAAGTAACCAAGATATTATATTAGTTTTCATTATTATTATTATTATTATTATTATTATTATTATTATTATTAGCCCCGCGTCTTACTACCCGTTCGGGTCGTACGCACTTACGCTAATGTGTAATGGTTGGGCGAATGTGAGATGAAATGGAGGACCTACAGTATAACGTGGAATCCGAACCATGGTGGAGGCCTGGTATTTCCCACATTCACAAGTTGTGATTAATGCACGTCTTGTCAGTTTTTATTATTAGTTAGTTACGATTATAGCCAAATTTAGATATCATAATCTTTAAATTTAAAAGTTAGACCTAGGCACGGGAATTGAAGCCGAGAATTTTGAATAAGTACCCCAGTGTTATAACTACTGAGCTATCTAGAAGTTTATCAATACTAAGGATCATTCGTCATTCATATTTTAAGACAGAATCTGATTTGGCATAATAAGCCAAAAGTCCTATGTTCAATTACAATCTCCAGGTGTCTTCTTTCAATTTAGAGAATAAAAATATAATTTTTTAGGATATATGTATATAAAATTAATATATGCATTTTGTATCCCATTCAGACTAGCCATATATTTAAACCAATGGGTAGAGATAACAGTTGAGATTTTTTTTTAAATATACCCAAATTGGGTAGAGGGAGAATAGGAAACACTATAGAGTGGTAAAAAATACCCTTAGTACACCAGAACGAGATTCGATCCCGGATATTTCCGTCTTTGACTAACCAACCTACTTGGATAGTGACGCCTTTGACAAGGGGTTGACAGCCTATAGCTCACAGAACGGAACCGACTAACCAGCTGATTTTATCCGGCCTTGAAACATTTTGGGAAAATTTACAGTATAAATATAGACTAAGTTTAATTTCCCCAGATTAATAATCAACCTTTAAAATTAATATTCTTGAGTTTCTACAACCTTCATATCAGCAACTCCATGTCTAGACCACTAAAAGACAAAAGGTGCTTTTAAATAGTTTACCCCAGCGTAATTAATCCTTTCCTATTTCCCGCTATTCAACTTTGCCTGTCATCTCCTTAAGTGTGAAAGGCTATGTGAAAGGTTTCCATAACTTTTTTATGTCAATTTTGAATAAACATTCTTTTAAATAAGATGAGTTATAAATATTTTAAGGCTTTAAACTGATGTATTAAAAAATAAATTAAATATATTAAATGCGTTAACAATTTATAAAGAGTTCAAAAATATTTAATGGTGTTGAATTTTTTTTAAAGAATTGAAAATGTTGAAGAATCATAAATAATATATTAATGTTGAAAATTAATAGGTAAAATTTGAATTTTACAAATAATTATAAACAGTTGTTTAGAAAAAGTATTACTCTATTGGGACAATTTAGACAAATTTAGTGTAACAATAGGGAATGTCACAAACAATAACATAATTGGTAAACTTAATCAAATATTCCGTAATATGTAATATTTGTGTATTTGTGGTATATGTATATTGTACAATTTATGTTATTCATATTATGATGTAAAGCATCATAAATAATAAATGGCAGTAATTGTAAAGTTGGAGTACCATATAAAATAAAAATACTATAAATTGGGATATATATTTTTAACCAATCATTTTTAAGCTATAGGCAAACATATATATTGTTTTACGAAGCACTTTGAAATTTGTAATTTGTTATACTCCTATTTTATCAATATTTATGTAACAGTTTATATTATTTACTTATGCAATTTAGTGTAGTGTTTCTGCAACTATGTATATTATTTCATTTAAAAAACTATTACAAGACAAAATATAAAGAAAAATTTTGTGGTGCACCGTACCATTTTTTTCTAAATATTAAATTAATATTTAAAAAAAAATTGTCGATTGATTAAAACTTCGGAAATCACTGTCAAAAGTATTCTATTTTCGTTTTAAATATGTAGGTAGTAATATATCGTCAATGTAGGTTGTTATATATATTTCTCATTTCTATATACACTCTAAAAGTGCATTTTCCATGGATATCTCATCCCAGGCAGCAGACCGCTATAGAATTTTAGTCTCGTGTGGTTTTGAAACGAGCTGTACAAAGCGCGGCACGAAACGCGATGGTATTAACCCAGACTGAAATACAAGCCGTACACACTAGAACGGGTATATATTTCCCGGAGAATTTGGAAACTATCCAAGCATTCGCTAAAGTGCCGTATAAACCTTACAATTACTGTGCGTCATGTTAGTTTGTGTACAGAGATCTAAACGAAAACAGCCCTAGGTTTTAGCCAAAATAAATATATTCCTTTTTTGATTCATTAAAATCATCTTTGTTATTTGTTTCTCCCTGCGTGCTATTGGTCCTAGGTATATGAATTTAAAATACATCAATTAAAGTATGGATGAGATAAGTAGAATAATTTATTCAAAATATATCCGCATTTGAATGTAGGGATAATGGGAAACAAACTAGCGAAAAACCATCGTTAGATTACTGAGCAGGGATTCGGTTTTAAACCTCCACATGACTAGTAAATGATCATTAAATTAATTTTCCTTGCACCATTACAAGGGTCGATTAACATAGTTTATATAAGTGAAAATACGAAATAAACTTCAAAATTGTTTATTTTGGTTTGCAAATTACTGGTAAAGCATTCTTATACCGACAGTATTAATTTGAGGTGTAGTTTTATCATGAATGTGTTCCATTTCAATTTTAAAAATTGTTACATTTAGTAAAAATTATACTATTTCTGATACTTAAGTTTTAGCATACAGGTTTGCCGAGTGAACCTTAAGAAGTGATACAAAAAATAATGATCATCTAGTCCTCTAGCCCACTGGCAATGGTTTACTTAATAATAAATTACTGATCATATTTATAAGAGTAATTTGGATCTACATATATTTTAAGTGTATTATAAGACTTTAAATTTATTTTTATAGTTAATAAATAAAAAATTTAGATCATAATAAGAACTATAGTAGGACTTTGGTAGTATGAATCTCTTCTAAAATATATATTAATTGTTTTTATATTTAACATTGAAAATAAGATGTATATTATCACACAAAGAACAAAGATTTGTTGACGACAATTTATAGATTGCTGTGATCAAAATATCTTTCGAAAGAGTTGATGAGTTTATATATTTAGAAATAAATGTATATACCAATAACGATATTAGATTGGATTATTATTATTAGCACCGCGTCTTACTACCCATTCGGGTTATACGCACTTACTCCAATGTGTAATGGTAGGGTGATTGTGAGATGAAATGGAGGACCTACAGTTTAACGTGGAATCCGAACCACGATGGAGGCCTGGCATTTAGATTGGAAATTAGGAAAATAATACATTCCGGAAATGCGTGTTATTACTTGTTAACCTGTTAAAATCTCGTCTGTTATAAAGGAATGTAAAACTCAGAATATACAAAACGATGTTACCAGTTATTCTCCAAACGAGGTATCTTACCTTACATGAGGAATAAAATTATTTAGGGTGTTCGAAAATAAGTTGCATAGGAAGATATGTGGTTCAATAAGGGTTGAGCTACTGTGAATCTAAAGGGATTACATATTGAATAGATACATACCCTGTATTCATCACAAGACATTGATAGGATAATCTCGTAGATTACGGTGAACAGGACATACAGTGCGAATGGGGAAATTCTAGAAACTTGTTCTGGGTACTAACTGACAAACCCAATGGGAAGAGACCATTGGGGAGACCTAGACGCAGATGAGATGGTAACATTAGAATAGACCTGAAACATATAGGGTGTAATGAGGTGGACAAAATAGAACTAGCTTAAGATAGGGATAAATGGCGTATTATTATAAGTGCGGCAATGAACTTTCGAGTTTCTAGTCCCATAGTAAAAGTAAGTAATATTTCACTTAAATATTAGTAGACTATTATTTCATATGTATTGATTTATATATATATAGGTCTATTCTAATGTTACCATCTCATCTGCGTCTAGGTCTCCCCAAAGGTCTCTTCCCATTGGGAAATGCATATATATATATATATATGTAAATGCATATTACTTCGTAACTTTAATAAGCGTTAAATAGCTCTTCCTATTGAATGAAATCAGACTTTAGATTATATATTATTAGAATTTTTTTTATTAATATATTTAATGAATTTAATATTATTAATGTTACGTTACTTAATTTCATGAAAGCCTTTAGTTTTCAATCATTTTAAATCAAATTAAAATTCCTACTAACTATCAATATGATTATTTTACACATTATAATTTCTATGCTCTAAAATATATTTAGATGAAAGAGACATAATCTTCTCTGACAGTTTTTAATTAAAACACACCCTTCCGGTTTTATTTGCGTGAAAGAAAGGGCAAGAGAAATTGATTAAATAACTAGGGGAAACATAGAGTGTATGTGTGTGTGTGTGTTAGGGCATTAATTCCTTAAAATTCCTCAATTATCTCGATTTTAATTTCCACCCCTATCTTTCTGACAGCCGGCGAGGCAAGCAAGAGCTCCCTTCTTCAATGTTTACTTCACATCTTTAACCAGGGTGAAAGAGCCTACGGTGATCACTTATTAGAAGGGAAAGAAGAAAAAAGAAAAGAAAAAAATGTTTTTTTTAAAGACAATTTTTTTTAAATCCTTGTTTTGTGAAAAAGTTTTTGAGAGTGTACTCAAAGGGTGAATAAAGTTTTGAATGAGGGGTTAAAAAAAAAGGTAGAAGGCTTTTAAAGTCAGGATTCGATTACTAAAAAATAAAATTAGTATCAAAATGTTTTTAGCACTATTTCAAAAGAAAATGTACTTTTGTATTAAATAAAACAAATACATTAATTAATATAGTGAATAGGTTACTTTAAATCGACTTTCAAACAAACACAGAAGATATTTTTCAAGTATATAATAATATATTTAGCACCGCGTCTTACTACCCGTTCGGGTTATACGCGTTAAGTACTAATTACGCTAATGGATTAGGAATTGGGAAGGTTGAATTAGAGTAAGTGAACCCACATTTGCGTGGAGGAAGAGTGGAAAACCATTTATGAAAAACCGCCCCCAGTTCACCCAACCGAGATTCGAACCTCGATCTCCCCGTCCTCAGCAGTCGAGCTCAACACGACAAGCGCGTTAGCCAACTAGGCCACCGAGGCGGGGTTTTTCAAGTAAAAAATATTATTAATTTAATGATTTTTTTTAAAGAAAATTATCAACAAAGTAACAATGATATATTATGTAGATATTTTTTCAAAAATATTTAAAAATTAACCCTTAAAGTTATCAGTTTAGGCTTGTACGCATTATAGAATAAAGGTTCTTGCAGTTAGAATTCCTAAACTCACTGAGAATTTAACAATTTTCTAAACCATGGCCGTTTTAAACACAGGTGGAAGCGACAATTTTATTTGTATTTGCTTGTTGATAATTGGAAGAGATAGGTGTAATCAGGATGGCTTTTACTAAAGGTTTTCCACTCTCCCTTGGTGTAAATGTTGGTACATTTCCTAAATGTTTAGCCCTTTCATCCATACACCATTAGTATTTGGAAGATATCCCGAACAAATACTTCCAAGTACACACACAAAAATATACAATGTATTTAAATCTATCACTTATCAGTCCACGAATGAATATTTGTCTTAAAAAAAAAAATTAAATTTGTGGATCACAAAATGTGCAAAATAAAGACCAGACCTAGTATAATATAGGAGTTGTAACAATAAATAACAAGTTGAGTAAAATTACCATTCGTCAATGATCTTCGGGGACATTTCTTTGCGTGCTGGACTGGTTTTGAGATGTTTTGTTAAATAAATTAATAAGATATGAGATTTATGTGGAGTAAATTTAAATAATCTACTCAAGTTAGTCGTTAAATAATTTTAAAAGGAAAAATGGGCCAACAATAAACATAGTCATAAAAGTGCTTCGGTGGCCACCTGGTTTAACGCGCTACCCTCGCAGTAGACTAGACTACCGATGACGGGGAGATCGAGTTTTTAATCTCTGTCGGTTGTACTGAGAATGGTTTTTCCAAAATTGTGTTCCACTCGGCGTCCACTCAAATGGGGTACACTTCATCTGAATATAAACTCCCTAAGTGTATAATCCGAACGGTTAGTAATACGGTGTGCTAAAAAAAACGATCATGGTCAAAGAAGAGTACTTTTCAATGATTAAGACTTTTTTATTATGAAATTTTTTTGTTTGACTATTCGTAGGCTATTTTCTTACTTTCATTTATTGTATTCAATCGATTTGATTATAAATATTTTTACATCTGATATAGAGTGGAAACTCGTTTATCCAGCCTTATTGGGACTGAGGGTCATCCGGATTAACGAAAATCTGAATAGTCCGTAAACTATAAGGAAAAAAATGCATTGAATCATTATATATCGTTACAACTCATCCTTTATTAGATTAGAATATTATCAAAGTATGAAACACTTGAAATATGTTACTTCCATTAACGAATGATAAAAAATGTGTCACAAAAAAAAATGTGAAGTTACAGTCTGGATAAACAGGAAATCCAGGCCAATGAGGACCGTATATATGAGGTTCCACTGTATAAAATTAATACTAAGAAAATAGCTAAATGTTGTATAATATAAAAATTAAGTGCCAACTTTCTTCTATGGCTCCCAAAAATTACTTTAGAGGGGCTGCTCTGATAATTATCAGGAAATGGTCACTTTTTAAAAATGACCAAAATGACTTTTTAATTTCCTCCAAATGTAATCTCGAACTAATGTAATTTTGTCATTTGAGAAGATCACTAAAATAAATAAAAAACTATCAATTATATGTTCGATTTAAACCATTTTCAGAACTAAATTAGGCTTGATAAGATATAATAAATGACCAGAAATTTGTGTTGATTTGATGTTTGAAAAAAAATTAAACGGCTACATCATTAATAATGTATTATAAAACATATTATGTGTATTAAAACTTGTTATTCAGGCTCAGACAGACACACACACACACACACACACAGAGCTAAGATCATAAAATTAAAATAAAAAGAAAGATAATTAATGATGCCCTACTGTTGCGCTGGATTAATGACGGCAGGAAACGTTGATGGTGGTGGCAACCCTTCTTTAAACACGTTTACCAGGGATCCCGTCAAGATTCCGAGCGCTAAACTACAGGTAGCAATTACTCGTCAAGACTTGCGTGGTAAGATCGGCCCCTTTGTCAAAACCCACAGCGCGCATCCCAAGCTCCCCCCTCCCCTAAACCACCTCAACCCTCTCTTCGAGCACACAACAAAAGGTAAAGGCGGGATTCAAAGCTAGAAAGGCCTTCTTTGACTGAGCGTAAAATCGATAAAGGAGTTAAATCATTAAAAACGTCCAAGAAATACTTGTCATACTACCCCTTCCCTTCCCAAACACAAAGAGAGACAATCTTTTGGAATATCATTGACCCACCTCGGTGCATGTGTGTCACCCTGACCATCCGACTTTTAGCCACCCGGTTTTTTGAAAGTGCCCATCGTTTGAGTTACGTTAGTGCTCGATTTTCATCGTTAGTGTTGTAAATTTGAGGCACTAATTCACGATTTTTGTTTATGGGTTGCTAGGGAGATATCTCCCTCGCCACCCATAAACAATCGTGAGTTAGTGCTTCAAATTTACAGCAGTAACGATGAAAATCGAGCACTAACCAGCACTAACGATGGGCGTTTTCAAAAAAGGGTTATCTCTATTATTTCTTATACCGGATAGCCAGGAAGATATCTAGGAAGATATCTCCCTTTCCACCCATAAAAAACGTGAATTAATGCCTCAAATGTACAGCACTAGCGATGAAAATTGAACCCTAATCAGCACTAACGTAGCACAAATGGTGGGCACTTTCAAAAACCGGGTGGATAAAAGTCGGGTGTTCAGGGTGACACACATCCTCAGTGCCCGTCAGTGGGTACCTTAACTAAGGCGCCAACACCTACTGGTATGGTTTGTTAGAGACAAAGAGGCTTGGTAAAAAGTCCTAGTCCGATCTAATGAGCGAGCTTATTCCTAAATTTCATATTCTTAAGGCAGAGTCTGTAATGAACGTGTAGAAATCGTCAGCTACATATATGAAAGTAATTAAGACTATGAGATATCAGATAACTCAGGTGCATTAATTACCCTGGGCAAGTGATGACTACTGGATAGCTTGGTGGTTAGAGCATTAGCCTACTAAGCCAAAGTTCCCGAGTTCGATTCCCGAGTCCAGGTTTCTTCTTCGATTTAAATTAATATGATATTTAGATTTGGCTCCAACCGCCATTCACAAATATATTACTTAGCTTGGCTATTTTATCCCTAGAGCTATATCGAATTTTTTCTCTCCGTACACGTTAGTGTATGTTTTCCCCAGGCTATATCTTCCTAATATATAACCCGCACAGATATCTTGGCTGATTAGTAGAATGTTGTGCGAAAAATAACAAACAAACAAAAATTATTCAAGGCAGGTTTACGCTAGGTATTTAGGGAACGTGGCGTAAGGTAATTATTATTTTTGCAGTTTTTATAGCAAAACTTTTATTTTTGTAAAAATAAATAAAGTATTGCTCCAGTGTAAAATTAGAGGTTTTTTTTCACTTGGTGACCTAAACTGTTGTTGAATATCTGTCAAAGTTGTCACGGATTGTAATGACGAGATTTTCTCTTTGTTTAAAAAGTTTATCATCTAATGCTCATGACAAATATTCAACAACTCTTGATATTATAATGTGGAAAAAATTAAACTCTTGTGTTCCTTCTTAACAAATATTTTATTTATTTTGCTCAAAAAAGTTTTGCTATAAAAATTGTTAAAATTTTAGTCATTTCTCTCGTCCCCTTCCTTATACCGCACCTTAAGTTTGTTTATTCGCTACCTGATGTGGAAACCGTGAACATGACATTAGTCTATGTATGGTCCCAGATTCTAATGGTTCTTAGCTTGTTATAAGCTATTGAAATAACAACCATTACATATAAACGTTTGGATATGGAGTTTATTATTGATAATGGAAATAGGATTCTATTCCTATGTGAAATTCATACTTTTATCTTTTATTGTTTGTGCTATTTTGAATAACCCAGTTGGAACATCCTTGGCATGAATTAATATGAGCATCAAGTTGAAAAGTGTTTTCCATCGGAGTAACTTCCTCTGATAATTCATTCACTATCTTCGCTGTTGAATCTCTATTTCCTCCTTTCGAATTCCGTTGCTTTCTTTACATCTTATATTCCTCTTCTTTATGGACATCATGTCATATCGACCGATTCTTTGTAATTATATTATGTAATTGTATTTCTCATTAATGTATTATTCTCTAGCTTAATCGGTTCCTCTTCTTAAGTCGTTGATCATCGTCTTATAATTTTCTCTTCTTAGTTCTCTGTTTATATTTTCCCATTTAATCCTTAGTACTATTGTATCGAACATTCCGTGTGATTTATTTCCAATATCACATACCTCACTTCTTGGGTGAATAATTTTATTTAGTACCTGGCCAATTAGTTTTCTGTTTAAGGACGAGAACATTAACTCACAAACACCATTTGAACATGTTACTCCTACCTTGGTAGCACTCATAACGTTGCCAAAAGTGTGTATATATTTCAAACTCGCTTTGTATAGTGTATTCATATGTGAAAGTAGATATACAAGACTATATTGACCTTTTTTAAAAATTTTAATTAGCTCATGAATATTCATAAAACTTATATGACAGATGTAGTTTAAGAATAAATAAGAAAAAGTCAATTACACACAAATAACTCTCTCACGAACGCTTCATAATCCACGACAGAGAAGAAAAAAAATCCTTTTGATGTAGAATGTTATATTCCCATTTCACAAGAAAGGTTGTTTTTTTTATCCTGTTTGTAATGAAACTGTAGCTTAGAGATGCTATAGAAACATTTCGTGTGTCTTGGTGGAAAGACGGGCAGATGAAGGAAAGACGCAAGCTTGTCAAGCCTTTTCTGGCGCTAGCATTGGAGTCCCCTCCCCACCCGCCCCCTTTTACATCCCTAAGAAGAGAAAATTATTATCTAAACACATATCTGCCACTGGTCCACGCCACTCATCGAAGCGGCGTCTGTTTTCCGTTACTCGCTCTTAATTACTCATTCCATGGTATCCAACATCAAAATCTAGGCGAATATATTTTCCACTCGTATGGTCATTTTACAGTATATGGTTATTTTTTTTTTATGGGAAAAAGGCTGGTTGATTATCTATTTACTTGGTTGTAATGTGATAAGACAGTTTTACACCCTCGTGCTCTACATGTCTTTTAAAAACGTCGGTTGCAATGGACCTACAAGGCGTGACATGTTATTTATATTGTCATGTAGTTTAAATTAATAACGTTGCCTTCTTTATGATTTCTAAGCTATTTTGCGAAGTGGGTTACATTTTAATTTGACGCACATAAAGCATTCTAAGCAATATTACACTGATAAACCATTGTATTGTCCAAGCTAGAAAAAAAGGGAAGAAAATGATTAGTTTACCGTGGGAGGCCTCTTGTCTATGGGCTAAGAGTTGACAACACTTAACCCTCTTCCTTTGAAGAGTTTTTCATACTCAATCTATTATTTTAACATGGACAACATTGATTTGCTTTTTAAAATTACATATTTTTTTCTTGTTTACAATAAATAGATAGATATGTTTATCTTCTACTGACTCTTTAAATCTACATCCTTGCAGGAAGATTCCTACAGGACATTTTCGTGATAAACTAAATAGCCTTAGTAGTTGGCGATGTGTAAAAAAAATACCTAAAATCTACTTTAATATCAAAAAAATATGTTGTGTCACTGTAAGACTATTTTTTAATTATTAAAAAAAAATCTGCTGTCTCTTCAAAACTCGTTGAATAAATCGTAGATACATTTATATGCAAAGTCCTTTTTGGATTTTTCGTGACCTCACAAGGAGGCAACGTCCTTAATTAACTGGGGATGGCTCATTTCTCTACTATATTTGTTTCAATTATGAACTGAAACCATTTTTGATTATTAGTTTTATAAACTTAAAATAAAATATATAGTTAAAATTAAATACATTTAGTTTAACTATGTGTAATATCTTAACGTGAAAGGTTAATAAAATAATATTTAATTTTATGAATACAACTTTATATAAACTAGATAGTTGTTAGTGACTTTAAATTTACATGTATTGATGACGAAAAAAAATTGACATGTTTGATATAGGAAAACACATGTAGGAGCGTTTAGATGCGTTGCATTTGCTCAGAAAACTTTTATTTAAGAAGTAGGCATAGTTCGTTATTTAAAATTACAATCAAAATAAGAGCTAAAAATGCATCCGCATGTTTCAATTACCCTACATTTCAAGCTCAAAGATGTTAAAAAATTGTATAAAGAAGCGAAACAATCTCATTTTTAATCACACATTTCTGAAATGTTACATTTTTAATATCAATATAGTTTTTAAGTAGACTAACAAAATCTTATTTAGAGATAATTGGACATTATTTAACGCTAATGAAGCTACAATTTTAATTTTAATCAATTAATCTTCATTTTAATAAGATATATTATGTAACCTTAAAATAGATAGCACTCTTAAATTGATTTTGAAACCATGATATAAAATAAGAGATTAGGAATGGTTTAAATTTTGGAGCTAAGGCATTACTACAAATGCGTTTTATAATTAACTCCAGACGGTTAAGTGGTTAGAGTGATTAATCATGAGTCCATGGGACTCTGATTCAATTTTGGTTGCTACTGATGAAAACCATATTTACTATTATTTTGTAAACCTGTTAGACCTGATGTGCTATTAGTAAACATCTTTGGGCGAAGAATGGTTGTGTAGTATTAAGCTACCAACCTAGGTTCAACTATTTTGTAGGTCATGAATTGGTTCAATTGTGTGTGGAGAGGGTGCGTGCTTAGTACTACTGTAAAAATACCACTTTTAAATTTTCCAATTAAAAAGATCAACAATTAATTGGGAAACCGTAAATTGTCAGTTAATTTTTGAACATTCAGTTCATTTTAAAATAAATAGTAGTAACATTAATGATTTATTGACATTTATTAAAATTAATAGGAATGACAAATTATGTGTCTTCCCCACACATAATTCAGATATATGTTAATAAATGACACAGAGAATTGAATTTCCAAAGTATTATTTAAATGATAAAATGTAATTTTTAAACATAATACATTTGAAATGTAATATAAAACGTTGTGAGGCATTAATAAAAAACGTCAGAAATTGAAAATAATCAAATGTTTCTTGAAGCACTTTAATTTAGTTGGTTCAAAATATGTTAAGAATTTATTATTTTAAAATCAGTTTTTAGAAATTTTAATGGTTTGTATTCGCAGATAAATGCCTGATATAATTTTTCTTTACAACACTTTTTTATATTTTGGAATGTGTGATATTTTATTAAATTTAACCTTTTTCAACTAATTTAAAACAAATATTTTCTTTCGTGGTTACATAGGCCTACTTGTTTGTCTAAATATTATTTTACATGTCTTATCAATATGATTTAGGAAGTTCACCAACTCAAACTAATTTAGTGTCCTGGTCTTATTTTGAGATGAAAACAAAAATATAAAGCATTAAACTACCCTCATAAACCTCGATGTGAATTTACTATAAACGTGTATATAAAAACTTAAATTAAATATAACTATTTCTATATTCTCTCAAAACATCGTAATTTATATATGTTTTAAGTTATTATTTAAGTCTTACTTGTTTGGGTATAATAAGACAACTGGCGGCCAATATGAGAATTAAATAAGATAAAAAAATCAACCTATATTTTTACACAGCGTCTATTAGTCGTCTGGGCTATATACAATTTAATTACGATCATATGATAAGAATTGGTTTAATAGAATTGAGAAAAAATAAATTTGATTTTACTTGAAGGCAAAAGGAGAAATCATTAAAGAAAATATACCTTCAGATCACCCAAGCGGACTTTGAACCTGGACATCCGCATAAATGACACACCAGATTAGATGAGCTTGACATTTAATACATGTGTCTCCCGATGAGGGGAGGGGGTGTATATATATATATATATATATATATATAATATTTATATTATCACACACCTTAGTGGCCGACTGGACTAATGCGTCATCTCTTATTAGATTAGCCTGCTTATGGCGGGGACGTAGGGGTTCGAATACCAGTTAGGTCTACTGAGGGTGGTTTTACTAAGTGGTTTCTTACTCTCTTTCCAAGCGAATGCGGGTAGTTTACATCTAAAATGCTTCAGTCCTCATCCTCACTATATTAGCGTAATTATCAAATATACTTATAACCTGAATATGTGATAAATAAACATATTTATGGCTATTTATTCTTAGTTTATTAAATTCCACTTTACCTGAAATTTATAAAAATTATTATAATTTATTTTCTATATGCATACATAGGTCATGTTATTATAAGCTGTCACTTTTGATAGGAATTACAAATATATATCAAATTACACTAATAAAATTGTATAAATGTGAAACATTATGATCGTAAGAATATCTGATTTTATTTTCTAAAATAACTTTAATATGAAATTTGGAGCTTATTTCCAAGATTTAAGTAATGCATTAATTAATTTTAAACATTTACAAACCTTAAATACAAATATTCAAACTACACAGATTCCGCTTCTATTAATGATTTAATTGTCAATCTTTTATTTGTGAGGAAAACGGATTTATTTCTTTGAAATGTATTTCAACTAGCAAGACCTAGACTTTTAATTAATTTAGAGAATAGGACGTTAACTGACGACCCACAACCCAAATTCGGCCCGCAGTCGCGTTTGGTTTGGCCCATTGCGTGTGGATAGAAAAATTATCAACTATAATTTAAAAATTTGAAGTTTTAGTCCAAAAAAATAGTATTTACACCTTCTATTAATAAACGGGAAGATCTACCAACAATGAAAATAGTTCCAGGCTCTAGGTTCAAGAACTACCTAATTACGAAAGAATTTATATATTTTAGTAATACTAATTTTCAATTTGTATATTTTTTATTGCATACACATATTTGTGTGATGTTGTGTGCTTATTATAATAATTAAGTAAAACAAAAAACAGAATTTATTATATCTGACCCCCACTATGGTGGTAAAATTGCTCAATGTGACAGACTACCAATAGACTGGATAGTTGGTGATGGTGATATCGGGGTTCGAGTGCCGATAAGGTGTATTGCAATATTTTATTTCATGAGGGTCTTCCTACAATTCTTCAGTAAAAATATTGGTATACTTCCTCTAAATCATCACCTTCATCCCAACTCCATTAGTATAATTATACATTTATCCGTGGATAATATGAACGGTTAGTGAGACGGTGTGTATAAAAAAACAATAATCACTCGATGATTTTTCTTCCAGTTACGATAGTCCAAAGTCTGATAACATTAATGGATGTAAGTACATTTTTATTCCATCCTGCCCACTTCACTCATCTGCCTCTGCTCTCGTAAGCGTCAGATTTCGAAACCTCCTTTTTTTAGAATACATCCAAAGGGAAGAGAAAAAAATATGTAAAACCTTAAATTACGTTTATTTATATGGTTTGTGGTCATATCCACGAAATTGTACGTATAGCCATGACGACCTGTGCTTAAAAAGACTTGTGCAGTTTTCTGTCCTCTGTTTCTACTGTCTATTCTCGCCTCATATTTCATCTCTGAGGCAGACGGGGGATATAAATTCATCCCAGTCCAGAATTTGACTGCCGTGAATATGTAGAAACTGCTTTCATGTTCAGGTTCCAAGGGCTGAGGAGAGTTACACATACACACACACACAAACCCACACTCTCATACCTGTCAACACTGCAATAAAAAAAACTTTTCACACACAAAAAAAATAAAAATATTCGTGAGTGAGTGAGCTATATGTAAAAAACACATACAGAAATAAAGTACTACTCTCTGGGAAACTTGTAAATTATGAATAGGGTTGGTTTCATATATACCCATAAAAAAACTCGGTGAATAAAATATCTTGATTATGTTTAAAAAAAAACTAAAAACTACTATTTATATATAATACCACTAGCGTAATGTTGAACACTATTTTGATAACAAAATTTAATTATAGCCTTCAAAAATATGAACGCTAGACAGTATAGCAATATTTACTGATACGTAAAATCTACATTTTTTAATGTTGAATTACAGCTTTACAAAGTTCTACATAAACTTCTGCCAAAAAACGTGTTTAATGACTATAGCACTGTTCTTAGTGAATGTGTGGAGAAAAGTCTTAATTCTCGTGGTGCTTGAATTGCCAGTGATGATCAGGTGGGGTAAGTTGTACTTAGTTGGGTTTTTCTAATTGGCTTTTCAATATCCAAACATGAAAATTCTTGTACATTTCTTCCAAATTCAACTTTATCCATCCTTACATTAAAATAAATGTGGGAATACCTCATGCGTATAATAAGAAGTAAAGCACACACAAAAATATATGAAAAATCTCATTTTTTTTAAATAGAATTTCTATTAAAAGTTTTCGAGTAAATTGCGTTCATGACCTTGTTCATTTTTCAAAACGGAATTATTTAACTCCAGTAATATCTGAAATTAATTATCATTTGATCCGGCATGCCTGCTTAATTAATTTGCATAGCATCACATTGTTTTGACAACTGACGTGATAATAGGCAATGGCATTTTGTTTTTCACTCAAATGAATATTAAACAAATGCAAGTAATGAAAATTAACCATGCAGGCTTTTAAGATAGAGTACATTATAAAATAACATAAAACTTTTTTGGTTCTTTAGGTCGTTCACAAATCGCTCGAATGTTAAAACATATTCAAGTAAATATTATCAATTAGAACATTTAAAGCTTTATATTTGAATAAAATGATAAATTATCAATATATTCTGAAAATTGAAAAATGATACCTGGACACGGGAATCGAACCCGTCCAGGTGTCATTTTTCAATTTTCAGAATATGATATCGGAGAGGTGTTATCCTCACTAAAATGCATTAACAATAGTTCCGGCTATTGTTTCACTATCAATATATTGTATATTCAAATTAATTTCTAAATAAATATATACCTATTTACACAGGCTAAACATAATTTATCCAAATTATTTAGGAAGTATGTGTATTCAAAATCAAAAATGTTATTTTTAGAGGAAATACTGACTAACTAAGTAACACACAACTTCTTGTGAATGTGGGGAATGCCAGGCCTCCACCGTGGTTCGGATTCCACGTTAAACTGTAGGTCCTTCATTTCATCTCACAATCACCCTACCATTACACATTAGCGTAAGTGCATATAACCCGAACGGGTAGTAAGACGCGGTGCTAATAATAATAATAATAATAATAATAATAATAATAAAACACACAACTGTCATATTCAACCTCCAGACTTTCACCTTATCAACATTTATAAAATGAGAGTTTGTTTATATAGATCGGTATTGTGAAATTTTAATTTTAAAAACATTATTAAATATATAAATTCATAAAAACTTTTTTTTAACAAGACTCTAACATTTAAATTTCATCTTTATTTGACTAACTATGTGATTATTTAAAAAAATAGTATTATATTATAAAATTGTACCGCTGGCTGAATAACAGGTGTAACCATTCAATTACCCAATTACCCGGGTTTTTTTTATTGACTAAGATATATTTTAATAGTCAAATAATTAAATATTTAAATAAATATATATTAAAATATAAATAAAATACTATATTTACGTATGGTTTAGTAAAATATATCTTTAATGTGTTTAACTTATTTTGTTCATATTATCTTGAATATATGGTGGATCCCATACTCATGTTCCACGAACTCATGACAGGATGAAAATCTCTTACACGAGTGGACTTATTTTTCATATCTTAACCCAAACCCTTAAAATACTTCCACTTGAGCTTTTTTTTTTCCTTCACTCTTTCCCCCTTTCTCTCACTCCAATATATTTTGGACGTTTGTCAGAAGAGAGCAATAGCAGTTACATTTGGATATGGATGTTAGGTTAGGAAATACAGTTCGATACGGCGCCACCAGATATCAGCACCGCTGTCCAAGTCAGTGTGAAATATGTAAGAAAAGTTAATGGCATCTCTTCATCTTGCAGTGGTACATTTTACTTCTATCTTTGTTCCACGTATTTTTATCCATTCCAATATTTTTTTATTACTTTTCTCTTCTTCTTTTATGTCTCATAGAAAAACGCTTCATCATATCTAGAAATAATAATGTGATATCGCAATGTCAGGCGTAGCTTTTTTTTATATACTTCCATACACATACAAAGAATTTGTTTCATATAACTTAATAAAAAATGTAATGTTTAGTAGACATAAAAGTCTTTATGATGTGTAAACTGGGTCAATCTTCTAGCAAGTTGTATTGCTCACCTACAGTTATTACCAAATCTCATTTAGTAAAACTATCATAGAACTTTTTTTTTTAATTTAGTGAAAATAAATGTGTATTAATGCTTCATTAATCCCCCAATTTTTTTTTATGTTTCTTTTAAGGTGTATTTAAGACTTAATCATATATTTTCATATATATATAAATAAGTTGTTGAACATTAAGCTCACAGCTGTTGTGTTTCTCTTAAAGGGCATAAATTTAATTTTCTGACCAAATGAAAATTTCATAGATAGTTCTTAAAGTTTTATATGATGTTCCAATTATTATCGTTTTAAAAGAAATAATATAGAAATATTTCTTAAATATGATTTGAAACCTTTTAGGAAAGGAGTATAAAATAAAAAATAAGTTTAATTTTTACGTAATATTATTTTAAAAAGAAACACACTTTAAAACTTAAAATATTATAAGAAATGATATTACTGTTAACGGATACAAATAGGTACAATATATCCAATTATAATAATTTATATAGCAATCTTTTCAATTATGAAACAAACTATATTTTTAATTGATTAAAAGTTTCGTTTTTAATATAAAATAAAATAGATCTTGGTTTATAATGTAAATAATATTTTTACATGACTTTAATATGAGTCTGTAAGGACAAAATATATTAATTATGTGATTGGTCAAACTTTTACAGCTATTATACATATCTCTATTTTAAATAAGCAAAATGATAAATGTATACTTTAAAATATACAAACAAAATTTTTATCAGATCAACAATGGCTTTTATTTTTATTTATTCCTTTTCTTTAACACATATTTACAAATATATTGTGATTAATCTATTAATTATTTACCATTTTTAACATTTTTAATTGTACATTTGTAACCCATAAATCTTACGGTCGATTCTAAATTGGTATGTATTATTGGCTACAGCTCTTTTCATAAAATTTAGATTTGAAATATTTATAAATACTTAATTATATTCATACAAACATATAATAGATACTAAATATATATATATATATATATATATTATTTATTTATTTATTTATTTTTAGAAAAACAAATTGATAGTTGTCAAACTGTAGAGTATTTATTTTAAAATAATATTTTTGTTGAAAAAATAGTCCGGATACTACGAGTTATTTATTTTGTCATGTTCTAATGCTTGTTCCTACCTCCCTCCTCCTCCACAACCCTTCAAAAACACCATCTCTTTTTGAAAAAAAACAAGCCGTGTGAACTCTTGAACTTCTTGATAGTGTCTTTCTTTTTGATGTATTACCGCGTCGTCTCTTACATTCTACGTCGCAATTGATTTGTTTCGATCATGGTGAGATACTCTCTGGCAGCATGTGTACGACAATGCCCGGGTCTGTATTCCCCACTCTCGTCCCTTTAGGTCGGCAGAACCTCTCCGAAAAAGAACCCCTCCTGGCAGTTCTAGTTTTCGACATTTGTCATTTTGTTTGTATCTGATAGTTGACAGCATTGGTATCTCAAGCTCAGTAGTATGTCATTCAAGAGGTTTGTTTGTTTGTTTGAAAAAAAAAATGTTGCTGTTTTATCTGTTGATATGAAGAAGTTGAATAGTATTCATAGCATGTATAAAATCTTCGAAGACTTCTTTCAAAATGTAATAAATTAAGAAATGTATCCGATTTATGAAGATTTTCGAAAATATGTTTCCAAAATTTTGGGTTTAGAACATAAATATTATAGTTTAAATATATATATAATATAATAATAATAAAAATATTATTAATAATAATGTAATATTATGAAAACACTTTGATTAATTTTTGTATTCTAAGATTAAAGAAGAGAATTTCCACCCTCATGTGATAAACTCTCTTGTACTTATAGGATGTCATCGTTCCATAAAACATCCTATTCTTTAACATCTCAAATTATTTTATTTTAATATTACGCTCGACACACGTACAGTTAATGCCATAGTTTAAATAGTACCTAAAAATAAAACAGGTTTATTATTTATTATTATTATTATTATTATTATTATTATTATTATTATTAGCACTGCGTCTTACTACCCATTCGGGTTATACGCACTTACGCTAATGTGTAATGGTAGGGTGATTGTGAGATGAAATGAAGGACCTACAGTTTAACGTGGAATCCGAACCACGGTGGAGGCCTGGCATTCCTCAACAGGTATTATAAAAGTGCATCTGGATTTTCGTCGAGATAGGATTGCGAAACCATACTGATAAATCACCCAGCCAAGATTTGAACCTTGACATCCGCCTCATTAGCGATCCAGTCTCTTTTTGGCATAACTCCCTAGACCTCATGAAGATTTGTCGCAACAACACACCCACCCCGATCAGGTCTAGTTTACAACCAGAAGCATACGCTAATTGGATTCACACTGCTAATGTCTGTCTACAAAATGGCACACGCAAGTTCAGTTGTATTTCTTAACTGTCGGAATCGTTGGTTGGAAAGAGATGAGAATATTGCCCTCTTTTATCTTTATTTGTGTAGGCATGCATTCATCCAATCAGAAATAATTATAGGTTCACTACTATATTCATCTCAAGCAAATAATTATTTGGTGAAGGAATAAAGTATGAAAAACTATAATAAAATCATTGCATTTTTAATTTTTTTTGTGAGATAACTATTTTAATTTTTCCAGATATTAATAATTTGACTATTCTAAATTCGTGTTTGTAAACGTTATTATGACTTTTGATGATGGAGTCATTTTGAATGAAGTTTCGTTTGCCAACATTTAATTATTTGCATTATTCGTTTAAGCAGAAAACCAACACAGCACGTCTTGTGGCTGCGCTTTACGAGTACGTATTCGACAAACGGGTACGTTTGATTTTATGCTGACCATTACTTATTCGTTTATGATTGACTGTCGTTGACTGACGTTAACGGAAAGCTTAGTAATAAAATCCTGGCCGTTAACCGAGGGTGGGTTTTTTTCCCCCTAAATGATTTACCAACATACCTCAACGTATTTTGGGTACATTTCATCTAAATAATACCTTATTTGACTCTACCCTACTCATTAGCATTGTTAAAATGCGTGAATTCCGTATGAGTAGTAGATAAGTTGTAAATAATAATGATATTACAACTAATGTCACAACAACAAAAACAGTACAACTATACATATTTTTAAAACTATTTTCAATTCCTCATAAATATTTCAAAGCTCATATTCTTATAATATTGTAACATTAGCGTTTATTTGCGTGCCGTGGGTTGTCGACATATAAAAACTTCAGCTTCCTGTAGTTGTTGAACCCATTTTAGTGTTAATTATTTTGCTTTTTTAATTTGATTTAACCCGCCTAGGTGTCGTAGTTAGCTAGCGCGCTAATCGTGTTGAGTTCGACTGCTGAGAATGGGGAGATCAAGGTTCGAATCTCGGTTGGGAGAACTAGTTTTTCTTACTAAATGGTTTTCCACTCTCCCTCCGCGCTAATGAGGTTTCACTTCCTTTAAATTCAACCTTCCCAATTCCTAATACTCTAGGTAATTAGTACTTAAACGTATAAACCGAACAGGTAGTAAGACGCGGTGCTAAAATAATATAAATAAATTAAATATAATGACGTTTGTTTTTAATTTATTACAGATCAGGTTTAATTTTAAACTGTAAATGCAGTTATATTGATAGATTAAACTTTATTTTGAATGTAAGAGAACTTGACTCAGAAATGATTTTAAATGTTTGCATATGCGACAGCTTAAAGCTGAATTTAGATGTTGACGCGTCATGGACCCTAAATAAAGCGAGGTTGCAGAGCGAATGAGGGGAAAAGCCCATTTTCCTATTATATAGTTCGAAAACAATCCTTCTGAAAACTTCCTAATTCGTTAGGTTTCATCATGCTTCCATCATTTTTCAGAAACAAGAGAGAAAGAGAGAGATAGAGAGATAACAAGTTTTTTTGGGGGCTGGGAAACAGTGAACGAAAGAGAATATAGAGCTAGCGACAGAAAATATTTGTCAATATCTTAAAAAATAAAATAAAATTATCATCTAGGTTTGTTGAGAAGATTTTCTAACACACATGGATTCATTAAGTTTAATATCATAAGATTGTTCCTTAATTTGAAATATATTTGCGATGGGAACGTTTTGATTTGAAATAATATGAAAGGATGCATATATCTATTTACAGTATAGGTTGTCGAATGCTCTTAAAACGTGAATTACAAGATCTAGGTTTTATACCTTAGGTGCCAAGAGTTTTTGCATTCAAAGTTTTGTTAAGAATCTAACAGTAGTACCAACATTCTAGCAGGAACATTCTGGTGCAGTTTTAACGAGGTAAACATTTACCCTCCATGTAATTGGGTTCATTCAGTGGAAATAAACGAGAGTACACAAAATCTATACTGAGTCTAGTTATATGATACATCATAGCTTTAAATAGTTGCAACGGAAGGGAAACCTTTATACAGTTTTATGTCAAAGTTTATTTTATATATTATTATTATTATTATTATTATATTATTATTATTGTATCATGTGTTTCTTTTTAAGGTCATTCGACAATATAATTTTATTGAACAATTTTAGCCAGTGAATGTTTGGCTATAGGCTTCAAAAACAAGATGCTTAGAAAAGAATAAGGATACTGAGGAGTTTAAGAGTTTATATGAGTTACATATTCTGTACTCATCACAAGATACTGATATGATAAGTCTCTTAGATTATGGTGGTTAGGACACGCAGCGCGAATGAGATAATCTAGAATCGTGTTCAGGCTACTGACTGGACAACCCGATGGCAAGAAACCATTGTAAGGACCTAGACACGGATGAGAGAATAAAATTAGAATTAACCTAAAAATAGGGTGTGATTAGGTGGACTGGATAGAACTAGCTCAAGGTTGAGATAGATGCTTTACTCTTGTACTTTTGAGTTCCTAATGTAATTGAGTAAGTTATTAAGTATATTGGATAAGCTATAAATAGTGATTCAATGATTTCAAATCATTTCCGATCACTAGTTATTAGGTGTCAAATTTGATAAATTAAACAATACATGAGGCTTAAATTTAGTATAACTATAAAAGAATATATGGTGTACATGATGAAATATTTATAAAATGATAAATAAAAAAAATTAATGTACAAGGAGTTTAAAATTGGTAAAATTACATATTTTTAAATAATATATAAACAACCATATTTTCATACCACGATCATTTGTTTTTATTTAATTTTTTGGGTGAAGTAGGCCCGTACGTAATGTAATTATTTAGAATTAAATTTTTCCAACTTAGTCCCACTCAATGTTTTTTTACGACCGCGTTTTACAGCCCGTCCGGCCTATACGCTTACGTATTAATTACGCTAGTGGTTTTAATTATTACTAGGCTTATAATTAGAGGAAGTGTACCCGAATTTACATACGAGAGAGATAATGGAAAATCATTTTAGAAAAAAAAACATTCTCAGCACATCCGACCGAGATTCAAACCTTGATCTCCCCCATAATCGGCAGTTTAGTCCTATGCGCGAGTAGCGCCTTAGATCGTGTGGCCACAGTTGCAGGTGTTAATTTTATTACTGTGTCTGAATTAATAATTGAAAATGCATATATTTAATATGTCTATTTCTTGTTTTTATTGTATTGATTGAAAGGCCAACACCGACTAGCAGGACATAAAATTCCCAAATAATTAATCTTTACAAATTTTAATTTGCTAAATTATTTCAACAATTTTGTTTGAAGCGTTCTTTGAAGAATATTTATTTTGTATGATAACATTAACTTTTACATATTATTTTACAAACTTGAATATTAAATAACTTATGACTAGTTTATGTTTTAAAATCTATATCTAACATTTTTTATTGTATGAGCTGTTAAAATAGCTTAGATCCGTCGTTAGAATGTCTGTATATTTGAGTCCTGGCTTCGATTCTTGGCATGGACGAGAGATTGATCATTGGTTAAATGTGGGTTTCCCCTTTCAAAGCTATGAATGGCAGGGGGCTGGATGTTGTGTCTGTTATAGATACGAATTAGTTTATAAGTCGTTTTCTGATATGATCAGTCGGTCTAGAAAGTGCACGTTAAATATCTCAATTAAATTAAATAGAAAATCAGCTATAAACATATTAGTGATTTGTTTTATATCCGTGAAACGCCGGGCACGTGCATCTAGTAGGAAATAAAATGATCTTAGCCTAAAACTTTCTAGTGAGTAGCGTATAAATTTACGTTTCAATCATTTTAGATATCGGTGGTTTTTAAATATGTATTTTAAAATAAAATTATTTAAAAAAAATTTGCAGCGTCTTATTTTACTCAAGGTTTTTCCGCATTTAATTACACTAATGAGTTAAGGATGGAGATCCTGGGGATTGGATCAACTTTTTTTAGTATTCATTTAACAAACGTTAATTTTAATAATTTTATATTTAAAAAAAAAATTATTTAGGTTAAGTATATTAATAAAGTCCTAAGTTGTTAATTTAAATTTACGTAGGGATTTATATAATCTAGATTCACATTCACAAATAACTTAGATATTATTTTGTTTGAAACAAAGTGCTAAGTAAATATAAACATACTTTGATAGATATCTTTGAGCTTAATAAACACTAAAAATGCTTTATTTTGTACTATTCATATATTGATACTTTTTACTCGGATATATTTTATTTCCTAAACAAACCCTTTTCCCGACTTCTGTCTTTTATTTACGACTGTAAAACAAGCAACCAATCAGAGAGGCTTAAGCGTGCGCCACCAAATGACGATAACTTGCTCTGCAACTTACAGCCCGGATTTGTTATTAAAAAAAAAAGTGTCGTTGAAAGTCAAGTTCTCATTAATTATCTGGCACGCATCGAGGTTGGTTCGTTGTTGGCTGCAATGGAGAGCCTATATCGGTTCTGAGGGAGGTTAAGGGGGAAGCTGCGTATGTAGGGGTGAATGGGTTAAGCTCTCTGATCCAATATCTGATGCCCCTAGCCATTCGGAAATATTGCAGGCCTTGAAACGACAACTATTTTGTCACTTTTGGTATTCCTGTTACATTCCGATTAGTGTGCTCTTATTATTATTATTATCCGGTGTCCGGATGGTCGAGATTCTACTTTATATTATTATTATTATTAATAATAATAATAATAATATTAATAATAATAATAATAATAATAATATAAAGTAGGATCTCGACCATCCGAACACCGGATAGTAATATTAAATATTAATAGTAATATTAATATTATTAATATTAATAATAATAATATTAATAATAATAATAATATAAAGTAGAAACTCGACCATCCGGACACCGGATGACCAGAAGATCGTTTAACAGGATTTATATAAGAGACGCATTTTCTTTAAATTAAGACAAAATATGTTTTAAATAACTTTCCCCCAATTTTTCAGCGTTTTAGATATAGTATGGCTTTTAAGAGGTTCACGCGGTTTAAAAAAAAACTATTTTATCTCATTTTTGCCCATGAGTAAACTATCTTTAATTTTAGGGTTGGATTATAATCCAAAAAACCTCGGGGAAACTTTTGGAAAACTTAGATACAAAGTTTTAACACGATTGATTGAATGGTTTTGTCTGTGGCCACCCTTAAATATGACTGGATTGTCGAAGACACGGATATTCGAGTTTGAATCCCTGTAAATGTTACTGAGTTTATATTTTTCCTTCGTGGTAAAGTTACAAGTACTAAATTATTTCTTAGCTTTTATCAGGTATTCATTTTAATGACCTTATGAATTTATCATTTATACAGTACGTTTCACAAGTAAATCATACCGTTCAATCATTATTTTTTCGTATTCTTTTGTTGATTTACCTCATCTTACCACTTGTTACGGTTACAAACCAGGTGTTTGTTAATGAAGGTGTTTAAGCATATATTTATTTCAGATAACTTAAAAACCAAACTTATCGGAACGAAACGAGATTTTTTGGGGGGAAAGTTGATGGACAGAGGAAGGGGTATATCCTAACCAGGGTTTACTTTGGTTTTATTTTGACATTGAATTAAGGTGGAGATATAGGGAACTCAAGTAAAGACCAGTGTTTTTGCAATTTTTATAGCAAAACAATGTTTTGGTCAAAATAAATCAAATACTGCTTTTACACAAACATAAGTTTTCTTCATGCACATTGTATGTAATATCAGCAGTTCTTATATATCTGTCAAGGATTTCCTCGACACAATTTCTCTTCATTTAAAAATTGTTTCAGCAAACGACCCGCCTCTGTGGCGTAGTTGGTTAACGCTCTTGTCGTGTTGAGCTCGACTGCTGAGGACGGGGAGATCGAGGTTCGAATCTCGGTCGGGTGAACTGGGGGTGGTTTTTCCTAAATGGTTTTCCACTCTACTTCCACGCAAATGCGGATTCACTTCCTTTAATTCAACCTTCCCCATTCCTAATCTAACAGTACAATTAGTACTTAAGCGTATAACCCGAACGGGTAGTAAGACGCGGTGCTAAATAATAAATTCAGCTAATGGTAATAACAGATATTCACCAACTGTAAATATCACAGTGTGAATAATATTAAACCTTATGTTTGTATAAAAGCAATATGTGATTTATTTTGAGCAAAAAAAATGTTTTGCTATAAAAACTGAAAAAACGCTTGTTTTTTCTCGCGTTACCTACATTCCCACCTTAAACGTGCTTTTAAAACATAATTTTCTCTTCAAGGACTATTAATTTTATAAGACTTCAATTAACTACTATACGGGTATCCATGAGGAATATAAAGATGAATATTAATAATAGAATGTAGAGGTTTGAACTATTAAAATACCCAATTAGATACGAGCCCTCCAACTTCAATAATATTATTTAAAAATTTAAATTCCAATATGAGTATGTTCATGTAAAAAAACAACAATTTAGGACATTCTCATTTATAGCTATATAATATTTATATATATGTATGTATATATAGCTATAAATGATAATGTCCTAAATTTGTTTTTTTTTACATGAACATACTCATATTGGAATTTAAATTTTTTAAATAATATATATATATATATATATATATATTGTAACTTACAATGACATAGAAGGTTGTTTGTACTAAGTTCATCTAGAGTGCAGCACTATCACTTAGTCACACAAAATAAAGTATCGAAATTTCTATGCCAATACTGTTTTATTTGAAACTTTTGGTTCAAAATTTTAATCAAATGGTTAATTTCACCATATTAACAAAAGAAATAATAATTTGGTCATATTTTGTATGTTTTGTTTTATTAAAGTAATCATTTTAAGCTACTTCTCTTACATCCCAAACATAGGTTCCTGCTGCTTCATTCGGAAATGAGCTGAACACGTAACTAATTCAAATATTACAATTTTGTGGTTAAATTATTTTTATTTTTAGAGATCTAAAATACCAAAGTTTTATTTTTGATTTGGTGGCGTAGTTAGATATCGCACTTGTTTCTTGTTGAACTAGACTGCCGAGGACGGGGAGATCGAGGTTCAAATCTAAGTCGGGTGAACTGTGGCTGATTTTTCCTAAATGGTTTTCCACGCAAATGCGGGTTAACTTCCTCTATGTTCAACCTCCCCAATTCCTAACTTATTATCATAATTAGTACTTATGCGTACACGCCGAACGGGTAGTAGGAAACAGTGCCAAATAAATAAAATGGAATAAATAGTTTTGATTATTAACTAAGAACAATATTTCTAGGTATAGATAGAAAAACCCTTATCAATACTCTATTTGATTAAATTAAATTTAAAAAAGTTACTTGATTAAAATGATCTGACTCCTTTTTATACACCGTTTATTATTAACTTTATTTAGATTATTCGGGCTTACTGTCGATATTTTATCTTCCGATACGAAGCGAGTAGAGTTCGTGAACCAACAGTTAAAATTGAACTGTTCATTCAGCGAACTAGTCCATCTCCTTATTATTAAATAGTTTATATCTTTGGGTTCAAATTAAATTACAAAATGAAGTGACAGGAGACAATCGGGATTATTAAGCCGATCTCTGTCGCAGGACCAAAATAACAAAATTTATTGCGTGTTTTATTTTCAACAATTGCAATAATAACATGGGTGGATAATAAGTTATATGCTACCAAAACCAAACATTCGTCCTGCATGCCTTAAAAATACTATAATTTGACTATAAAATATGATTTTCGTTGGTAGAAATATTAAGTTTTATTTTATATGTGTTTATTGTTTTGATTTAAAACGAATCCAAACTCTTTTGAAATAATACGTTTATTACGCATTCATTCTATAGGATTTGTAAATCGAAAGTTCATTGCCCCATCTACAGAATTAGGTCAAATATCTCTATCTATCCTGAGTTTGAGTTAGGGTGCAATGAGGTGGACTAGATATAACTATCTACTTCAGGTTCATTCTAATGTTAACCTCAATACTCAGAACATGGTTCTAGATTCTCTCGTTCGCGTTGCATATCCTGCTCACCTTAATCTGCGAGATTTGACTATCTTGACAAAGTCTTGATGATGAGTAAGGGATATGTAATTAATCATTACGTAACCTTTTACACCCCCCAGTATCTTCTTCACTTCTTCCTAAGCACCTTTTTTCCGAATATCCTAAATTTTTGCTTGTCATTATAGGGAACAGGTTTCATACCCATACAACCGGTAAAATTTGTTTAGTATATTCTGAACTTACATTCCTTGAAAGCAGTCGAATTATTAACTTACTGATCGGGTTATAGTATGCATTTCCAGACTATTCTTTTACTAATTTACAATGTAATAACATTTTACTATTTAAAATTTTTCATTAACCACATTAAATAATATGTTGTTCACAAAAATAGCACTCATTGAAAACAAAAATACCTAATAAGTAAATTAAAATATAAACTGTTTGATAGTGATATCTCCAACATAGTAAATAAAATATATTCATATTAGCTACTTTTTTTACTTTATAAACTTCCCTGTGGGTTGGCACACTAACACGCTGTAAATCAGTTGATAGCTAATGAATGTTTGTTAAACGAAAAGCTTTTATTTTGAGGATGTTTTCTCATATTCTTCATTAAATATTATAATTTTTTATTAAAAATATTAGATTTAAAAGTTAATATTTGTAATATCTAATATAAAATTGAGTCTCATCAGCATCAGAGTCAGAAGGAGAATAGATAGTAGATATTCTTCCAACTGCGCTTAAACGAATCAGGAATGGTTCATTTAAAGCGTTCATCATATGCCGTCTTTGTATTGGTCAGTGATGACCTCTACTGAGACTTAATTTTAATGAGTGATAAAATTTACCCAACCTGTAAAAAAAATTAGAATGTCAGTGTGTAAAAATATTTTAAGATTTATTTAAATTTTAATAATTTATAAATATTAAATAATGTTATGATAATAATATATATAATCTACTACTTTATCAAAAAATACATTTGTTAATAACATTATATTTGAAGTTACGGAATAGCTTTACTTTAATATAGTTTAGTATGACATTTATTCAACGAAGAAACACTGCCATCTATTGAGCACTTTGAGTACAACTCAAGGCCTTGAACAAATGAATAGCATTCTAGAACGCGTAATAGGAAAGCCAAGCTGCGGTAGTGTGTGTGTTTGTTGGAGGGAATTGATGGCGGGGGGGGGATCTTGTGGCTTAAGAGAGAGAGAGAGAGTGAGACACACACACACACACACATTGTAGAAATGTGACAGAAATATACCAGTTTGTCTGGTTCGCAATAAGGTAAAGAGAGAGAGAGATTGACATACACGTCATAGCATAACCAGGCAAGTTCTATTGATGATAAGTAATTTTTTATTACTTTTTACCTTGTATCTCATTTAACTTTGCAAACACGCGGACTAAATATCAGGTTTATCTAGCCTGTATATTTTGTAATGGGGAGGTCAGGGCTCGAACCCTAGATACACTTCTTCTATATTATACCAAGACTTAATTCCTATCGCATCAACCAGGTCGAGTAGTAAGACGTGGCGTAATAAAAAAACACTAATAAGATGGTGATGAAGGTTGGATTTAAGAGGAAATCTACCATCAGGAAGAGTTGAAAATTATTTAAGGAAAACCATCCTTAGTCCTGGTTTTAAGCCCCATCACTGAACAAAATTAATCAGATGTGCTTGGCGTATATAGTGCGTGCTCCTGAATATTTTTTTATTACTCTAAACAGTTGAAGCAATTAACGTGTAATTTTGTTTAAATACATAATTTATTTAGTACTTGATTCAGTGGAAAAACTTGTGTATTTGGTGTATATGATTGTATATGATTGTCACAAAGTATTTATAGTAGGATTTAAGAAGAAATTAACTTATGGAAAATAGATAGGCCTACTTTTGTTTACGGTCAATTTTATGTATAACATTATACTTATACTTATTTATTACTACTATTTTCACTTTATAATTTAATGAGTAGCTCGACACAAAATTAACCGTTTAATAAATAATTGAGCAGTTCTAAATTCTATTTTGTTTAGGTCTAAAAAAGGATACTTTGGCTTATATTTAGTTTAAATAAATGAGATAAATGGGATGAAGCGAAAATATTTATCAAACTTATGGGTAAAAATCTTATTATCTTAATATTTTACCTTAATAAAATTGGGCAAATCTAAAAATTACTTACATTATTGTATGATACTGATACTACTACCTACTAAAAGTGGCAGTTGAAAATCAATGAACTACCATAAATATATAAAAATGGTTTCATTAACTTTGATAACTGTTATCTTTTTGTAAATATATTTCTAGATCGAACTATATGTAGCTGATTGCTATGAAAGTTATTTGAGTTTTTTTAATTTCATACGTCTATGTTTCATAGTCTATATTTTGCTAATGTTTTTAAGAGGTAATATAATATAAACTACGATTAGGCGCGCAAGCAAAAAATATTTTTTTCTGGGGATGGAGGTAAACTCAAAAGGATTTATAGATGGGGCTAAACAAATTCAATGAACTAGCCCATGTATTGTATACATCATAATATAAGACCAATTCAAACGCGTGAATAGGAAATCTGTTTGATATAATTAAACCCAAGCGTTCAGGTTTTACGGGCAGAGGGGTGAGGGAAGTAATTTGACACAATAGCTCAGTCGGTAGTATGCCTGTCTTCTGAGCTAATGGTCCCGGGCTCGATTCCCAGAGTGGCCAAAAAACTTATCATCGCTGAAATATGGGTTTAACCTTTCACATTGTTAAATTAACGGCTGCGGACTTGATGTTGGGTCTTTTCTTATCTTAGGTTAGATTATATATACATGAAGATACGAAAGTCCTAGCAAAATTGTGGTGAAAAATATTATTATTATTATTATTATTAGCACCGCGTCTTACTACCCGTTCGGGTTATACGCACTTACGCTAATGTGAATGGTAGGGTGATTGTGAGATGAAATGAAGGACCTACAGTTTAACGTGGAATCCGAACCACGGTGGAGGCCTGGCATTCCCCACATTGGTGAAAAATAAATGGTTTGATTAGAAAAGTGACCCAGATCACAGGCTAGAAACAGTAGTTTATGTAAAAAGGTATTATGTAGGATTAAATTCAAATATAAATTGGAGTTCTAATTAATTTAAATTTTAAATTGAATTCTTTTTTTTGTTTTTTTAAATTGAGTGCATATTTTCTAAAAACCTTTGTATCTCTCTAACAAGAAATACCATTCACTATGCATTCAAAAACTTAAAAATATTTTGTCAATACTGACCCCTTAAGATCGTTCAAAACCTCTTGAGAGTCACTCTCGCAATATACTGTAATGCATATTACAGAGAGAATGGGGTTCTAATCCCGGTTGGGTGAAATGAGGGGAGGTTTATTTTAAATTGTTTTCTATTCTCTCTCCAAGCAAATTTAAACACTTCTAAACTTTAGTACATTAGCGTAATTAGTATATATCTGTATAGCCACAATGGATAGCAAGACTCGGTACCTACTAAAATAAAATTTAAAAAATTATAAAGATTGTTCTGAATAAACAAATTAATCGTAAATAAATTATACTAAGGGCTTTAGAGTTTCAAACATCATTAAATCCTACATTCAAACTGAACTGTTTGGTTTTTGTACCATCTCCCTCACCCCTCTACCCTCTTCCCCCCGATTCTTAGTAGGCCTAACCATTCGTGTATGCATTCATAAACTACGCTAATGAAATAGTAATTAAGAAGGTAAAGCTTTGGAAGAGATGTATCCACGTTTAAATGAAGAGAGTGTGGGAAACCAATTAGGAATGCCCAACCTCATTACACCAGACATTTATTCAAGTAACTGTTTTTTCCCATCACGAGCAAACAATTCTAGCACAATAGTGACGTACTATACCATAGGACCATCGATGCGGGTTGTTTTGTTGATCGTACACTGGAATATTTATTTACTAACGAGACAATATGGAGCTGAGAGATAAAATTATATTTTTTAAACTATGATAACGTAGCCAGGAATCCACAATTGTTTATTCTATACACCCTATCTGTCTTCATAAAAATATAGTGAAATAATTGTGTGATGTTAAATGCGCGCTGTTATTTTTCACAGCTGTTGCCAATTTAAATTTGTTTTTATATTTATTTAACAAGTACGTATCGTATTGGTTAGTATCCTCCAAATGTTCCAACACACTTTGCAAATCACATGTCATTCAACGATGTAGTAATGATGGACGCCATCTGGTTTTAGAGTGAACAAATTGAATTGGATTCAACGATAAGTAATACATGTGTAAGTTTAGAACTAGCCGACAATGAATGTGGTTACTACGATTGGCTTAAAATTACTCTTTAAAAATAGTGATTGTGCTGTATTGGGAAGAATCTCTTTGTTAAAACCAATATCATAAAAATGTGTGATTAACCTAACTTCTTTCTAGCTTTATCAAACTATTAACTTCTAAATAATACTATTTGAAAAGAAAGTTCTGAAAGTTGTACTTCTGCAACACAATCAAAATTTAATTCAAGAATTATTTTTAATAATGTTTAATTCAAATCATAATTTTCCTTGGTTATAAAAAGCTATTAAATTTAAGGGTTAAAATAAAAGAACATTACCAAAATAACAATGTTGGTTTCGGTAACAGGACCAGGCAATTAACAATTTCTATCAAAACAAAACTTATTTCTTTGAAATGATTCACAGTTTTAATTTTAAAAATTGGGAAAACTGCTATTTGTTACATGGTTGTTTATTAGGCCTATTTCAATACAATGGTGGCCCACAGCAGTTTAGATTATTTTCCTGAAATAAACTTTTCCATCTTCACTTTAAACAGTTGTTTCACCCTTCCTAAGAATTTGACTTGCTCAAACTGGTTTCTTATCTTGCTTGTGATCATTTTAAACACTTTTATTAAATAATGTTATTTGTATGTGTGTGTTGTGTGTGTGTGTGTGTGAGAGAGAGAGAGAGAGAGAGAGAGAGAGAGAGGAGAGAGGTTGCATTTCTTACCACCCGTCCACAATAGTCACATATTTACTCTAAGTACCTATCTTCATATTTTGTATCTGTAAGTCCATGGTCCATAGTCTGTGGTCCGTAAAATATCGATGCCAAAATATAAAATTACTCCTTTCTGAGTCCTGATCGCTATCCTTATCCTGGACTTTGTAGAAGTTGGTCAACTCTTAACTTTCTAAGGATTTGTTTATACTACTGTCAATCACAGTCAAGTAAATATGTGCGCGCGCATCCAAATAAAAGCACGAATAGCAGCGAAAGGATCCGTTGCTAAATATAGCTTTAAAGGTCAAATCATGCTATAGATAGAGCTATTGTTGTTGTACTTAAGCTAAATTTCAAATATATTCTAGATGTTTTCTAAAAAAAATTGTTTTATATTATTTTATTGATTAGCTTATGGCTTGGTGGTTGCTCCTTTCTGTAAACGAATTTCTTTCTAAGAGTTTTATTGGACGAATCTCTGACTATCTTATTGGTTGGCACGCTTACGTGGGTAAGAATACGGACTGTGTGAACGCGAATAAGTGTTTTAAGAACCAAGGATCATAGATTACAAACCACATACCTATCTATATATACGAAGGGGCTTAAGGGGTAAGTATAGAAAATATATAATTTAGAGCGCATGCACCCACTATTGCATGGAGAGAGGATGGGAAATAATTTGGGGAAAACGTTTTATTACACTCTTTTAGGATTCTATCCATGATCTCTACGTTACTAAAAAACCAGACTTAACGAGACTGACCCCTATTTTTATGTGACCGTCGGTACAAGTAATTGTATACGTGTTTGTGATTAAATAATAAAAACATAAAATTAGAAATAAATTACGAATTTATCCTTATCCCAATTTTATGTTGACTATTATTACGTAAAGAGTATTTCCACTCTTTCTATTTTCTCGAATAAGGAAGTTTGCTGAATGTCGCTAGGGATTTGGCAACACTGGACGGCAAACGTGCAAGTTACGACGCCCGTAAACGCACTCACACACCTTCTGTATATAAGGGATGAGGTGTTTTATGAGGAGCCCACGATATATTGAAGCACGTGACGTCATAAGACGAACGTTGGGGCTACAACACGTGATCTAAGATTGCTGAGTAGCGAGGTCTGAAAGAAATGGCGTAACATTTTTTTTATACACACATACACATGTATATATATGTTTACATTGCCTCCTCTCTCTAATTAATAATGGGTAATTAGTTATAATACGATATGTTTGTATAGGGTTGATATTGGTTTAAACAAGTATTCATTTTTTTTTAAAGTCTTTTCGCTGAACTAATTAAGACTTGTGTTTGCTTTTTCAGGATCGTAGTAAAGAAAACGAACAGGAAAAAACCGGAGCGAACAAATAATACGCTCGGAGAAATGCCACTATTGGTTTAACTGAACAATAGGAGTATGAGAAAAAAAAAGTGTTAGGGTCAAAATATATCTAGAAGATATACAAATTTACCAATGGTAAAACAAAATTAACGTTGTTAGCATACTGAATTTTACTCTAGCTTCCCGAATTGGTCAAACTAACCATTCTACCAAGCGTAAGTTTAATATCGGACGTGAAAAGTAATTTAGAAAAACTAAAATTTATGTTGGTTTTTTTTATTTAAAAAAACATAGTTGAAAATAGTAGAACGATAAGGTAAAAAAAAGAGAACGTGAATATAGAGAAACAAATAAAATAAGTGATATTTTGAATTTGTTAATATTAATTTTTAATTAACTGTTGAGGATGAAATATTAAAATACGTGTTTTTAATACAACTGCAGTAAAGATGAACATTAAAGAATCAAAATAACAATATTTAAAGTAATAAATTTTACTAACAAATAGATAAAGCCTAGAGCTTCGAGATAGTTAGATTTTTTTTTTTTTCTAAAAACAGTTTAACAGTGTGAACCTTTCAAAATAATTTTACTTTTTTCTATTCACTGTAGTAGTAATAATTATATATTAGGGTATTTGTATAATTTTATTTATTTGACTAATGTGCATTTTCGGAGCCTACTGATTACATAAGCACACGAGTTTATAATATTAATTCAAATAATAAATGTTATTAATAACATAAGTTAAATAGATATTGGTATAACTATTAAGTATATCCTACTTAATGGTTAGTTAGGCTGATTGTTTCTTAAGACTTTTATGACTATGAAAATATTAGGAATTGTATTTTAATGCATAAACTGCAACTTTTGCGGGATTGTAGAAAGTTTATAGCTTGCCGAGGAGTTTAATTCATCTGAATTTGTTCAACACTTTACATATTTTATAAAGTTATTTCTCTGACTACAAATTTTGTGAGTATTCATAGTTAATTATTAATGTGTGTGTAGTTTATTTTTCTCAATTTACAAACTTTAAATATTATATGTCAGTAGGTTATTAAAACTCCAAGCCTTATAATACACCAAAACTGGTCTAACGTGCCTCAACTTTGATGGATGAATTTTCTAAAAGTAAAATATTTTTGTGTACATTATAACATCAGTAACTACTTTTAAGATCTTTTATATCCAAACAATTTATACCAATTTATTGACTGATTGACTTATTTCCTTGGAGAAACACCGTACTTTGTCTTTCTTAACTATAGACTTAACTCCAAAGATGTCATCTCAAAAAGCAGTAAATCTCATTTAGCCAGTGACGTTTCATGAATGATTAACTTATTAACTTGCGTACAAAATAGCTAAACAGAGCAGAAGCATTATAAAGGACTCGTGTGACCATTAATTGTGGTATTTGCCTGAGGCTTCCGTTAACAAGGACCTCCCCCACCCCCTCCTACTTCTTCAACATCTAGACCCCCCCAATTCCCAAAAGGAGAGTTCCAAGATGCTTCTGACAGCCCAGACGGCTTTGCAGGAAATTAGTCCATATTCTCTGCGGAACTTTCACCCTCTCCTCACCACCCCCCCTCTTACCCATTTTCAACATCTCGCAGGACTAAAATCTTGTGCAACCCCTCCCCTATCTATCTTTCTTCTCAATTCCTACCCCCCAACCCCCTCATGAACCTCCTTATAGCCACGTCACCCTGTGTCTCCTACCACGACTCAAATAGATTGCTGCTATAAATTATTGCTTGGATATTCTGCGCGTTTATGTTTTGAGTAGTAGTACCATTAAAGAAAAATACAATAAATTAAAGATTAAGTTAATCCAAAGGTTCCCAAACTTTTACACCACGAGAAAATTTTGTGCCTCATCTCTTCTTTATTTCCAATCGAAAAATGCTTATCTACGATCTGTATTTTGTAAAAACTCGCAGCATAGAGACAAACTCAATCATGCCTTTCCTTTATTTCGCACAGTGTCTCACTACCCATTCGGGTAATACGCCAATGTACTAATAACATTAATGTGTTAGGGATTAAGAAGGTTGTATTTAGAGGAAGTGTACCAGCATTTTGGGGGAAATAGAGTGGAAAACAATTAAGGAAAACCAATCTTCAGAACATCCGACCAGGAAGGAACCCCGATCTACCCGTCATTGACAGTCCAGTCTATTGCGAGAGTAACGCCTTAGACCATGCGGCCACAGAAGCTGGTTTCAGTCATATCAATGAGATATTGATATACTACAATATTATGTTGGACTTGTATATGGATTAAACGTATTAAAATAAAATTATCACTTTTTATTAGAATTATCACTATATTTTATTTGTATTACTACCCGCTGTATTGTCTGCACTAAGCATAATGGCCCAGAGGGATATAAGAATGTACCACACTATCTATAATGTATTTTTAGATATTAATTAGATTTATTTTATGAATTTGGTATAAATATCTAATTTTCTTTCCATGAAACAAAATACAAACTTATACAAATATTAGTTCTATGCATCGCATCCTACAACCCATCTGGAAGTGAAGAATAAAAAACCTCACAATTATGAAACTAAATTTAGTTAACAATAAACTATGAGTTTGGTTTTTTTAAATACTAATTAATTAGTATAGTTTTAAACAAAGTAAAATTCATACAAAAATGTTTTTACTAAATTTAACATTTGTCCATTTATAGAATATAATGTTTATATAGTTTATTTTATAGAAATAGCAGGCAGGCCCTTTACTTTATTATGTTGTCACGCAGCCACCCAAAAAGAAGGTGACACCTGTCAGTCTGAGCACAAACCTAATAACCACATGGAATGTTGGAGAAACGTGAAACCTAACTTTTCAGTTTTTTACACTACTTTCACATAAATATTTAGTAGATAATCTCACCTCTTCTCTTTTGACAATCCATGGCTACCCTTCATTTTTCCTCACTATATTCCGAACGGGATCTGTCTAGAGATATATGTGAATAACTTCCCAACTTTGTCCATTTGAACTATTCAGATTCCAGTTACTCGATCGTCAGGACATGGTCAATTACTAAATAAAGCTACAGAAATATGAAATAATTTTCAAATTAATGTAAATATTTTTTTTTTTGGTACCGCGTCCTACTACCGGTTCAAGTTATACGCGTATATAAGCCTACTAATTAAGCTAATGAGATTGGGATGAGGATGATTGAATTTAGAAGGGGTGTACCTGAATTTTCATGGAGATGATAACTATTTAGTAAAAACACCCCACCGGGATTTGAAGCCCAATATTCCAATATCTACAGTGTAATATATTACAAGATTGACCTCTTGGCTTAGACCATGCAGCTGTTAAAGCAGTTAATAGAAAAACTATATATTGCACAGAATCTTAATATTTATACGGGCTATTTGTATATTAGCTAATTGGCCAGTCACAAGAAAATCAGAATTTGGAGGAAACGTGCCTGCATTTGCGTATCTGGAGAAGGGATTCTCTTCGATACAAAACAGCTCACTCAGCCAGGATTTATAACACAGCCTCCCTGTCAGCATAAACCAGACTAGTGATGCTTTACTCAATTTTAGTGCAGAGAAAATTAAATACTCAAAAGTTTATGAACAATAAATTGTATTAATGATTTGCACTGGCGCCAGTGGTCATACAAACTAAGGTGTAAGGTTTGTAATAGAATGAATTATCTACAGATGAAAGTGAGGCTAGAGTATCAAATCCAACCGGTAGTAATGAGGGTGGGTTTAATAATGCGATTTATCAGTATGAATTTTTAAGTTCCTTTCTTCTCTTTTTATTACTACGTAATAATTTAGCAACCTTTAGGTTTATCATAGGCCTTCTAATTTGAGTAAGTTTTACTAGTAATTCTGTGAAAATAAACCTGCTTATTTCATTTTATTATCGTTACTTAGGTCATAGTAGTAATACTATTAAACATAACTTACTTTCATGTTCTTACTAAGTACAACAGCTCTGTTAAAATAGAGCTCGCTATCATCCATGTTTATTATCATTACTAAAATCATACTAGAAGTTGTGTGAACAGTAGATCCTCATTCCCTCCATGTCACTATCGTAGCTAATAACTAGTAGTTCTGTGAACAGTAGAACTCACTATATCCATGTTTGTATCATTAATACAGTCCTACTAGTAATTCTGTGAACAGTACACCTTGTTTCCTCCATACCATTATCGTTACTACAGTCTTACAGACTCTGTGAACATCAAACATCGCTATCTCTATATTTGATCCTAACACCAATCACAAGATTTCTCTTTGGATTTAAAGTTGAAATATTCCTATAATGTTGCCTTGTATTCGAAGCTAAAATTTACTTTGGCAAGGAATCTAGAGATAAATAAAAGTACTATATTAAATAATTATAGAGAAGAACTGTTGTTACCAAGGGTAAAAAGAAAAGTAAGTCTCGCAATATAATATGTAAAATTTAAAAAAAAATCTAGCCATTCGATCAATTGTAATGTACATAATTTTAAATTAAAATCAATTGAGGTATGATATTAAACATACACAAACCTGAGCAATCAACATCTTGAAAAGGATAACCAAGTTAAAAACTATATACTGTACATAATTTGGCTTAGGTTCAAAGAATTTCCCTCCCAAATTTCGTTATAATTTTTCAACGAATTTAACGGGTATCTAAACACAAACATCAAGACAAAATGCCATGTTGACAAGACTACTAAAGTTGTGTGGGTTTACGTATATGCTTCTATAATAAATGCGTGTGTATGTATGTATTTTATATATGGGTTTACCAGAGTTAACTGCATATACGTAGACATATACATTTATTTACAAACATGAATGCATAAATCTACATCTATTGTAGAAATAAAATTAAGTACATAATATAATCATAATTACTAATATAGAAATACAAATGCAAATCATAAGTTCAATATTATTATTATTATTAGCACCACGTCTTACTACCCGTTCGGATTATACGCACTTACGCTAATGTGTAATGGTAGGGTGATTGTGAGATGAAATGAAGGACCTACAGTTTAACGTGGAATCCGAACCACGGTGGAGGCCTGGCACTCCCACATTCACAAGATGTCTTGTCAGAGGTGAAGGAAGGGTTTGTAAATCAGATAAATCTGTGCCGGGACCAAGGATTGAACCCGGCCGCCAGCACAGAAGTCTGACACCTTACCCCTAGACCACCAGGTCACCAAGTTCAATATTAAAACCAATTTTAGTGACACTTCAAGATTAGTTTAATAAAGGTTTCCAACATACTATGGCTGCATATGCTTATATCGACATTGTAATGTGACACGTGCTTATGTAGATGACGCTGACGTGAGGTATATAACATTTTTTTTCAGGCGTCCCCTTTGTCACATTAGATATGCGGACAGGTGATAGCGGGGTGCGTTGGGGCGCCTATAGATTATGTATGCGTCAGATACATGACGGTAAGGAAGAACGGTAGGTGTTAACCTTTACGATGATATGACGATGCTTGTCTCAGTAAGGAGTGAAGCTAACATAAGCTAAGGGATGTATCACTACGCGACATGGGGCTTCGTCCACATTTTGGGGGAAATTAAGTTATTAGCATTCGTGGGGTGTATGAGGACGTGAGTTAAAGTCAGTATGAAGAAATAGTCAAAGCTATCATTTATGTTTCTAATGAGGATTACTCTATCTAGATATCATATTCTGAAAATTTAAAAAAGACACCGGACACGGGAATCGAACCCGCAATGGCAGAAATAAGCCAAATACCAAGTTGAAGGTGGCTACGTTATCTTAAAGCTCATGATATTAATAAAATCACACATTTGTACCGATTATTTCCGCACGTCCATCATAGACACTGCCTTAAAATATAAGTGAATGACCCTGGGCACGGGACGATACATGGATAACTCAATGGTAAGAGCATTGGCGTACTAAGCTGAAGGTCCCGGGCTCTATTTCTGTGTCCAGGTGTCATTTTTCAATTTTAAGAATAAAGTCAGTATTTTCCTGGTCCTTTTTAATAAAAAGCTTGTTTGGCCCGAAATGAATCAAATATTTCTCTGGTAAATAGGTTTAGTTTAATTGTCTACTTATAAACTCTACAGTTCTTGAATATTTATCATGGGCATCACGTAATTTGAACAAATCCTTTTCTCTTTACTTAAAAAATTTAGATACAAGCGACCACACAATGATAGCTAACTGTTAGTTAATATTATTATTATTATTATATATATTATTAGGTGTTTTCTCTTACAACAGGTCTTTTCCTTTTGTCTGTGACTTTTAGCCCGCCTGAGCACCCTGTCCTCTGCCTCCTCTTTCAGCACTTTGTATTTTCTTCTCTTCTTCAAGTCATCCAATATTAATATCCTCCTCCTTCTTCCATATTCTTAAAGAACTACCTCCATAAATCCTTCCTTCTGTGATGTTATGTAGAAGACCACCTCCTAAGAATATGTCCGATCCAGTTTGATCTGTACCAAAGAATCAGATACAAATCGGTTCTCTTTTCATCCACTATTCTTAGAACATAATTTGTCACTCTGTCTGTTCACTATACCTTCTCAAGTCTTCTCCATCACCAAATTTCAAAGTTTTCTAAGTATTTCTTTTCCATCTTCCTAAGAGCCCAAGTTACTGCTCTACTCATTGCGATGCTCCAAATATTGCATTTCATCAGCTTCTTCCTAAGATCCAAACTCAACTTTCTGGTCAGCAGTAACCTCTTCTTGCTGAAATCTTCCTTGGCCATGGCGATCCTCGACCTAATTTCCTTTGTGCAGTAGCCATACTTTGTCAGTAGACTTCCCAGGTACTTGAACTGCTCTATGTTTTCCAACTCCTGGCTTTCAATTCTGATTTTAAGTGGCTTTTTATTTTTTGAAATCCTCGTCACTTTCAACTTCACAATGTTGATCTCCATGACATATATTCTCCCTACATCCACCAGCGGTCCATTGTTTCCTGTAACTCTTCTTTATTTTAGGTGAGCTTCGAGATAGAGATGAGGAAAGTAACGTCTTAGCGGTATCTATCTGCTTTTGCGTGGAAAGAGCGTGGGAATCAATTTAGAATACCACCCTCAGTATACACCACTGGGATTTAAACCCCGATATTTCGAACATCAGTAGGCCAGTCCAGCAACAAATTGACGCCTCAGAGCATTGGTCCACTGAAGTGGGTACTTATTTATTAAATTTAAGTTTAAGCTATGGTGGTAAATTAGGGATCTTCCATAAACCACGTAACGCTTTTTTTCTACCTTTTTAGCCCCCTACCCCCATGTAAAACCAAGTAGACATTTAGCCTACCCCCATCCCCAACCTGTGTTACATAACTTTTCTTGCCAAGAATTAATGTCATTTTTTTTTCATAATGAAGTTTTGTGATACTAAAGGAGGGATTCAGATTTAATACTTCTTAAAATATTTTAAATCATGACTAAAAATGATTTCAGAGAGTATTATTATTATTATTTATACAAAAATAAAGACATTGAACTCAAATTGTTCAGGTCCATAAGGAAAAACCTCTGCTATATTTATGTTATGGATATCAGGTTTGTGATCAAAGTAAGAGCCAGACGGCACTAATTGTGCTGACTAGGATGGCCCTTTTCTTTAGTGGCGCTTCATGGTGATGTTGTAGTGCCCACATACGATGCTTGACGCTTAGGGAAGACTTCATTCTTAATATTGTGCACTTTTTTTTTTAGAGCTATCCAAAAATTCTAGGCATAAAACTTTTCTAAATTATATTTTGGATCAATCTACAATTTAACTTTAATAAACTTAGCAATACTTAGACTCATGTTTCGTTCCAACATCAATCCTGGATCCTGGCTTCACTCTAGAAAAGATTAGATGGCCAATGAAGTGGAGATCGGGGTTCGAATACCTGTCGGGTGAACGCAGAGTGGCTTTTCCTAAATGGCTTTATATTCTCTCTCCATGCTAATGAGTATAGATTACCTCTAAAAATTCTACCTTCCTCTTTTCTACTTCATTAGATAAATACAATATAAAATAACTAGACTATCTACAGTATCACCCTAAGAAGTGTATATTAAAAAGGTAGAATATTAAAGAAAACCTACCAGAATTTTGTGGAGGCAGAGTGGGAAACCTTTAATGAAAAGCAACCCTCAAGTAGATGACTAGTAATTGAATCCCATCTCCCCAACATCGGCCGTCCAGTCTACTGAGAGAATTACGATTTAGACAATGTAACCACCGTAGCGGGTGTATAATAGTTGCATTTATATACATACACACTTATTTATAAGAAGGGAAAAGGTAAAGGCTTTAATTCACCTAGCTTTTGAAAATAATTAATAATATTTGAATCTTTACTTTTCATAACATGCTGTTGCTTGTAAGCAGAAATACCACTATTGATGGACTCCTCAAACTTGCATTGAGATCAATTCTATACTTTTGCTTCTTTCCATTTCATTACATCTTTTGAGGCCCTTATTTCCACATTTTTCTTCTATTGGATATCGCTTTTTATACGCAAGTCTTGGACAAGTATCCTCTTTTTGAAGAAATAATCTTTGTTTTTGTACAAAGATAAACTATTATTCAAGACCTATGTAAAATAATGTGCAGTAATAATCTAACTTATACCCAAACTCAACTATACTAAGGCCGTTTCGACGGACAGCTATTATCCAACTAAAAGAACGTGAGGGGGTCAGTAGATGGGACAAATTTAAACAAATGGGGTGAGTATAAACATGCCATTGTCATGCACATGAAAATATGTGTTTTCGAATGTTCTTGGCTTTCTTAGTCTCGGGCAGACAATAACATCTAAGCTCATTCGAAATATTAATAGACAAAAAGTACCGTAATTGCTAAACTTACATTTTCAAAGCCACAATATTCGGAAATATGTTTATCAAAGGTGAACACATGAACAATAATATTATTATTGGACATTCGAATTTGCGTATAAGATCTGTGTTACGTAACACTTTGATGTACCGCAACTTCCCCCTGTGTAACAGCATGTAGATATTAGAGCTCAACCCTTTCCACCCCCCTACCCCCCATTCAAAGCGTTACGTGGTTTATGGACCACCCTTTAAAAGAACATTATTGTATACCAATATATTTGACATTAAAAATTGCTTGATAATAATATCTCTATGTTTCTATCAAGTAATATAAATATTTTGACTCGAGAATTCACTAAAGCAAATGATATGATCTCATTCTATCCGAAATACACCAAAAACAAAATAAAGGAAAATATATCCCCTCGTCTCTTAAATCCCATGTTAAAAGAACTATATAAGTTATTTATGAATTCAAGTGATTGGTCACGAAGTAACGTCATCATATCCGATACTACCAGTTCAAAGTTCTGAAAAATGAATGACTGTAATCCTTAATCTTGCAATACATTATGTGCAGTCTTGAGTGTATAAAAATAGCTCTATAAAGACGTTTAACTGAAAGACGGCTATTCAATTTGCATATTTACGAGTTTTCTTGAAAGAAAGATCATTAACACAAACACTTTTGATGACATCATGATTTTAACACTTGGCTTATATTAGACAACAAAATTATCACCTTTTGTGAAGTTTACCTAAAATAATATGTCACCAACAAAGCGAAGGGTTTCGTCTCGATTGAGATCAAGTTTATTTTGTGAGCTTAATTTAATGGAGTGTTGTTTATTAGTCCGGTTGTAAATTCTTTGGATGAGTTTAAGATTTATTTTCAGAGTAGTATCATAAACACTTGTCCTGGATGATCTGATACTATTTGAGGTGATTTTGTTGGGCACAACTTGTCACGGAGAATGGTTGCTATCAACAGTTTTAGTATAATATTAGGTTTGTGACATTATCTAGGATTAGTCCTTTATTTGAGAATAATTGAGAGGATAAGGAACTATTACCGAGTTTAAAATCCCTCTTACGTTTATATTTATTAAGTGTATTAATATGTATATAATTCAACACCTTGGCTCAGTCGGTAGTGTTTCTTTCTACTGATATAAGGGGCCTGGGTTTGATTCCCAGCATGGCCAAAAAATTAATCATTATTGAAAAGTGAGTTTTACCCTTTCACAGTGATGAATTAACAACCTGGGGACTGGATGTTGCGCCTGTCCTAGTCTTAAGTTATATTATAAGTCAGATGAAGCTACGACAGGCCTAGCAAGCCGGCAGTTACTTCATTGATTATTAAAGTTAATGCTTTTATACATATTCCTAGTGGCTTAATTTTGATAGTTCAGTTGGAGTGGTACAGCTAATTCCCATCTGACACCCTTCTTTTCCTAAATACGCCACTGAATAGTATTATGCAAAATAAATATAGCATACATAACAATTTTCTAGGAGGTACTCCTGAGACAGCTAGACAAATTAATAGATCTAATTTAATGTATTCGCGAGTAGTGGGGTGGGATCTGAAATTTTAATTTTTGATTAGTGATATCAATAAATACTAAACAACATTAATAAAATAGTAAAAAAATAAAAAATTTAAACTCGAAAGTTTTATTGCATTTTATAAACGACTTTTACAATTAAAACTGGAATATACTGTAGCATATCAAACAGATAATTTGATTTTTGTTAGCTCATTCAATGGCTTACGTGAGCAGGATAGTTATATCCACTTCAACATAATATTGATTGAAATTTATTTAAAAATAGCGCTTAATGAATTTTTAAATATAATTAAAAATATTGCAATTGAAACCTTAATAAGGACTTGACTAAGTAAGCCTATTAGTGGGCGCTAAAATACATGGTTTCCAATCGTTTTCTCTTTTTGAGTTGAGTACCAACAAGGTTAAAAGCAGCTTAACTTTAGTGCTGTTATCAGTATTTCCCACCTAAATAGTGTGGCTGATAATACTCTGATAAGGCAAGGCTTTGAGGAAAGAGAAGATAGGAATAACCATTTAGCAAAAAATACCTTTGTACACCTGACCTATCCAGTGATCAGAAAACCAGGCAAATCAAAACTAACACATATTGAGCATATAAAAAGTTTTAGTAGATATGTTATGCATATGAAGAACATTAAAAAATATTTTTTGTTAGCACACAAAATTGAATAATATTTTATTATTTTATTAATGTTAGGTTTAAATATCCCCGTTATGCTGTCACATAGTATAAAATGTCACTCTCGCAATAGAATGTACTGCTAATTACTGGTTGACTAGGATTAAAATCTCTTTCGGGAGAACTAAGGATATTTTATTCCTGAATGTTTATACATTCTCCTTCTATGCAAGTGTGGGAACACTCAATTTAAAATTAACCTCTACTATTCCTAACACATTAGCGTATTAGTATATTTATGCCGTCAACCTTGGGGATATTGTGGCAAAGTGTTTACTTCAGGACCTATTGTTCATGAGTTCAAATCTAGCCTAGGTCGATGGATTCGTTTTAAGAAATAAATATTCGAAGCACATCTTCCTTTGGAGAGGAATTAAAGCCGTCGGTACCATGTCGATTGTATCATGTATTATTATATATTATCATTATTATTATCATTAACACAGCGTCTTACTAACCGTTCGTGTTATACGCACTTACGCTAATGTGTAATGGTAGGGTGATTGTGAGATGAAATGGAAGACCTAGAGTTTAACATGGAATCCGAACCACGGTGGAGGCCAGGCATTCCCCACATTCACAAGTTGTGATTAATACACGTCTTTTCAGAGGTGAAGGAAGGGTTTGGCAATCAGATAAATATGTGCCGGGACCGAGGATTGAACCCCGAACCCCAGAACAGAAGTCAGACCATCAGGTAATCGACAATTGTGTCATGTAAAACGACACTATTAACCTCAGGTGTCACAATTACATGAGCCCACCAAAGACATAGAAAATAACTCTATAAAAAGCATACAGGGATTATTTTTCACATTGATTTTAGGGATTTATGTTTCTATTTTACTAGCATCTGAATATATTGAATCAGTATTCACTATCAGAGACGCCATCTGTTATGTAAAAATACCTTTCCGACAAAATTGATAGGCCATTTCGCTATTGCTCATAGAAATTCTCGTGTGCTGAAATATCAATTGTTTTAGAAAGTGCACATTAAATATCTAAAATTTTACTTTCATTACTGTTAAAAGCTTATGGCCTGGGCCAATTTATATTCAAGCCATATATTTTTCAATTACTGGCTTGCTAAGCCTGTCGTGTTTTTGTATGCATTATAATCTAAATTATCACTAAGACAAGCACAACATCTAGTTCTTGGCCATTCATTTATTACTATGAAAGAGTGAACCCACATTTTACCAATGATAAATTTTTGAAGTTATACTTCTTTAGGCGCGTTATGAGAAAATGATGAGAGTTAAATTTTAAGATGCGCGCGCATCACTGTAACACAAAAGTAACAGGTTGAAGCTAAACCGCTCAATAAGCCTAGGAAAAAAAAAGCTACCAGCCAAATAGAAATAGAACCTCTGTTAGTCGCGCATGTTGGTACGCTCGTCGCCTCTGATCACTGTTTTCATATATATAATATTTATCCACGTGTTTCTAGTTTCTACATTCACAACACGTGTTATAGTTTCATACAAGTGCGAATTATATATGTGCTAATAAATTATATTCAGTAGTGATTTAAATGGAATATTTTGATTAATATTATTTACTATTCGTAAATATTAGTGAAAAAAATTGTGCTTCTAGAATTTTTCAAGTGGTCCAATATAATTGAGGTTAACTATCCGTATGTATTATTTATTGATATAAATTAAAATATTATTATTTAACATAATTAATACTAAATATTATTAAATTATTATTGTTAAATATTTATTATTGATTATTTAATATTTACAAAATAAAGAAATAAAATTAATAAAACATTTAATAAAAAAATGGGTGTGTGTACTTATGTACGCGCGTGAGAAGTTATACTTCTTTGGCATCATTAAAAATATTAAATAACCAATAATAAATATTTAACAATAATAATTTAATAATATATAGTATTAATTATGTTAAATAATAATATTTTAATTTATATCAATAAATAATACATACAAATAGTTAACCTCAATTATATTTAAGCATTTGAAAAAGTCTATAAGCACAATTTTTTTCACAAATATTTACGAATAGTAAATAATATTAATCAAAATATTCAATTTAAATCACTACTGAATATAATTTATTAGCACATATATAATTCGCACTTGTATGAAACTAAGACACGTGTTGTTAATGTAGAAACTAGAAACATGTGGATAAATATTATATATATGAAAACAGTGATCAGAGGCGACGAGCGTACCAACATGCGCGACTAACAGAGGTTCTATTTCTATTTTGTTGGTAGCTTTTTTTTTTCGAGACTTAATGAGCGGTTTATCTTCAACCTGTTATTTTTGTGTTACAGTGATGCGCGCGCATCTTAAAATTTCACTCTCATCATTTTTTCATAACGTGCCTAAAGAAGTATAACTTCAAAAATTTGTGATAAAAATTTAAATCGAACATCAAATTAAAATACTAATTTTTAATATTTATTATTAAATTGAATAAATAATAAATATTTATAAAAAAAATGAACAAATTTAATGAAAACTTATTGATAAAAATGAAAAGTGAATATTAAATTAAGAAAATAATAAATATTTAAAAAATTAATAAACTTAAATTCAATTTTTGAATTTATTATTAAATTTATTCATTTACTTTTAAAATATTAAATAATCATTAATAAATATTTAAAATTAAGAATCTTATAATATTTAGTACAAATTATGTCATATATATTTATTATTTTCTAAATTTTATTTTTAATAATTATATATATATTTTATTAAATTATTAATTTTCAATTTTAAATATTTATTATTAATTTCTAATATCTAATTTTCTACAATAAATCTTATTCATCAATCTAAGATTCTTTTAGTTTATTTAATGATGCCAAAGAAGTATAACTTCTCACACGCGTACATAAGTACACACACCCATTTTTTTTTACCATGCCAGGAATCAAACCCGAGAGTCTTAGCTCAGTAGCCAGATACGCTACCGACTGAGCTAAAGTGTCGGACAAATGACACAAATAGATAACATATAAAAGGATATGTGCATATAATCTTAATGGGCAGTAAGCCGAGGTGCTAGAATATATATTTTTCGAAAGTGACATAGGACTACACGTAAGTTGATACAGTATTTTATAGAGCTGTCAGATATGTCTATTCGAAAGAAAATTAGAGTGTAAGTGAAATTATTATTATTATTATTATTATTATTATTATTATTATAGCACCGCGTCTTACTACCCGTTCGGGTTATACGCACTTACGCTAATGTGTAATGGTAGGGTGATTGTGAGATGAAATGGAGGACCTACAGTTTTTAACGTGGAATCCGAACCATGGTGGAGGCCTGGCATTCCACCACATTCACAAGTTGTGATTATGTGAGTGAAACATCCTACCACTGTTTTTCTCTCACTGTGTGCATCAGATTTTCTCCTAAAAGCAAACAATGTCCATAATGCAACCAAACGTTACCCGCAGTATGTTTAACGTTCATCGATCGTTGACGATGGTAATTGTTACGTTTATTCGCAACCCCATTGTTTAACCGCAAACATAAATATTGGTAAGAGGGGGTGAACAATTTGTTTATGCATGGTATGTTTCTATCATTATATGTTATGCATGTAATGTATCCATGTATCCCCCACATACATTTAAAAACATATACACTTGCTGCATGCGTGGCCCCATTTAATAGGAACAGTTTATTTGCTAGAGGTTTTCTCATGCGTTCAATTACAATCACTATGGGCATACGAATTGAAAGTTTCTCCACATAATAACTACAAATAATAATTATACGTTGACCTGGTGGTCTAAGGGTAAGGTGTCGGACTTCTGTCCTAAAGGTCCGGGTTCAATCCTCTGTCCCGGCACAGATTTTCCTGTTTGCCAAACCCTTCCTTCATTTATGACAATACTTATATTAATCACAACTTGTGAATATGAGGAATGCCAGGCCTCCACCATGGTTCGGATTCCACGTTTAAAGGTAGGTACTCCATTTCATCTCACAATCACCCAGCTATTGCACATTAGCGTAAGTGCGTATAAACCGAACGGGTAGTAAGACGCGGTGCTAATAATAATAATAATTATATATTCAAGAACGGTTCGTGTTTACTTATAGAACCAGCTTCGTAAAAAATAATCATTTCTCTTTAAATTGACTCAATTTGACTGAAACCCGCTTCAGTGGCTACATGGTCTAAGGTGTTACTCTCGCAGTAGACTTGACTGCCGATGACGGGGATATTGAGGTTTAAATCTCAGTCAGGTGTACTGATGGGGGTATTTTCAGAATGGATTTTCGTTCTCCCTTTACGCAAATGAGGGTACACTTATAACAAATACAACCTACATAATACCTAAAACCACTGGCGTAATTATTACATAAGCATATAATTCCAACGGATTGTAATATGCGGTGCAAAAAATAAACCGAAAAAATATACTATATATAGAATAGGAACATTTTACCAGGTATTTAAATCATTATATTTTAGTCTCGTCTTGGGTGACCTGGTGGTCTAGGGGTAAGGTGTCAGACTTCTATGCTGGCGGCCGGGGTTCGATCCTCGGTCCCGGCACAGATTTATCTGATTTCCAAACCCTTCCTTCACCTCTGACAAGACATCTTGTGAATGTGTGGAATGCCAGGCCGCCCCCGTGTTTCGGATTCCACGTTAAACTGTAGGTCCTTCATTTCATCTCTCAATCACCCTACCATTACACATTAGCGTAAGTGCGTATAACCCGAACGGGTAGTAAGACGCGGTGCTAATAATAATAATAATAATAATAATAATAATAATAGTCTCGACTTAGGTAGTTTTCTTCATTCCTGTGGCTATCATCATAGTTGTATTGAAGAGTATTGATGAATGATAAAACTTTATAAGAAAAGTAGTAGAATTTTCAGTAAAGGAGGGTGGGAATCAATATAGCAAAAATAACCAGTCATTATATTTCCCAACCTCTTCGTATCGGCCCAACTATTGTGAATCTTTTGTCTGTGTTCTCAACAATCTGGGCTACACAATAATGTTCCTTTCTATGAACTAGAACATTTCTTAGGACAAGAATACGGTCCTTTGACCTAGTAAAGTCTAGTTCCATTTTTACCTGTGCTATGATTTTGAAAACTTAGGTAAACAAATATTTTGTTTTCGAGATGGTTTGATTTTTAATTGAAGTTATATGCTCTTTTTTTTTCCATTTATTTGAAGTATTTCCTGAACTTACTGATTATTTCAGCACACGGAAGCTTCTATAAGCGGGAGTGAAAGGGCCTACCATATTTTTCGGGAAAGATTTTTTCATATACCTGCTAGGTTTCTTTTGCATACTACAATCGATATGGGACTGACGTCTTTACTTCCTCTCCAAAGGAAGTTGTGATCTGGATATTTATCGCTTAAGAAAGATCCGTTGACCCTGGCTGGGTTTTAACCCACGAACCTCGGGTTCTGAGGTGAGCTCTTTACCACAAGACACCTGTGTTTGACTATATTATTATTGCTTCAAGTAAGTTTTTATTTGTAAATTAATTTAATTATACAAATTTGTGATAGAAGAGGCCCAGTAAATTGTTACGTCAGCAACCTAAAACCCAATTTTAATAAGGAAGAACCTTATCTGAAAGCTAGAAAAACTACTAGATCTATTTTCACGTATGCATACATCAACTAATGTGAATATGCAGCTCACATTCTTGATAGATACCATCAACATCTAAAAAAATTAATCTATTGATAAAAATGTATCATTGTCGACAAAAAAACTGTTTTCGTTAAGTTTCTTCATACATAAATACTTATAAGCTTATACTCAATTTAATTAATTGAAATAGGTATTGGTTATTAATTTTTTCTACTTAATACAAATTTATCGAGTTTTAAAACAATATAATTCCATTATATGTATTGCAATTAAATATAATACTAATAATTATTTTACTCCAAACATATGTGTTTAAATTATATTCGACTTTTATAAATATACGGTTTAGAAAATCGTCTTAGTCTACGAAAAATAAAAAATTTGATCAAATCTAATAAGTCGAACTTGATTTTTTTTTAATTGTTTTAGAGTTTCTCATTTGTTAAAAGGCAAAACCAAAGGACCATATTTAGTGGTTAGGGGAGTAATATACATGTGTGATATTCTTGTTGAAATAAAATATATATATGTTATGTGGTATTTATATTTATTCATTTGTGGAAAAGTTACGTTTCCATGATAAGCTTTTAAAAAAAATTCTTACTTTTATTATAATACAAATGTGTTCAAAAATCTATAAAGGGAGATTAGAGAAAGGTTTAATCGCTTTTGAGTAGTGTGTAAATTACGTAAATAAAAATTAATATAAGTACAGTAACTTATTTTATTTTACATCTATTAAGCTCTCCTACCTGTGGCACGAGTCAGTTTTTTTATTCAAGCCATTATTTCCTACTATTGGCTTGCTTGGTTTGTCGTAGCTTCAGAGAATCTAACTCATAATTTGTATAATTCATATTATAGACCCTAAAAATCATTAATTTTACATAGGTTTAACATAAACGGCTTACCCTTTTGATATATAAATCTATTGCAGTTATTGTTAGTGTACTGAAAGTGGAGTGAACACAATTATCTTACAACATTTGGATTGGTGGCCTTTGATTTTATTGATCTTAGGGTTATTAAATTATGCACACAAATCTATGAAAATTATTGTAAATACATTTTATTTTATCATTGAATTCATTGATTGTTAAAATCAAGTGATTCCTGTTGACTTCGGTGGTCTTAGGGTAAACTGCGTCAGGATTCGTTGTTTGTGGGTTCATACCCAGACGGGGTCGACGGTTTTTTCTTGAGCGATAAAAATCCGCTGCATAACTTCTAAAACCGTTTATCCTATGTTGATTGTGGCTTTTAAAATAACCCTGGAAGGCATTTGAAAACATTCATGTCAAAATAGTTAAGCCTTTGTTCTCAATCATAGAAACTCTCGTGTTTGATATACTCATTCGGTTGCGTATGCATTTATGCTAATATAACCTTCTTGACAATAACTATTAGATAAATTTGATAATAAAATTTTATTAAAAACCAAATTAAAAAAACAATGAATCTTTGACAAATCTATGCCATATCTTTGCGAAATTTATCAGCAACAATAATCATTTCAAATGATTAATGGTTGCCAACTTTAAACCCTTAAGTTTTGAAGTGCCAATAAAACCGTTATATTCGCCTTTTCAAAAACTATTTTTACTGTGCTTGCAGGATAAGTAAGCAGGTTTAGTCTAGTTTGCCACTGACTGGAAGGTTATGGTTCGAATCCTGAGTGTATTAAAGTTGTGTCTAAGTTATATATTTTTATATTCACACTATTCTTGTTAATATTCACTCCATGCAAATGCAAGTGTATTTCTTATTAATCTTATCTTCTTAATCTCTACTTAATTAGTGTTATTAAATGGTTGTAATTTTATCGGTGGTCGAATGGTCTAGAGACAACTATGGGTTCAAACCCAGTCGGGCGTACTGATGTTTATTTAATACTAAGTTGTTTTCCACTCTCTCTCATTAAAAATTCGTGTACTCTTTTTCTAAATTAAAACCTTCCTCATCTCTAATACATTAGAGTAGCTATAAATATTAATATAATCCATGCGGAAGAAGTGCAAATAAAATTTTGAAAAATGTTTGTAGCTCAGAATGTAGTAAAATAATTTTAATTTAATTTAATTATCTTTTGTATCGTTTAACTTGTTCTGTCATAATATAAGGCAGAAGATTTGTATTGTAAATGTTAAAAAATTGATTATCCTGAAAGCTCCAAATTAACCATGGATAAAACTCTAGAAATATCGAACCCTCGGATCCTTCAAATATATAAGGGTTAATATGGGTTCGTTTGAAAAAAATAATCACTAATTCAAATTTATTTTAGAGATCTAATATTGGTTGTTCACCCCCAACATAATAAAATGATAGTAATAATGAACTTAATAACTAGGCCCCAAATTGTAAATTTAAAATCTAACGGATCTTAATGTATGAATGTTGTAATGGAATGGATTATAACTAAAGTTGGTATCATCCAATATTTTACAAATCCGAATATCGTATCCTAATATTATTTTATTTTAAAATCCCCAATCTAATAATAATATCTGAATTTATGAAAAAACTATTCATCTCAGAGGAAATATATATATATATAATAGTGGAATAATAATGAAAATAGTAAATAAATGTTACATATATTCTTAGTGATTCATTCATTATAACATTCATACATTCATTTTGGTGTTAAATTACTGGTCTGGGGCCAGTTCTCTAAAGGGCCTGTCCTATCATTATAATTGATTTTGAACCACCAATAATCGGTATTAGAACTTTAATACATATTTTCACTTGAAAAATCAAAATAATTCTTGATAAAGAATTGAGTTTCGAATCTGATATTTTTTAGAATCCTCAAACCTAGTTTATCAAGGATTCGAGGTATAAAAGAATTGAGTTTTTTTATATCTAATTATACCCAAAAATATTAACATTGAGCTACGATTTAAAATTATTTTTATGTACCTAATTTTTTTGCAGAAATCTGATTTGAATTTGAGATTCATGATTCACAAACTACATTATAATTTATATCCTAGGTTCAGATTCTTAAAAAATTGATCTGATCCAATTATTAAAAAAAAAATTGTAACACTTGATTCGTTTTTAAATTTACACTGTTGACCACATGCTAGTTGGATGTAGGTGGAGTGTGGAAGTGTTCGAATGTCCCCCCCTCCCCTTGCCCTTACACCAAACCGAAACGATGAACTTAACATCCCTTTTAGAGAGTACCACATTATAAAACCCCTCTCCTTCATAAATACCAAAATCCTCTTTCTCTAAAGCGTTTATTACAAGAGAGAAGAACCCTAATAACAATTTATCACAGCCTTAACAAAACGTCTACTCGCATTATGTAGTGTACATACAGAAGGAAACTCGTCCCTTTTTATCGCGGCTCATAACTCATAGGGGGTGGTAAATCTGATTAACAAACACCACTGGGGGATGTTGTGTTGTGATAGGTAATTGTTTTCAGAGGGAGCGATGAATTGGTAATTACTGCATAATGACTAGAGTGACGTCAGATGAATGCGATCTAGTGTTATCATAGTCATTATATTGCCAGTATGTGTGTTACTATTTTATTGATGTGTTTCACAGGTGCTATGAAAATAATATAAATTATTTTAATATATTTGAATCTGGGAGAGGAACCATTGTGGTAGGGAAGAAATTCTTTATCTCTGTGATTACGTGACACAATTTGTTTTATAGATATCTGTGATTTCCATATCATTTCACTATAATGACACGATTTTATTTTTTTATACATAGCGTCATATTGTCCGTTTAAGGTATTCGCAAATTTAGATAATTGAAGGTAGAATTTAGAGTAAATTTATTTGAATTCGCGTGAAGGGGTGTGATAAAACATTTAGGAAAAACAATCCTCGAAACATCCAAATAGGATTCAAACCTTGAACTCCACGTCATCAGCTATCCATCATACCGCCTCGTTGGCGTAGTTGGCTAACGCGCTTGTCGTGTTGAGCTCGACTGCTGAGGACGGGAAGATCGAGGTTAGAATCTCGGTCGGGTGAACTGGGGGTGGTTTTTCCTAAATGGTTTCACTTCACGCAAATTTGAGTTCACCTCCTCCTATTCGACCTTCCCAATTCCTAATCCAATAGCGTAATTATTACTTAAGGCTATAACCCGAACGGGTAGTAAGACGCGTTGCTATTATTATAGCTATCATCATCGTGCTATATCTACAGCTCAGACCATTTCACCACCGATGTGGGTTTGATTCAATTTAAATGTGAGTTATCAAGAATAATTTCTAAATTTTTTTTGGAAAAGTCCACAAATATATGGGAATCTGGATTTACACAGAGTAATGGTGATGAAGATATTTTCTGTATATGTACAGAGTTTCAATCTGCTATATGATTAGTAAATGTCCAAACATCTTAGCTAAATCATTAAGGTGTCTGTCTACTAACATAGGATTCCCTGCGTGACTGAATTATAATAATAATTATTATTATTAGCACCGCGTCTTACTACCCGTTCGGGTTATACGCACTTTTCGCTTATGTGTAATGGTAGGTGATTGTGAGATGAAATGGAGGACCTACAGTTTAACGTGGAATCCGAACCAAGGTGGAGGCCTGGCATTCCACACATTCACAAGTTGTGATTAATACACGTCTTGTCAGAGGTGAAGGAAGGGTTTGTCAATCAGGCAGCATGGTTGAACATTTTATCTTTGGTGATATGTGATTTCTCCTTTCACAGTGATATCTTAATGGCCAGATATTGTGTCTGTTGTATATTAGTTAGTTTATAAGCTGTGTGCTGATATAATCGGCCTATTTATAAAGTACATCTGTGCTGGCGGCCGGGTTCAATCCTCGGTACCGGCACAGATTTATCTGATTTCCAAACCCTTCCTTCACCTCTACAAGTTTATCTTGTAATGTGGGAATGCCAGGCTCCACCGTGGTTCGGATTCCACGTTAACCCGTAGGTCCTCCATTTCATCTCACAATCACCCTACCATTACACATTAGCGTAAGTGCGTATAACCCGAACGGGTAGTAAGACGCGGTGCTAATAATAATAATAATATAAAGTACACACCCAAAATAAATGAAACAATGAAATTATTGGTTAGTTCCAGTAAGATGGCCAAGTTATCAAAGGCGTGAGAATTGCATTGCGCATAGTAACCGTTGACAAAGAGATTGAGATTTGGTACATTGGGATTGATTAGTCTCTAAACCATACAATATTTAATTACTGTATGTTTAACACATAAACACTCTCATTAGTGATTCCCTGCTCTAAAAAAGTACTATATACAATAGACTGGATTTTCCATTACAAGGGAAGTTAGGGTTCGAATCCTGGACGTATAAACTGAGGTTTATTTTTCATAAATGGTTTAATACTTCTACCTCCACACCAATTTAGATGCGTTCCCTCTATTTAATACCTTACTCATTTCAACCTCACTAATCCAACTATATGTATTAACAATTCGTCACGTCTCACACGTTTCTATCAAATTAAACTGGAATACCAGTGACGTGAAGCTTTGGGGTTCAAATCCCAGTTGGACGTATCATGGGTGTTTTTTATCCCCCTAAATGGTTTCCCACTTTTTCTCAAAGTGAATGTACTTTCCTCATCCCCAAAAGATTTGTGTACATTTACCGAAAACCTGAATGGATAGTGAATCTTTGATCGCGGAAAATGACTTAATCAAAAGTAGGCCTATATAAAAGTGGAAGGTAGGCTAGAGAATATCACCTCCAAAATAGAAGACAATTGAAAAAACAAAAGGCATAAATTAAAATATTATTTTTTTAATTTACATCAGTGAACTTAGCTGGGATTCATATTCCAATTTTTACTTCGACGTGTTTGGCCACTGATTCACTAGTAGCGGGCTCCTTTTAAAACTCACATCAATTCCTTTTCATACAAATAAAACACATATGGGAAGATAGACATATGCTGTACCTAACATGGTACAAGTCTTAAAACATAAGTTTTTTGTCCTTTCGACAACTGAATCATCGTGTAATCTAAGTAAAAATAAAAACAATAAACAATAACGTGGATAAATGCGTTATAGGACCTACATCTTAACTGATTTAAATAAATAGATTTATTTACCCCTCATTTAATGCCCTGAAGGGTGTATTAAAAATTAATCACTATAAAAAGGTAACTTGTTATTAAAGAATATGAAAGAGGGTGCGGCAAACCGTCGCATAGTAAGTGACGATTACAGTCCACTTCAATTATCGACACATTTAATCACAAGTCATTCTACGCCGCGTGTTAAGAAACATTAAAATAAAAAACACTTTATAAATAGACTAGCGCGTCTCTCGTTGAGTAATTAATTTATGCGTAGTGAAGCTAGACCATTGACGTCGCATCGTTACCATCGGGAGTTGTGAATATATCTTTGTTCTGTATCTCCGTTTCACTGTTAAGTAAAAAAAATAAAATCATTCCGTCTTGTCTTGTTGAGAATCTAAGTCCATGGACATAAATAAATATGCTTCACTATAAAATAAGAGATGAAGATATCCACGAAATTATCTCTTGATGTTAATATCTAGTTTTTTTTATTTGATTACTTAATTTTCATTATTTAAGAAAAGAGATAATATCATAACGTTACTTACAAAATATCCTATCCGCTTTGATGTTCATACGGTCTAAGGCGACACAAGCTCAATATAATCAGAAATTAGCATTGATGGAAGATTATGGTTTTAATCTAAGTCGGATACACTGGGTGGTGGGAGGAGGTGTTTATGTGTGTGATTTATCACTGTGTTTTTTTATATCCCTTTTCAGCCTTGATGGCGGAGCTAGTTAACGCGCTAGTTTCGTGTTCAACTATACTGCAGAGGACGGGGAGATCCAGGTATGAATCTCGCTCGGATGAACTGGGGTGGTTTTCCCTAAATGGTTTTCCACTCTCCCTCCACCCAAATGCGAGTTAATTTCCTCTATAGTAGACCTTCCCAATTACTAACCCAATAGCGTAATTAGTATTTAAGAGTATAACCCGAACGTGTAGTAAGACGCGGTGCTAAGTATTATTTCACACTAATGCGAATACATTTCCTTAAAGACAATAGTTCTCATTCCGAACCCTATGTGTTAGATGATTTTTTTTTTGTTTGGGTAGCACGCAATTTTAAACTTCTAAGTTAGGGATAAGGAAGGTAGCATTTTAATTTATAATAAGTCTATTCGCATGGAGGGAGAATGAGAAACATTTATTAAAAATTACGGCACTGAAATAGAGCCTATACCTTTCCGTCAACTGAAAACTGAAACAGACGAGTCTGACGCTTTTGTCCACGCGTCCAACGACAAAAGTTATGTATTTTCAATCCCTTACATTTCCTGCACTGCTGAGATAAAAGTACTGGGGAGAGGAATAGGAGGGAGTTTGACTCCTGGTATGGCTGAAAATAACTAATGATTTTAGAAATTGATGTTCCGATTTTACAATAAATTATAGTCTTGGAGACTGGGTGTTGTGCTAGTTCTTTAATAAATCAATTTTTAGCCCATGTGCTCGTGTTAGCAGTCGCTTAAGAAAGTTCACATAACCCTTTATAAATAACTTAAACTTATCTCGGTGATCTTGAGTTAAAGTGCTCTCACCAGGATCCAATGTTCGTGGGTTCAAACCCTACCAAGATCAAAGGATTTTACTTGAGGGATAAAAATCCGTAAGACAACTTATTTTAGAAGAGAAGTAAGGTCATCGGCCCCATGACGATGGTAGAATGTAAAAAAAAAAACCTGGAAGATATATAGAATTACCAATTATGGTAAAATGGGTAGGCTCTTTCACGCTTGCTTGTAAATATTCAGTGTGGAAGGCAACGGTGAACCACCACACTTTTTGAACTCTCCTAGGACAAGGGATTTCTACCAGATAATGCAGGTGGCGCTAACCAACAGCAGGGTTGAATGCATGCCCAGTTCCGGATGGATATACATAACTTGGGGAAGGCATTCAAGGAACGTGAGAAGAAGGAAGTGTTTTTACATTTTTTTTATGTCCAAACATTTTACTGGCCAAAATAAATAATTTTTTCAGTAGAAAGAGAGAGAGAGTATAGTTTTATTTTCATGATAATATACAAGTTATTTAATATCTTTCAAGAGTGTTCTAGAATTTAATGAGAGTATCTTAATTTCATTTAAAAAGTTTCTCATCTAATGCCGCTGCGACTGATATTCAAAAATTTATGTTGATATCACCATGTTAATAAAACTAAACTCAATATAGGAGAAACATTTGATATTTTAATTTGTTCAAATAAAGTTTTTCTATAAAAACGGCAGAAACAATGACATTTTCTCATCTCCCTTACACTCTCAACTTAAGAAGAAACAATAAGACTTGCATAGTTGTTCCATTAAACCCCTACAATTGTTCTACATTCCATAAAAAGGTGGCGATGACTAGTCTAAAGATGAACAAGATCATAGAAATAGATAGCAAGTTGTGGCATTGTTCTTATTTCTTCTAGTCATCCCAGACACAAGATACGCTAACACTGCTTAGTCAATATAACACGTAAACGAGCTATGAATTTAATCTAGGCTATTCATTCGTTTTGGCACCTCCTCAATAAAAACACTTACATTAGTAACCTGACGCATCTATGTTCACACAGTCTAAGTTGTTGGGCTTGCCACAGACAGAACTACCTGTAACAAAGAGGTGGTCCAGTTGTACTTGGACGTGGCCTTCTATTGTGGTCCCCCTTTTCCCCTAAGGTTGAATTTCCTCTAAGAGCCTTTTCCATTCCTACCACTGAGATTAATGTGTTTATAACCCTTTATTTTGAAGGTAATATATACAATAAATGATACGCTGCACAGCAAAGACTTTCTCTTTCGTTTATTTAAAAAAAGAAACTTTACTGAAAATTCTAAGATTTCTTAAAGGAAATAATAAATATCACTACAGAAACACTTCAGCAAAGTATATAAATGAAATAATTTACACTCATGAAAAAAACAATGAAAAAAATAAGTATCATTGTCCGTCAAAGGACATATCAATTAATTTCAATTTCAAATTGCTCCATAAAAGAAAATATGCTTACTTATCACTCAGTAACGATTGGTTTTATAAAAATAAATTTAGATTAAAAGCTTTTTATTTTTAATAATACTACATTTCTAAAATGACAAGTAATTTCTTATCTCAAATAGGTCTGGATATAGGATCCAAATTGAAAATTTCTGCTAATGTAAAGTAGTATTTATCTCATTTTCATGGAGGAACAATACTCTCCATTTTGCTTATCATGCTAATCAGTACCAACAATACATACATCTTTCTACCTCATCATGCCATTTTCTTACGGGGTAGGCAAGAAACTGTGCATATAACTAAATAAATAACAACTCCATACTTAGTTCGCCCTCACTAAATCTGTCCACACATCCCTATCCTTGGATACTCTCTTTGGTTTGACAAAATCCATACATTGAGCCACGAATGCTAAGCCTCTTAATAATTCTCATTTTTACACACTCCCCTACAAGATTTAATCACGTACATAGCCTACCATTTAATTTTTATTCATACTCTTTATTTTCATATATTTGCTTCGTCACTCTATCTACCTTGACCTTGATGGACTACATACAATATGGTTCTATCTTATAGGCCCCACCATAGTAAAATCATTCAAGGTAAGACCGGTTTCTTCAGGATAAACTATAATCGTATAGCTAGCTATCTTAAGGAATTTGTGTCTAGAGATTATGGTTTCAGTGTCCCCGTACACAAAAAAAGGGGATTTTACATTTCTAGCCGTCTGTTTGTCCCTAACCAGTTTGATGTATTTTCATAAATTTAAAATTTAGACATTTTATGGCTATACTTCATACCAAGATTTTGAATTTAACACTCGCCCTTAAATTAAGGGTTGTTTAGTGAAGACTGGTTTTATTTGAATTACAAATTATTTGAGAGTGGCTCAAACAGTTTTGTTTAAAATGAGTACTAAGAGAGTTTTTGACATTCAATGTAAATCTGTATACTTGATTTTTGGGTGAAAATGTGTACAAGAGTAGTTTACAGAAGAATGATTTTCAAAACACAAAATATTTCAAAAATGGCTACAATGATTTGGTTCAAAATGGGATTTTGGTAAGTTTGTGACAATATACACAATTTTATTTATTTGTTTTCTTTAAATAATTAATTTTATCGTATTTTACTAATGACTGATATTTGATAAAAATAAAAATATCTAGAAAGATTCTGCTTAAAATTGTTATAGACTGTCTATTTTATATCATAAATGTTAATATTTCCTTAATAAATAAATTAAAAGGTAATTATAACAAATTTTATAAAATTTTGAAAATGGCCTTTTAGATTTGTTTAATAATGGATGTCTTATATGAGATTTTTAGTCAGTATAAATAAGAGTATGTTTTATAAATCTGATATAATAAAATTGTTGGATTTCAAAATTAGACTGCAGGAAATGCAAGGCATTTAATTAGAAAAATATCTATTTGTATATGTAGACAAATAAAATGTCGTATACATGTAAAAATACAGCCACAGATATCTAAAAAATATATCCAAACAAATCTTAAAATTATACATTTCTAAGAGTGAATTGGAGAAATTTGAGTGAAGGTGTTATTTTTCTTTCTACATAGTAGTAATCAACTACTTCTCGGTCTGATAAAAAAATTTAATTCAGCAGTAAGTTTAAAAATATTACTCAAAATCAATACTAAGAACTGAATATGCTTACTCTTTAATTAGAGCTTTGGGGAAAAGTAGGATGTCTTATAAAAAAAATCATGAAAATACTTTCAGGTGTGATATTAAATGTATTTATTACATTATAGTAGGACAAATCCAGATAGCCCTATTCATCTTAAAATTCAAAATTTATGAGCTGGAGTTGTTTGAATGGGGAAAGTGAGGATATAATTTCTAAAAACTAATAGAAACAACTATTTTTTCGCATGAAAGAAAACATAAAACACTGAAGATTTTAAATGGATAAAATAGGGATGCAGTGGAGAAGTAGGGAGGGAATATCTTAAAAATGAAAAAATCCATTTAGTTGAAGTAGAGAATGGAAACTTGCCAGGAATGAAGAGGGATGACTCCAATAACACTGTTAAATATTTACTATTTAGAAAGTGGGATGGTGAAATAAGTGATTTCATAATTCATAAAGCTAAAATAACAAATTAGTTTTCAATGTGGTAGAGAAGTAAAATATTGAAATTTGTGTGGTAGGTATAATAACCACCTCAAACAGACATTAAGGTCTGATCCTTTAATTTCAAAATGAAAAAGCAGTAAATGAGAAAGTGGGGTCACTTTAATATTCCTAAAAATAAAATAAACAAATACTTTTTGTTGTTACATAAAATGTAAATTTGAAATCGAAGTCAACGGACCTTACTGGAGAGCTGAATAACGTCCAAACAAATCGAATTTTAAAATTGAAACCTGGAAAATTGAAGAACTCGAAATTGATACAACTAATATATAGCGTTAAATATAAAATATAACTTTTGGTATCAAAGAAAATGTATATTATTTATGTTTTTAAATGAGCCACACAACAATAACCATAATGAGTGTGAAGTTTGAAATTTAATAAGGGGGTAAATTGATAATAGAAAAATAAATACCTTCTCGATATGGAGACATTATAAATCTTGTATAAGCTGACGGAAAAAATATTGGAATACAACATAAGGATTATCTTAAAGGAGATCCATTAGCAGTGTGTAAAAAAACCTAAATATTGAATGATAAACTAATTCCTAAAACATAGAAACTAAATTAAACTAATTCAGGTGACATAGTTCAGTGGCAGGTGAAACATTTTGCAAAACCATGATGCTGTTTATACATTATGTTTCTGTAACAAATTCCATTTTTTATGCTCGTTGGTGAACAGTGCGGTCTTTATTAAAACATATTTATGTAACAATAAATATCAGTATCTTATTTCACTATCGTGCTTAGTTAAATATTTCGTTGTAAATGTATTGTATTTGTTTTTAAACTCAGTTTGTGGACAAGGCTATATTTGGTCACCCGATTCGGTGGCCACGTGTTCTAACACGCTACTATCATGTTATACTCGACTTCTGAAGACGGGGAGATCGGGGTTTAATCCTGGTTGGATACCCTAAAGCTGTTTTCCCTAAATGGTGTTCCACTCTCCCGCCACGCAAATGCAGGTACATTTCCTCTCAGTCAACTCTACCTAATCCCTAATCCATTAATGAAATTAGTACATAGGCGTATAACCCGAAAGGCCAGTAAGACGTGACGCTAATTTTTTTTTTTTCAAATATACTATCCTGATTAGATTTGAATGCCATAGTTATCTCAGGATTCTACAACGAGGAATTATCAAAATGTAGACAGCTGGATGTTGAACGTTCTAATTTGATGTGGGTTTTGTGCTTCGTTACCATGCGGAGAACGGTTCAAACTGTTAGTACACTATGTGGGCGGGTTTATGCGATTGTATTACATAATTTTATTTTTGCCGTTATTATTGATAACATTTAACTTAGTATCATTAACGGTAAATATTTATAATAATAGGCTATCACTATCAATATTGACAACTGAAGAACACAAAGCTTGACGTTTTAATATTTGAATGTAACAGTGGCTAATATAGAAATGTGTTGGCCTGTAAATATGACGATGATAATGCATTTTATATCTAATATGTATGTCAGTTTGTTTCAATTAGCTGTAAATCTTTTGAATAATGATTATTAAGTTTGGAATAAAATATAGATTATGGATTAGTGATTAACAATTTTAGTAGTCTTTATATTTTAACTGAAAAAAAGCTACAAATATTTGCAGCCTTGAGAGTAAATGGAAAGCTAATGCCCCTCTTAACACTTTTTTTTATGTACCATTAACTTAACCTAAGTTCAGGAATTTTTCTGTCAAATAATGTCTTTGCCATGTTCCTAGTAGAGCCCAAAGTATTTGTGTTAAGCCAGTGCTCCTGAATTTGACACAGCAAATCAGGACTAAGAATTCGTATCTCGAAGAAGGTATATGGCTAAAGCGTCATAGCCCCTTCAAAAAAAAAACCTTTTTAATAACTACTTCCTCATAGATAAACGAGTTTCCGCTACCATTGCTTAGTAGTTAAAACAATACAAAAACGCAAAATAGACTATGTATGGTACTATTTCAACAGGTTATCAAGAGTACAAATACGCAATTAACGTCCTTCCTGGAGAGGTTGAATTCTGAATACACTGGGGAAATCACTCTCTCCGATCATTGGGCTCGCATTTTAGTGGTCAGCGCTCCTGGCTACTAACCTAGGGGTTCATGTTCGATTCCCGTCTAGTACCAGGATATTTTTCTTAAAAAAAAATAGAAAAATAACTAATTCCCATGGTCACTAGGGTTTGTTTAATTAGACTTAGGCAAAATTAAGATCTTCATTGGCTCCACTCCGTTGTATTCACTATAAACATCCCCTCATCTCGTCAAGACGTGGAAAGGGCCTCCACGGAAAGAATGTACGATTAGTACATTTGGGCGTTTCCTGGGAAACGTTGAGTTAGTAATGGCTAATCTTTCTGAAAACTGAGCTACATATTAATGCCCTTGGTTCGGTCGAATGCAAGTCTAAAACCTATTTTGTGGGAAGGTGAGTGGGAGGGTGAAAGTCGTGGCGAGGCTTCAAAACCGACCAAATTATCCTTCTACGCCAACAAGAAGAGATGGATCTCGGCAAGTGTAGATGGTGCTAGCTACTGGACAGGTCTTGTGGTAAAAATCATACCTTTGGAAATCCCAGTTTTCTCAAGAACGAGTGAAATTTTTATTGTAATATTTTCAACAACTCTTCTAAGATAATGTATCAATGTTTATTAGTAATTACATTTACTTATTTTTTCTGTTATGTAGCCGGCAGATTTTCTATTGGAAAATGTCAATACTATTGATATTTGATCACTGTTAAAATTATATAACAGGTGCATATATAAAAAGTAAAATATAATAAACATGATTCTATTCTTGAACTACCCATTTCCGAAAAGAAAATTGCAAAACAATAAAAATTCTTGAAGATAAACGTTTGTTCCCATGTCACTGCATTTTCACGCCAAATGAAAAGGACCAATCACCTTAATACAGCCCAGCCACGTCCTCTTTCACGTATATACGATTATGCTCTATCTAAATTAGTAATTTTTTATATCTACACTATTAGTGTTAAACTAAGCATAGATTGGAAGGATAGTAATACTGGTGCACAGAAATATCAACTATATATTCTTCTTCTTACGAACAAAAATTATGAACCTGTTTTAGAAAATACATATTTTTTGTGATCAAATTTCATACCGAATTTACTATGGTATTGGTGTTATTGTATAGGTTTTGATATCTGTGAAAATAAAGAGCTTAAGATCACACTTTTTGTATGATTATGTGAAAGTAGATCTACTATATTTAGAAAGCTGTCAGATATGTCTAATCGTAAGATGATATTGGGGTATATATAATACATTTTTCAAAAACCTTTAACCATCTAAAAGCAACCTAATCATGCGTATAGAGCCAAATAAATACTATCGAAGAATATAGAGATAATGAAAAAAAGAGTGTAAATATGATAAACCTATGAATAGGAAGAAAGACCTCTTTGTTATAAAACAAAATGTCAAGATAAGGAATGGTGTTCTTATATGAGACAAAATCTAAACTCATCCTTGAAGACAAGAAACGAAGACTAGCTCTAAGAGAAAGGAAGGGTTTCTCATGTAAATTTTGCTAAACCCTTCCACCCCTTACATCCCCCTCCCCTCCATTCCCCTGATCAGTACCCCTGCATTTCAACATGTCACTGCCTCTTCTTGTTAAACTAAGTGGCTACTGTTGTTGATAAATATCGCCGATTTTTCCTTGCTCACGCAACACTTTGTGTTTTATAGCATTTTTTATATAACTTTCGTCTCTACTTGGTAGTTTTGTTTCTTTCTAATTTTATTTATTGGCGAATAAGAAATGTATTGGAGACATCGTGTCTCTTTGTATATCTCTTAACTATAAGTTGCTTTTGCGTAAAAAGAAAAGTTTTACCATGTGAATGCTTGTAGTCTTTTAAACTCTTTAGTAAATAAATCTTTTTTTATTTACTTATTTAGTGCTAGTACAAAATAGGTACCGTTTAAATTGAGCTGGTCACATTACAACATTTCAATGACCATTAGAACACATACCATTAATATACCCATACCAAAATAGAACGAACTATATTGCAATATGATAAAATTTTAGGGTTTGTCTGGAATCGAACCGGATCCCTTAGCTCAATAGGTAAATGCAATTTTAAATATAAATAGTAGGTACTTAAATACTATATAAATTGTAACCTAAGAAAAAATACTTTTTCATTAGGAGTCCTTAAATTGCAGTATAAGACTGTGCATCACCTTAAAAGTCACCCATTATTTTTAAGTAATGGATATTTCGAATGCTTAGTAAGAAATGTAACGCGTTAAAATAGGTAAATAGCTACTAGACCATAATACATTTATACTTTATTTTAATCCAAGTAAAATCGGAATATGAGAGTGAATTTTAAGGGTTTGAACCACGGCTAGCCATTATACACTCAAAAGGCAATTAACATTACAGTGTGAACCATTATGATTTGAATTAAATCTTTTTAATATATTAATTTAAAGAAGTAATTAAATCAGAATGGTTACATTATATCTAGATAGATTAAATCAAATAATTATATCCAAGCTATACTTAAAACATATGTTAACATTGTTTAATTTGTCATTGGATCTAAAATGAACACCTACCACACTTTTATTGAAATTAGGTCATAAAAAGGTTAAAGTTTATACATTAAATTTAGCTGAGTGGGTTGAAATTTTAATTACCTTATAAATACTGAATATCTTTAACAAAAACTTACCTTTAGCGTACAAATCTCCTTAATACAGGTGAACCACACAGTAAATTATTGATCAAATTGGGTAATAGACAAAATGACAATATTTAAACATTTATTATCTTTAAATTTAAGTACTTTTTAAATATATGCGTTTTTATTGTGTAATATTTTATTGTTTATGCTTTGCTAATACATGAACACTAATCACCATATTTTACAATCTATATGCTGTTAACCAACTATATTAAAAAAATTATATGAATGAATTGAAAGATAAAATGTATATTCATTATCAATGGTTGAATATTTAGTGATATGAATCAATATTAGTTATTCTCCTAAACAAATAAATAGGATAAACTAGCAATAAGTATATGTTTCCTAAAGGTAGGCTAGCAGGTATGAGAGTGTGATTGTAATGGCTTTTAGTTAAGATAGATTTGTATGTGTGTTATATATATATATATATATATATATATATATATATATATATATATATATATATATAAACTTAATTGAATCTCAGACACCTTAGCTCAGTCAGTAGCGTGTCCATCTACTGAAATAATAAGAGTCCCGTGATCGATTCCTGGCATTACTAAAAAACGTATAGATGTGTGTTTCTCATTTCACAATTATGAGAACTGGTTGTTGTTTTTGTTCTAGATTTAAGTTAGTTTATAAGATATGAGTTGATATAATCAGTCAATTGAGAAAGTACACACTACATACTAAAAAGGAATGAAAATTAACAAAAAAAAAACATTTAAAAAACTCAATATTTACTATTATTCAGATTTAAATTTAAAAACAAACATTTTTGGATTTTTAATTAATTTAAATTAATTTTAATTCATCTAAGGAATGTTTTGATATTTCAAAATATATTTCATGCCAAAATGGAGGAAGAAGATTTCAAAATGTCAATATAGAATTAAAAACCTTTAATGATCGAAGTTATATAATTTAAAAATTATTGATATATTATACTATTTCATTCTCATTTACGTTTCACGCAAGATATAACTACTCAGAGATAAAAGAAAATTATCTGATTCATTAAATAAATTAAGTAAAATTGCAATATGATCACAACGTAATATGATAAGATAGTTGAAAAGTTTTTGAAAAGTAATTTATTTAATGAATATCAGATAATTTTCTTTTATCTCTGAGTAGTTATATCTTGAGTGAAACGTAAATGAGAATGAAATAGTATAATATATCAATAATTTTTAAATTATATAACTTCGATCATTAAAGGTTTCTAATTCTATATTGACATTTTGAAATCTTCTTCCTCCATTTTGGCATGAACTATATTTTGAAATATCAAAACATTCCTTAGATTAATTAAAATTAATTTAAATTAATTAAAAATCAAAAAAATGTTTGTTTTTAAATTTAAATCTGAATAATAGTAAATATTAAGTTTTTTAAATCTTTTTTTTTTTGTTAATTTTCATTCCTTTTTAGTATGTAGTGTGTACTTTCTCAATTGACTGATTATATCAATTCATATCTTATAAACTAACTTAAATCTAGAAAAAAACAACAACCAGTTCTCATAATTGTGAAATGAGAAGCACACATCTATACGTTTTTTAGTAATGCCAGGAATCGATCACGGGACTCTTATTATTTCAGTAGATGGACACGCTACTGACTGAGCTAAGGTGTCTGAGATTCAATTAAGTTTTTTATTCACAAGTACTGTATATTTAGACAGATAATAATTATAGAATGCGATAACTAAGTGATTTTAAGCTTCAAGTACAAGGATATTTTCTATTTTATATAAACTCTCGTGGTTTCTTTGAAATAGAGTTGCCAAGTTTTAAAGATTTCATAGTGAAATGTTATCACGTTTCATTTATTACATGTCAGAAAATGGGTAAAAGCACCTTTAAATTGACATCAGTGATAATGAAGGAGGAAGTCGTGAAGTTGTTAGAAAAAAAAGTGTTGTTAGTTAAAGTGTGAAGAAATTGCGTCTCAGAGTAAAAGGATACCGAATATCTGCAGGCGACAACCCTGAAAGTGAAAGACGCGATATTATCCTCGCTGACGTAGTAATAATTTGTTTTTCTAAAACAATTTTCATACCAATTTTCTGACATAACGGTGTTGATATAACACGTTATTTATGCCGATGAAGATAAAATAGAGCTACAGTAGTATGTGTGTGAGCTATTCACTCAACTTTTGAAAGTAATACCCCCTTCCCTCCCCCCCCCCCCCCCCTCCCAAATGACCAACATTGGTGGGCAAGCCAACTAATTTACAGGCTTAACTAGTCTGGTTTTTGGTTATAGAGAGGGTAAGGTTGGAATCGTGGCCATATGTACTAAGAGTGTAAATCCAAAATGGTTCACCATTCTCCCTCCACGCAAATAAGTGTTTATATCTCTTTTTTTTTAGCACTGTGTCTTACTTCCCGTTCTGATTATACGCTTATATACTAACTACGCCAGCTGTTTGTTTTATGGATTAGGAAGGTTATATTTGAAGCAAGTTGACCCGCATTTGCCTGGAGGGAGAGGGGAAAATTATTCGGTAAAAAACTCAATACACCCAACTGATATTCGAAACTCGATCTCCCCGTCATAGGCAGTCTAGTCTAACGTAAGGGTGGTGAATTAGACTACGCGACCACCGAGGCGGGTATATCTCTTATTAATTATACCTTCTATATTCCTACCTCATTCACATAATTAATGCGTATAACCAAGACAGACTAAACATGTGGATTAGACAAGTTTTCTGACTACTTAGACCAATATTTATTATTTTTAGATCTACGTAAGAATGATTGGCTGGTTATGGAGAGATCGGGGTTCAAATCTTGATGGTGTATGTTGAGTTTGGTTTATCCTGAATGGTTACATCTATCCTTGCAGCCAAATGTAGGTGTATCTCCTCAAACAGGTGAACAACAGTTGTGCTACTAGACCCCTTGTCCCAAAAATTCATAGCTTAATCAAGCCACGATCGCTGAATAAGAGGATTATCGACATAGCTTAGTTGAGCCAATTTGGATGATTATCGTCATAGCTTGGTTGGACCACGATCACTGGCCAGTAGAATTATCGACATAGCTTGGTTGGACCACGATCACTGACCAGGAGAATTATCGACATAGCTTGGTTGGACCACGATCACTGACCAGGAGAATTATCGACATAGCTTGATTGGACCACGATCACTGACCAGGAGAATTATTGACATAGCTTGGTTGGACCACGATCACTGGCCAGGAGAATTATCGACATAGCTTGATTGGACCACGATCTCTGACCAGGAGAATTATTGACATAGCTTGGTTGGACCACGATCACTGACCAGGAGAATTATTGACATAGCTTGGTTGGACCACGATCACTGACTAGTAGAATTATCGACATAGCTTGATTGGACCACGATCACTGACCAGGAGAATTATCGACATAGCTTGATTGGACCACGATAACTGACCAGGAGAATTATCGACATAGCTTGTTGGACCACGATCACTGACCAGGAGAATTATTGACATAGCTTGGTTGGACCACGATCACTGACCAGGAGAATTATCGACATAGCTTGATTGGACCATGATCACTGACCAGGAGAATTATCGACATAGCTTGGTTGGACCACGATCACTGACTAGGAGAATTATTGACATAGCTTGGTTGGACCACGTCACTGACCAGGAAGATTATCGACATAGCTTGGTTGGACCACGATCACTGACTAGGAGAATTATCGACATAGCTTGGTTGGACCACGATCACTGACCAGGAGAATTATTGACATAGCTTGGTTGGACCACGATCACTGACTAGGAGAATTATTGACATAGCTTGGTTGGACCACGATCACTGACTAGGAGAATTATTGACATAGCTTGGTTGGACCACGATCACTGACCAGGAGAATTATCAACATAGCTTGATTGGACCACGATCACTGACCAGGAGGATTATCGACATAGCTTGATTGGACCACGATCACTGACTAGGAGATTATTGACATAGCTTGGTTGGACCACGATCACTGGCCAGGAGAATTATTGACATAGCTTGGTTGGACCACGATCACTGCCCAGGAGAATTATTGACATAGCTTGATTGGACCACGATCACTGACCAGGAGAATTATCGACATAGCTTGATTGGACCACGATCACTGACCAGGAGGATTATCGACATAGCTTGATTGGACCACGATCACTGACTAGGAGAATTATCGACATAGCTTAGTTAGTTGGGCTAATTTGCAAGATTATCTTCATAGCTTAGTTGACATAATTTGGAAGATTAGCGTCATATTTTAGTTGGACTACGTTCACTGATCAGGATAACTATAACAGAAAATACACCATAGACCTGCGGGAATATATGAATTTGGCCCCACCAATCCTTTCGTTTCATATTAGGTAAGGCTTGCTTGGGTTAGGTTAGTGTTAAGTTATTATTATTATTATTAATATTATTATTAGCACCGCGTCTTACTACCCGTTCGGGTTATACGCACTTACGCTAATGTGTAATGGTAGGGTGATTGTGAGATGAAATGAAGGACCTACAATTTAACGTGGAATCCGAACCACGGTGGAGGCTTGGCAGGCAAAGTTAGACTAGGTTAAGTTAAATTAGGTTGGGTTAGACAAGTTAAGGCTACGCTAGGTTGGATTAACTTAGCATTACTTTTTGTCTTACTAACCATCCCCTTTTGTTTTTCATCAGATTGAGAAAACATTGACAATCATCCTTAATGGAGCGTCACAGCAGCCGGGGCTGCATCAGAATTAACTTAAAAAGAAACAAACATGTATGAGAACATTTTACTCTACTTTAATGTTTAATTAGCTCCCTACAAATAAATGTCAGAATCATATTGTGTGCATAATAAAATGTATTTTCTTTATCAGAATGCATATAGGCCTAATATTTGCAGAAACTACACGTAATACTTTGTTCCTCATTTAAAATTAATATACATTTCATCCTTTAGTTTATTTTAAATTTCACTGTATAATAATAAATGTTTAGTTTTGAGCATTAAGCTCTTCAGATGTTTTAATTAAATATATATTTTACGCCATTTGTAATTATAATCAGTAGAGCTCTGTGTATAGAACATGTGTGCACTTTTCCTTATTTGGATTTTATGTTGTGTGTGAACGTACTGAGTCTGTATAAAGTAATGTTATGTCATAATCTCAATATTAAGATAGTTAAGTTCAATTGGAAGTGAACAATTTTCCTCGTAATATTTAAATTATTGTAAGTTATTAAAACTTAATCAATAAGTAGGTCCTTTGAAGAAAATCATCAATATGAGACAATAACTTAAATGTAGAGTAGAACTTTATGTTTTTAAAAATATATATATATCTTCACGGCTCCTAGTCTTTACTAACATATTAATTATTAAGATTTATTCTAAAATAGTGGCTTAAACTACTGATTATAATAACAAACAAATAAAAACACCTAAATGTATTTAATGGGACTTTTGCTGTAGAACACTTTCCATTAATTTGTCTATTCTTGTTTTGAGTGTATTACTAACAGCTAATCGCATGTAGGAGTCGATTTGGAGTCTATTTCAATGCTTCGTTTTAATATTTACCATTGTGGAATTTTTTTTCACATAAATAAGTAGAAACAAAGGGCAGTCAATGTTGAATGGCGTTGGTAAACAGCTGGGGATTTTTTGTACTATCCATGATTTCTACTATCCCTCGCCTCCATTACCTCGGAAAATCGAGAGTATACTGTACTTAAACGCTTCAAAATGCTTCCGACAATCAAATAATTTCTTCCAAAATGTAAAATTTAGGATAATTAACTTCAGTAATAAACAAATGATATGTTAAATTATTTTTTAGAGGCCCCCTGGCTAAGAATTGGTGACCTCTTACGTTAGACTTAAAAAAAAATTAGATTAAATTCATTCAACACATCTTAAGTGTCCGATTTTAGAGTTAAAATTGAGGGATTTAAAGTTTTAAATAAAACTATTAATTTTTAGGTTCGGGAGGCGGTAACTGCCCAATTTACAACTCCCCTTTCCCCAAGTCCACATTGGCTTGAATCACGGAAAAATCCTCAAGTGAATTCTCCCTCAATAAACCCACCCAGGATTCGGTATATGAACTCACCGTTGACGGTAAACTGGACTAAAAGAGTAATACGCTTGGTACACGAGCTTAGAGGTGTGGGTGTTAATAATAATTATATTGGGAGTCTTACGTTTCTATAAATGACGTCGTCATACACTTAATACTCCTATTCACGAAGCATGATCACATCAGACCCTCCACGAATGAAAGGAATGCTCTAACGTGCTAGGATATTTGTGAAAACCTTCGTGTCTAATAAGATTTTAGCGCTCAATTTAATGCGCGGGTTCGTCCCTCTTCCTAAACGATACTCACCAAAAGATTGGGGGAGGGGGGAGTTACGGAAGGAAGATGAGGGAGTAGAGGATGGGAAAATGTTTTCTTGATTCGCGTCGGGCAAATGGGGTATTTCCACGGAGAAACCGGAAAGGAATCATTCACCTAGAAAGTTCTAAAGCGATGATGCCCGTATAAATTCCACGAGCTTTTTTTTATTATTATTGGTTATTTATTGAATTTTACCAGGAAGTAGTAGCTTCTACTGAAGTTTTGATTCAAAAAATTGACACCCCACCCGGTATTTTGAGCACTAAAGTGGAACCGCTTTTAACTGTTCGAAGGATTTTTAAATTAGGCATTAAAAAAGTTAATTGAAATATAATAATTGTAATTTCTCAACTTGTAAACCCTATGTTGTTTTGAAAAGAAAGAATAAGACTGCAGTTTTTATATTTTATTTGCATTTTATAATTAAATTCGGGAATTTTCTTTATTTAATAATATTATTTTTAATTATTATTATTATTAGCACCGCGTCTTACTACCCATTCGGGTTATACGCACTTACGCTAATGTGTAATGGTAGGGTGATTGTGAGATGAAATGGAGGACCTACAGTTTAACGTGGAATCCGAACCACGGTGGAGGCCTGGCATTCCCCACATTCACAAGATGTCTTGTCAGAGGTGAAGGAAGGGTTTGGTAATCAGATAAATCTTTGCCGGGACCGAGGATTGAACCCCGGCCGCCAGCATAGATCTCTGACACCTTACCCCTAGACCACCAGGTCACCATTTTTTTTTTAATTATTCATTTTCATTTTAGAATATTTTAGCCCTTCAAGTTGTTTGGACCGGGGTTCAATCCTCGGTCCCGGCACAGATTTATCTGATTTCCAAACCCTTCCTTCACCTCTGACAAGACATCTTGTGAATGTGGGGAATGCCAGGCCACCACCGTGGTTCGGATTCCACGTTAAACTGTAGGTCCTTCATTTCATCTCATAATCACCCTACCATTACACATTAGCGTAAGTGCGTATAACCCGAACGGGTAGTAAGATGTGGTGCTAATAATAACAAGTTGTTTGGAAGTCAATACATCTCTTTAATTTTAAATGTGCCTACTGGGTGCGTTGGACGATGAAACCAAAACGGAGAGAGCTGATTTTGCACTCAGTTTTCGTTTTAAGAGAAATACACCTTTTCCTTAGTACGGAGCGGTTGCATTGTCTAGCCAACTAGAAAGCCATTATTCAAACTAATATATTGTGATAGGTCGATATTGTCAGTCTACTCTGGTAGAATTGTCGATGTCATCAGAATTTAAAAAAAATACAAGATGGAGGAAAGAAATCTCACTGTTACACCAGAAAGAGACGCGCAGTGACCGGGATGGTGACAAGACGTGTGTAGCTTGTTGCCACATATTTAATTATAGTATAGTGTACGGTGACTGGCGTAGGGACTGGTCAATTGTACAAGCTGAAGTTATAAATTATTATAGTAATAATGTATAAAGAAATACGTAATAATAATAAATTAACATAAAAGTGATCAAAGTATATTTATCGTATAGGTGGGAATTTCCTTATATGATAATAGCTTCGATAAGAGAAGCTGAGCTAGCCAGGGAAAGATGTTAAGATTATAATTCGTCTTTCAATCGTTTTTTTAAATAATTTGTGAGCCATCGTGGTGATCTTTAGAAAGTATTATATATTTTTATCCAACGAGAGGGCTTTAGAATTCTATAACTGGTGCCCAACAGTGGGGTTTTCAGCATATAAAAACCTCATTTAGATTTCTACATAATCCTAAAGGTAAGTTCAAAATACAGAACTGTACCAAAAGTGATTTGGAAGCCCTAATTTTGTTTAAAGTTATTTCAATAGTAATAATTAAAACTCTCATTCAACATAGTGAGTTAAACTATCTCGCTCAACTTAAGAAGTTCAAATATCCCATTCGATAGAATAAGTTCAAATATTTAATTCAAAAATTAAGTTTAAATCCTTAAATCAAAAACAAATATCAAAGTATTAATTCCTAAAACCAAGCCAAGGCTTTAATTTAAATAAGTTAACCTCAAATATTCCGTGCAAAAAATTAAGTTCAAATATCACATTCAATACATTAATTTCAAATATATAATTATCGAGTATATTACGTTCAAATATACCTTTCAATACTCCAGTTCTAAAGCAATTAATCAATTAACTGTGTTCATAGACGGACATTGATCAAAGAGTTCAAAGAAACGCTCTCAATAAAGTTAGTTGCAAAGACAATATTCAACAAAGCTATTAATTCATTGAAATGTAAAAATTAGAAGAGCACAATGTTTTTTGCCCATTCAGTTTTCCAACATTTATCTGTAAAGTAATTAATTATCAGCAGATTCAAAAACAAGGCTTAGATCACTAATTGCGTGGTTAGGTAATTTTTTAGTTGTCATTTCACCCAAGAGAGAATTTTAAGCTATCCCTAGTTATCCTAGATGGAATATTTCGTAACTGTTGGATTCAATTGACAACAGAATCTAGGAGAGATAGTGAGTGAGTAGCCATGCACCTAAACATCTTCTTCTCGTTTATCCGAAGTGCCATCGGAGCTTACCACCCCTTTATACTCCCTTTATACACTCGCCTTTACCCTGTGATGTTTAGCAAGCACAGCTCTTCTCTTATATCTCCCTCTCTCTTCCTATGGCGTCGAGTAATTAGACGCCTGTCTCCTACAACACGGAGCATTATACGCGTACCGTTGCGACGCTAAGTGCGCCGGGACGTCTTAGCACACAAAAACACACATACAGCTAGTCTTGCTCCACTTCCTAGTTGAAACGCTTCTTGCTTTCATTACGACTGACTCAAAGGAATAGTTAGATGATGGAAAGGGGAAGGGGTTGAAGACAAGAATCGAGGCATTAAATCAGAGATCAATTTGACATAACTCTTAGTTCTTAAACGGAAAAAGGTGGGTATTTTGGACCTTTTCTTAATGAACTAAACGAGCATTTTTGGCAATTTACATGCGTCAGTTTTATTTGTAATGTAGATTTCTGGGACTTTAAAAATATAAAGCGTCTACTATTATTATTATTATTATTAGCACCACGTCTTACTACCGTTCGGGTTATACGAACTTACGCTAATGTGTAATTGTAGGGTGATTGTGAGATGAAATGAAGGACCTACAGTTTAACGTGGAATCCGAACCACGGTGGCAGCCTGTAAAGCGTCTACTAAGAAGATAAAATGTAGTCTTCTTTGCTTATTTTTTTTTGGCAGGAGGAATATAATCTTTAAAAAAAATTTGGTAGTTAGTGTGTTTTTGTTTATGATAGAACTGTGATCAAAAATACTACGTTATTGATTATAAGCTGAGAAATTACCTTCCTTTCTCTAACCGATTAGGGACTTCAAAGTTCATTGCCGCACTTATAAAGGTAAGTAAGTCACCTGTACGTATCTTGGCCTAGTTCAATAAAGTTCCTCTCATTACACCTGGTCCATTCTAATGCCATCCTTCCGCCTGCGTCTATTTCTTCCTGATGGTATTTTCCTATTAGATTTGCCAGTCAATACCGTGCAAGTAGTTTGGATTCTCTCATGCTTTCGTATGTGTGCAACTTTCATAGAAAAGAAAGAAATTATTAAATGACTTGCTAATGGAATTTATAGCTTCTGATAAGAATAGGTTTGCGGGCAGTGGTATTTGGTCAAGGCTAGCTGCAAAGCCTCAGAAATGTGAATGAATTTGCTCTCTTTGACCAAACATACTAAGTCTCGGTAACAACGAATCTCACGTAACCACTGACAAAACCCATTATGCCGCGTCTTCACTGGGTGAACTAGCGTTTCACACCAAGGCTATCTTCGTGTTACCATGACAATGGTGGAAGGGTGGGTATTTCCATTTCATAAGGTGGCAAGATCTTCGCTTGGCTATGAGATAGTCTCACATGACAGGATAAATTGCCAGTTTTTTGTTTGCACCCACACAAGTATCACGCGTTCTTCTGGATTTATTTTAATTACGTGCTGTGTATTACTTTATATAATGATGTACATGTGCTATTGTAAAAATACATGAACATTCATGCATAAATAATGTGAAAACTTTATTTATTTTGTCATATTCCTAAAATATACTACTACTTAGTACTTACAATACTTTATATCTAAAAAAACATGCAAGTTATAAAAAAATATTATACCACTTATCAAAGGTTTTCTTGGACTAAGGAAACAATTGTGAGTGTACTAATAATTTTTTACTGAATCTTACTACCCGTTCAGGTTGTATGCACTTACGCTAATTTGTAATGGTAGGGTGATTGTGAGATGAAATGGAGGACCTACATTTTAACGTGGAATCCGAACCACTGTGGAGGCCTGGCATTCCCCACATTCACAAGATGTCTTGTCAGAGGTGAGGGAAGGGTTTGGTAATAAGATAAATCTGTGCCGGGATTTTTACTAATCACACATATCTATTTACATTTTGGATAGCATGAATTCAGTAAATACAAATATTTTCAGTTGACAAAAAAAATTGTCTCAATGATATAAGTACCGCCATATTTTCACGGGAGCTTAAATGGTGTGGCATTCACCTCATGTATTTCAGGGTATTCAGTCCCATTTGATGCAAATATAATAATTTGTTCATTGTAGCAAGCCAGCTTCAGTATTGTTCACTCGCCTCCCACTAGCTTTCAACAAGATAGAATTAATGCTCCTAGCCATTGTCTTGAAATGTCGCCTCTACCTCTTTGACTATCCAGTATCTCTCTGTTTTGAAATGCCCTTCTCTATGATGTGTCGTAAGCCTGTTAACGACTGACTTATTAGCTAAGAAACAATGGCTTTGTTTCTATCATCAGCCCCTAAGGATATTTTCTGCTACAAGTACAGCTATAATAGTTCAAAGGTGAGATTAAAGGGTGCATTTGTGGTCATGACATATGATGTGAAGATGTCTTTTAACAAAATGATTATGAATTTTCCGCTCTTGGGAACTTCCATAAATCTAATACAGAAATCGATCCCTCCGACTGAAATGTTTCGAAGATAACTTTCTAGATATAAATAGGAAATATATATGGAAAATACCGTCAAAATTATTAACTAAAATGTGCAGATATTTCTCTGAGTAAATATTTTTTATTACTTTAGATATAGGGATAAATTAATTCAGGAAATAAACTTGATGTAATGTTGTAGCTTTAACAACACAAGATTTTTTAATGGTTGATAGTAAAGAAGAAAATTCTGAGAGCTGAAGGAGGAGGCAGAGGTCAAGGCGCATTGGCAGTTTAAGTAAATTGACAAAAGGAATGGACCTGTCGTAAGAAAGAACACATAATAATAATAATAATAATAATAATAATATGGCAGGGTTCTTTATGTGGGGAATGCCAGGCCTCCACCGTGGTTCGGATTCCACGTTAAACTGTAGGTCCTTAATTTCATCTCACAATCACTCTACCATTACACATTAGCGTAAGTGCGTATAACCCGAACGGGTAGTAAGATGCGGTGCTAATAATAATAATAATAATAATAATAATAATAATAATAATAATAATAATAATCTAGTTTCCTATTCACTTTACTCCAAATAGTTGGGTAGTTATTGTTATAAGAGATACCATCAAGATTCGGTAAGTATTTTAAGTAATTGCTTTTTATCATATTTACATAATATAATATATTTAATTGTAAGATCTGTTTAATTTAATTAAACCGTATCTTTACGTTACACCAAAACTGTACATTAATTGTTCATAAAACTACCTGTAAATATATTTCACAATTTAAATATTACAAATACACCAAAACCACACTTGAAAAGCTTAAATTTAAAAATATGATTGCCTTTAAAATCTATACTTATAAAATAACATGTCCTGACTGACTGACTGACTGATTAATCATCGCCGAGCGCAAACTATCAAGGCTACAAGCATGAAATTCGGACTGTATATTCATTTTGTTATGTAGGCACCCACTAGGAAAGGATTTTAGAAAATTCCACCCCAAAGGGGTCCAAATAGGGGATGATAATATGTATGATTATATGTATGAAAGTCCGTCATTTTGAATGTTACGTAAACAAAATTTTGTATTTCGGTTATTGACGTAAAACAAATAAATCCGTGTTTCAGGAATTTTGGAAATTTTATTTAATAAGGGATGAAAAAGGTGGTGAAAGTTTGTATCGGACTTGCATTATTTTTGATCTGAGGTCAAGTTATGGTCATCAACGTAACGTAATATTTTAAATTAATCTGTAAATACATATGTATATTTTCGTATTTGTATATAATCAACTTCCACGCGAGCAAAGCCGCGGGCAATAGCTATCTAGTCGTATATAAAATAGTAATGTAAGTTTGAATTTCTGTTGGCTAACGCTAATGTGTAATAAGGAATGGCATATTCTATACCATTAGTAAAGTTTATTGTTTTAAAAAGCCTTTCTTCAAATTCTGCTCATTTGCTACCATTAAGCCTCCTACTATTATTTCACTCTCACTTCTGGGCATGTAGGCTCAAATTCAAGTCTCACTTGCTAATGATAGGGATATTGAGGTTCGAATCCCAGCCGTTTGTAATGAGGCTGGTTCTCCCTAAATTATTTATTATTTTCACTCAACGCAAATGCAACCACATTTTACTCAAGATCCTACCTTCCTTACACATACTCAAGCTAAATACGCTCAGTCCGGATGGGTAATAAAGGTTGCGGTGGAAAACCAAATCGCTTCCCATTTCACCATTTATATTTTGGTTTGTTTACAAGTTGTTTTTACTTTGTTTTAGAAAGTTAATTTATTTTTATCTCAATCTAAATAAAATATTTTTTTCTTTTAACTCTTCTTATAGATTATTATTATTAGCACCGCGTCTTACTACCCATTTGGGTTATACGCACTTACTCTAATGCGTAATGGTAGGGTGATTGTGAGATGAAATGAAGGACCTACAGTTTAACGTGGAATCCGAACCACGGTGGAGGCCTGGCATTCCCCACATTCACAAGATGTCTTGTCAGAGGTGGAGGAAGGGTTTGGTAATCAGATAAATCTGTGCCGGGACCGAGGATTGAACCCCGGCCGCCAGCACAGAAGTCTGACACCTTACCCCTCCCCTAGATCTCTATGTCCACGCTGAGCTCGGTGGTCTTGGAGTAAGGTGTTCGCCTCAGGAACCGATATTCGTAGGTTCAATACCAGCCAAGATAAATAGATTTTCCTTGAATGATAAAAATCCATAGCACATATTTCTTTGGAATGAAAATAAGGCCATCAGTCCCATGTCGATTGTGGCATATGCTAAATCGACCTGGAAGTTATATGACAATACCTTTCCCAGTAAACATTAGTAGATTTTTTCTCTCTCGTTCTTAGAAATTCTTGTGGGCTGATTTAATCAGTTTGTTCATAAAGTGCATGTTAAAAACCTCAAATAAATAGAAATCTATTTCTGCAACCTAATTTAAGTTCTCACCTCCCAACTCCAAGCCATTTCCCTTCCTGAACGATGGTGATTATGTCCTTGACACGTCTCAGTTCCCTCCCCTTCTCCCCCACCTACCTTACTATCCTTGTAACACATTTACACCTCCACCCCCAAATTCCCTGGGGTTTAATCTCCCAGTACCACCCATCATTCCGGGGTAGACTCGCTCGCTCACTCGCTCAGCGGATTACTGTCGACGGGGCCTGATGAACATTTCACATGCCCGGCCAAGAGGAAGGTGGCTTAAATCACAGGTATAACTACATAACTATGATTGATAGGACAGCGGAGAGGGTGTTTGCAAATACATGCCTGTCTGTCCACACGTGAGAACGTAAACACTCAGACCGACAGTCCGTTCGGTGGTAAACCCCTCTTGACTGCCACTTAGATTTGTTGATGGTCAAAACCGTAGCCCTTCGCTTAATAAGATAATATACAGAGAGCAGACCGTTCCCCTCTTCCCCCACAACCAAATTCAATCAATTGAACCCGTCGTGGGAAATTGAGACAAATGTTTTTAGTGTCTGTCGCGAAATATGTCAAAGCCGAAACAGTGATATTTGTTCTATCTTTCATGGACACACATGTGAGGTCGTTAAATGGTTTATAATATGTGACTTATATACAGGTTGAGCACGAAAATATATTTATTTATATTAAATTAAATAATACATGTTTATATACAGGGTGTTTCGCTTTCTCTTTGCCCCTGAGTTTCCCTTATAAATTTCAAACTAATGGACGTAATTGGTGTATGAGAACGGTTTAGGACAACTGAGTGCCAAAACCGACCAAGACAACTGGGTGCCAGTGTAAAAACGTAATGATTGTTTTTTTAAGTAAATACTCATTTGTGGAGCTTTTTTTTGAAAATCATAACAGAAAACCTTAATTCTTTTATTATATAAAGTTAGACCGTTTGATATTTTGAAATTTTAAAAAAAATTAACACATAAAAAATATGAAATACACCTAACCTAACTTTTCGTTTTTTTTACAATTATTATTATTATTATTATTATTATTATTATTATTATTATTATTATTATTATTATTATTATTAGCACCGCGTCTTACTACCCATTCAGTTTATACGCACTTACACTAATGTGTAGTGGTAGGGTGATTGTGAGATGAAATGAAGGACCTACAGTTTAACGTGGAATCCGAACCACGGTGGAGGCCTGGCATTCCCACATTCATAAGATGTCTTGTCAGAGGTGAAGGAAGGGGTTTTTTTTACAATTAAAACATACATTTTTTTGAAGTAAAAAACACATTTTTAAGGCCATGCTCAGTTGCGGGTGGCCAGTTTTGGCAGTGTTCGGTTTGTCTCAGTGTTCAGTTGGCCACGCTCAGTTGGCGGTGCCCATTTATCTGGATCTGGTATGAAAAGCACCCAGGTTCCGAGAGCACGCGAAACACACTTTATATAAAAAAAACTGCATGTTTACGTTATCAGCGTCTTATTACTTGTCCAAGATATCCAAGAAGATTTACTCTAGTACGCCAAGGATTATGAAATCAAGTTTTAGAAATAATGTACCAACATTTGGTGAATGGATGGTTGATAAACCATTGTGGGAAATGCTTTTATGAAATACCTTCAGGATTTAAACTCCAAACTCCCCATAGCCAGAAAAATAGATAATACGTATTTGACGACATTATTATTCGTGAGCCCAAAGATGCAGATCATTCCTGATAAAGACTCATTATATTATATTCTAATATATGAACGGTCTTGCTTAGTTTCTTAAAACTTTTTTATTTATCAATATCTCTTTTAAATACATATTTTATATAGGACTAAAAAAGGTCATGTTTAAAGTGTATCCAAATCGGACAAGAAATATTTTAAAACGCATCGTTTTAAAAATAATAGTAAATTCAATATTAAGATACATATACGTGGGAGGTTGTCATAGAACATGTGTTAAGTGGTTATTTTAACGTTTTGTCTTATTTATATAAACTAGTATATTCTAATCAAATAAATTAATACAATTACCCGTAATGTTGGGTAGGCAGTATAATTAAATTAAATTACTAAGCCTGGTTTGCAGGCGACTAGAAGGCCAAAATGTATGAGGCTTATTTTCCCTAAATTGTTACCCACTTTTCCTTCATGAAAATGTGGGAGATTCCTTGGGAGTATCTATATCATCCATACCAGATTAAAGCTTATATATAACATATATATATATATTTAACCTACATACTCACATATTACTTATATACATATTATTCATATACAAATATTATTATAGTACATGTCAATCAAGGTTCAAAATCTTGGTCGGGTGAACTGGGGGTGTTTTTCTTAAATGGTTTACACTTTCCCTCTACGAAAATGAGGGTTCACTCCCTCTAAATTCAACCTTAAAAATTAATATAATCCATTAGTGTAATTAGTACTTAAGCGTATAAACCCAACGTGTAGTAAGACGAGGTGCTAAAAATAATAATATATGTATATTAAATACTTACTATTATAATTATATGCCACGAGCACATAAACATATGTATATAAAAATAGATTACCCATGATATATTAAATTTTTTTTTGTATATGGCTTATAGCAAAAAATTAACGTTTAATATAACATCTTAAAAATGGTTAGAATCGTTCACAAGAAATATTTCTTGTGTTTACTATTTCAAGCCATTTCTGCATTAATGTTTTTAAGCTTTCATATTCATATATACAGATAGACCAAATTTGAACAAATTCAGCTGATGCAATATACTTTAACAAAGTGCACAAACTCACATATATCCAGATAGACTACATTTCTTCCTGAAAATTAATATATTTTTCAAAAATCTAGAAAACATATTTTTAATAGGGTACCTGTAACGATTATTCTTAATTTTTTTTAAATAAAATTTCCAAGCATATAGATGCTGATCACTTTACACATTAGTAAAAGTAGGTGGGCTTCCAACTGTATATTTCTAAACTATTATAGTTATATCTGTGTATGTTTGAGTTTACAATGTTGTGTGTGTGTGTGAGAGAGAGAGAAAGGGGTAGAAGGGGTAGTAATTACATCCCTAACCACTCGACAACAAGGGTAATAGGTGCAGAGGATTTGATAGCCATTACAAACAGGTAGAGGATTATTAGCACCGCTTGGATTACCCGCCAAACCTACTCACCCCCCCTCAATCATTACACAGTCCCAATCCAACTAGTTAGAGCGACCGACTGTATTTCGAAGTCGGTCAGTGATGCTCAAATAATTAGCGAATCACATTTATACTACTTAAAGCATAATGAAGCAGATCTAATTGTTTCCAAGCTATCTTTATTATTTAAACTGAACACTTGAAAAACATATGACTTGCTATATTGTAAGAAATGTATATCCGTATTTATTATTATTATTATATTATTATTATTAGCACCGCGTCTTACTATCCGTTCGGGTTATACGCACTTACGCTAATGTGTAATGTTAGGGTGATTGCGAGATGAAATGAAGGACCTACAGTATAACGTGGAATCCGAACCACGGGTGGAGCTGGCATTCCTCACATTCACAAGTTGTGATTTAATACACGTCTTGTCAGAGGTGAAGGAAGGGTTTGGTAATCAGATAAATCTGTGCCGGGACCGAGGATTGAACCCCGGCCGCCAGCACAGAAGTCCAACACCTTACCCCTAGACCTCCAGGTCACCCCGTATTTATCAATCATAGCATAGATTTAATTTTAAAAACATATATTAAATATATAAAATAACAAACTGTATATTAGCGTATTAATACAATATTACCAGTATATTATTTATAATATAAAAATAGTTATATATTTATGTATTTAAACGTTTCTTTCTGTCACAGTTGGGCTATAAGCTACATAGGCATATACTTCTTTGAGGACAGGACAGGAAGGTGAATTTTAAGGTATTCGTCTACCAAGGTGCTAGAACGCATCACATACGTAAATAAATCCCGGATTATTTAAGTTTTTTGTTTTGCATTATGATTTTCGCTAAAATGAAAGTCAAACAAACTGTACAAGATCCACCAATAGAATTTTAATTCATACCATATGTTTTATGATAGACATATACATCTAAATCAAGGTAGAACATTTTAATTTTTAACGATGCTTCAAGCAAAATGTCGCAGCTCTGAGATTGTGGCAATACATAGATAATGCCTTTCCTAAACAAGGTTTTTACTTTCACATTTATTATTATTATTATTATTATATTAGCACCGCGTCTTAATACCCGTTCGGCTTGTACGCACTTACGCTAATGTGTAATACTAGGGTATTGTGAGATGAAATGGAGGACCTACAGTTTAACGTGAATCCGAACCATGGTGGAGGCCTGGCATTCCCCACATTCACAAGATGTCTTGTCAAAGGTGAAGGAAGGGTTTGGTATCAGATAAATCTTTGCCGGGACTGAGGATTGAACCCCGGCCGCCAGCATAGAAGTCTGACACCTTACCCCTAGACCACCAGGTCACCGCACTTTCACATATAAAGATAAAGTATAACGATTCTAAAAAATCTTGAGATCATGATACATTTTTACGTTTTATGTGAACACGAACCCAAAAATATTGGATTTTACAAATTTGTCGGTCCCCATGTTTGTATGTTTGTCTTTCTGTCCTTGGCCACTAATTCTAAACGGTTTAATGGATTTTGTTCAAACTTGATTTTTAGATAATTTTTATAGGGCTGTACAATTACTTTTCTGTATCATATGCCTTCAATTAAGGCTAATTTACAGATTAATAATATTTTTAAATTCCAAATTGTTTGATAAAGGCTATAACAATTTTATTTATAATATGTATCGGATTTGTTTGGCACTACGAATAACATTATGTAATTGGTTTTTGGGCAAAAAATTTTTTTAAGGGTAGTTAACTAGTGATTACTTTCTTTTTATTGAAATTTTTACAAATGGCTCTAACGATTTGGTTCCAAATAAATATCTTGGTAGGTATTGACAATAAAATCAACACAGTTTACTTATTTTTGGGGTAAAATTCATTTATCAGTGGTTTAATATTGACTAAGTTTTCAAAAGATGGGAATATATTATTTTATATGGCCATAATAATTGGTTTCCAAATGAATATATTGGTAGTGTTTGATATGAAAATTAAAACTGCTTACTTCTTTTTAGGGTAAAAACTCATTTATCGGGAGTTCACTAATGACTGATTTGTCAAATGATGGAAATATTTTTAAAATTGCACTTTATGGTTCAAAATGGGTATCTTAGGAGTGTTTGACATGACAGATTACTCTATATACTTTGTTTAGGGCAAATATTCACTAAAGGTTATTTTACTCTGGAGTAATTTTTGAAAATTCGAATTATTATATAAATGGCGAAAACGATTTTGCTTAAAAGTTTTATATAAGGAGTATTTGAATGAACATGACAAATAAAGTCTTATACTTGTTTGAAGGAGGGAAATTTAACTACCGCTACTTTACTAATGACAGATTTTTTTACTTTATTATTTACAAAAATTAATATAGCCATTTGGTTTGACCTTGGAATCGGGAACCTGGTTTAACATTTCAATAATAATGTTTATTTATTTATCTAAAATAAATTAATTTAAGGATAGTTTACTTACAATATTACAATAAACTATAGAAAGTTTGAATGTTTTTGAAATTGACCTTGAATATTGAATTCAAAATGGGAATCTGTGAAGAGTTTTTCCTAATAAATAAGAATACGTTTAATTTTTAAAAATAACTGAGAGTTTTAAGTTCGTTTCCAAATTATGTTTTAAGGAAAATTTGAATTTTGTTAAATATATTTGAACAATTTCTTTTTAAATGTATATACAAAGAATTATTATTGTGATTATCATGATGTTGTGTTTGTTTTTATAAGTTTAACATATTTAAGAGTAGCTAAGTAAAAAACTATATTTTTATATTTTCGTCGAAGCTATAATAAATATAACGAGAAAGTTTGTGCTATTGTGTCGTACCATTTATTTGCAATGGGCTCAAACTAAAGTCTTAAGTTAGGACTTCTTTGATTGTTTGAGGGGTTTTTAAGACTCAGAACTGTTATTCGCAGCAGAAATACCATTATGTGAGGATATTTTAAGTGAGCTAGTCTATAAACTTAAAAGCACAACCCACGGTGATTTATCCGAAATAAGATAAGTGATTTCGATACATATAAAAGTGTGATGCTATTTTCTTCCACTGACATCAGGAAAAAATAACATATTTTTTTAAATTCATTGAAGTTTTAAAATATTATAAATTGTTTCTCTGGTATTAATTGAAAGGTTTTATCAAATAGAATATATAAATTTGCACCACGATACAAACCTGTTAGCCAGTCATTCGTTATCAGAAGCAAATTTTAAAATATTTGGTCATAAACTGAGGTTGCCATTCATACACGTTGGCATTGAGACTATAAGTATAGTAAAGGGGTTACCATACAAGAGATGCTGGTATCTGACAAAGTAAAAAGTTACTAAAAATACTTCTTAAACAGACAACTTAGATGTTTTGTTCAAGGTTGGCCACACTTATAAAAGCTCTTATAGTATGGTGAATACGACTATACCCAAGATGACGCAAGCATATTAAATATTCAAATATTACCCTGTGATAAAAAGAGGATGATGAAGAAAAGAAACGACGAATCCCAAGAGAAAACGTAGAAATACCACAGTGATGCATTTTCGGTGCTAAAAACATGGCCTCAACGTCGACAATATTGCATGACGATTGTACTTCTACCACAACCGCGTGGCGCTGTTTTGCCGGAATAATTTAAACACACACCACAAGGGGTGGATGACATTTCAATTAAAAGGGTAATTATTTCAATTAATGCATTGCAGTACTTACGCAAGTATATGTCCTGTTAAATTTAACATGTTTGTTTGCTTTTACACTTGCCCTGTTTTGGTGTCAGTATTCGAAATTATGAGAGTAGAGGGGAATTCCAAGATAACGTCCGTTTAACATTTTAACTAAAAAAAACTGAAATGTTGGTATTTCAATGTTAAAAATATAATTTAAAATGTTTATATTATGGTTAGTGTGCTGTAATCAGAGATAGAAAAAATAGAGTCTGACCCTATTGGGGTCAATTTTCGTTATTAATAATATTTTAATTTTTAATAATTTCACTTTAAATATTTCATTACTAAATGTTATCAAACTTTTGTGTAACGGAATGATTGGGGTTCTAAACCCATATGAAAATATGTACTAAGTTACTTAATATAGATTTTTAACCACTGACCCTATAAGTAAATGCAGCTATATAAAAGTTCCACATATTTAATTCCTACCTTCTACCGTATGTATAAATATGAGAATGACCCAGATAGGTATTAAGATACAGAAAAGAGAGAATTGAATAAATTAACTTATCGAATTCTACTATATAATAAAAATGTTATTGAAAAACTCCATGGCATATGCCCCAAAATAGAGCTATACTGATAGAGCAGCCTCCACCGTTAGCGATGCGAATGTTAACATTTGGGAATGGAGGATGTCATGTACTGAAACTGTGGCATTATAGTTTGCCTATAAGGGGGAAGCTTCTGTTCAAATATAGTCTGAGTTTACTAAAAGCATTTTTTTTTTACCCAAATTATTCCTCACTCAACATCCTTTGCTGTCTAGTGTTCGGAGATCTTGCCTACAGATCCGAAGGTCTTGAGTTCGATCACGAGCCCTTTCAGAACTTTTATGGGAATCAGTAAGTCTGTATGAGGGTCACACTCAACCTCTTTAGTACAAATGAGGATCTACTTAAATAAATAAGTAGCAACTCCGGTCTAAAAACTGAGACTAATTGACGTAGGGTTATTTGTGCTTTACAGGGGTCAATTTGTTATAAATGTTCACAAGGCAAAACCTGTAGCATGTCCTCTATATAAAGGACATCTACAAGCATGAAAATAGAGCTACGAATGAAATAAAGGAATTAAAAGAAGAAAATTAAAACAAAAACTAATCTATTCCTTTAGAAGGCAGAAGAAAGTTAAAACTAATTTATTTATTTAGAAAGTAGAAGAAAATGGCTTACGACGGACAGGATGCAGTCTAATATTATCACCATGCTTTAACGAGCCTTTCTGCCTCCTATATCTCACCCCCCCCCCCCTTAGCGTCCATTGATCCCTCCATTTGGTTCGTTTCCGAGTTAGACCAAGAGTATAGAACATGGTAACCAGTGTACCACAAAAATGCACTTATTTGTACATTTTTGTCGAAGGAAGAACTTCTGAACTAATCTCCAGCACCACTAATACATTTGGTTACAATGGATCAGGAGTTGGACTCACCACCACGTCACAGAAGAAACTAGCCACATCCGATTAACTATCACCTTATATCTTCGACTTTAAATACTATGTCCTTCTGTCATAGTTTGTTCTATTCTAAGAAAGTTTTTGTGTGTCCTTCAGACAATAGCTGAAATTATGCTTTGTAATATTGCTTTTATGTGTCCTTCTGACACTAGCTGAAGTTATGCTCTATAATTATGTTTTTTATGTCCTTCTGAGATGTCTTGTTTTTAGTCTAAATGACTAATTATGTTGTATTTCCTTCAGACAAGTTTTATTTAGCCAAAGTAACTAATTGGCTAATACCTATCGTCAGATAGTCTGGCTATATTTTTCTTATGTCCATTTGACATATCTTAAATACGGGCGATTTAATCTCTCTATATATATAAGGAGGACCAGGTGGTCAAGCTTTTCTTATCCATGTATTCATTTAAATATTCTGAGTGCTTATGGCACAGTAATGTTTCGTAACGCCTTAAACGGCATGTTCACATGTTCCATATTTGTATGGTTACTATGCATTTTGTCTAGGACCTAGTTAGGTCATTGTCACACAAGACTCTTATTGGCACCCTTTCTGTGTTACTATTTAGGGTGTGCAAAGTGCGGAACACGGCTAGTTGCATATAGTGGCCCGCACCGATAGTATTTCCTTTCGACCCTGGTTGGCGCCTTGTTTGGCTATGTATTCAATGTTAGATTGTACTAGCTTTGTTGTATACCCCAGGTATGTGTAGTTGTTTAACGTACTATTGAATGCTCCGCTGTACCACGAGAAAAGACCCCATAGTACTAGATGGTGTGACACCTGATGTAGCCATCTTATGATATAAGATCGTCCATTTACTGTTCATTATCTAGAGTATCTATGGGACTCTTCTTTAATTTAACTTCAAGCTAACTATCTTGACCCATATTTAACCTAGTAACTCTAAAACTATAGATTTACAGTAGTGTTATTTATTAGTTATCTTTCACTATGTTTCCTTTTAGAGCCTTCTGGCTGTAGTCTGGCGCAAGTCCGACTACTCTTGTGCTCTTTCTACTAACTCTCCTTTTAACCGTTACTGTGTTGTTTTAGACAATTACTCTCCCGAGATATGACAAGGTCCTATATTTCTTTACTTGTTAAATCCTACCAAATGTTCAATCTAAAGGTGCTGTTTTCCTTTATGCTTTGAATTCATACTTGATCTCTGAACTGATATTTCTGACACTATATTCTGTACCCGATATCTAACTTTAAATCTAGTTCTTTACTCTGAACCTTTATCCCATATTATTTTTTGTTATAATAAATTTATTTCTGTTACCTAAGTATTATTCTATGTTTCAGCAACATGTTCCCTCTTATTTCCTTATCATGTATTGACCTTGTACTAGTTATCGTTCCCTCCTCTACATATTAGAGTGAAGGGAAGTAACGATTCAAGACACGCATCCGTGCGCGTCAAACTAAATTAATATAAATATATATAGGCCTATATATAAATAAAAATATACATATATATATTTATATTATTATTCTAATAAAGCATTTTCAGAAAATACAACTATTTTTCGGTCAACATAGATAGTATTTTAATTTATTTCTAGTAATATTGTATACGTATTGATATCATATATCAAAAATAAAATGTAAATATCATAGGATTATAAGTATAAATAGCCTATATTAAAATTATTTTAATAACTTTAAAAAAAACACTGTGGACAGTTATAAATCTAAATTGGATATTAGCTCAATGGTCTATATCAGCGGTTCCCAAACTTTTTGAATCACTGAGCACTTTTCAAAAAATAAATTTGTCACGGAACAAGCACTATCGTTGCCCTGATTTGCTGTGTTTACCTAACTGCACTTTTAAAGTTATTTGTCTATTTATCCTATAGCAAAAGCATGTATTACTTTTCGAGTTCTAAATAGATTAAAATTTCAACTTAATTTTTCCCATTTGGAACATTAAACAATGTTTTTACCAAACATTAATTTTGCCCATATGTGTATTTAGCATAAGGGCGACAATATTTTCACCTAGCACCTACATTGGTACTAAACTGAATTACAGCATTATTCACGATATAAAATAATTTTTAAGCATTTGGCCATGTTAAACATAAAGTTTTATTTAATTAAAAATGTTATTTTATTCACTAATTTCATAGAACTAAGGAACTTACTTAAATACATAAACGAAAAACAATAAAAAGCATAAAGTAAGGCAATACATCTGATTACAAATTCAAAGAACGTTAGGTATTGTAAATCCATAATATGCTACTCACATGGATATGGTATTTAAATCGATTTCACAGATGCAAAAAAAAAATTACTAGGCATAAAAAATAACAAGAACGTATAGACCGCGAACTTATATTCTAATGAGAGGGATGGGATTGTTTTGATTTGCTTAATGTGACTGACTATATGGTGGAATTTGAGACGGCTGCAACCAAATATCTGGCTTTGCATTGAGGGGGGATCTGTATTTTGTTTTAGTAGCCACAGAAGTAGATAATCCTTATTCTCATAAGTAGGTTGTTGCAAAGGGTAGAAGGCTGATTTTAGCTTTATCTGACAAAACTTCACATTCGTCTCTTAGCTGACAACAAAATTCTAATAGTGAATTCTTAGTTGCAAAAGTCTCTTCTATCACAGAATCTGATGTCAAATATATCAAGCACTCATACTGCTGTGATGTCAGACAGAGTGGATTTTCCAACAAAGCAGAGTATGGTTTTACAACCCAAAACTTTTCTTTTATTGTTTCGTGAAGTTCTTCCAGAAAATAACAGTTGAAACTATAAATAACGCTGAACTGCAACTTGACTTCTTCGTCTCTCGATTGAATACTGACTCGGGGTTTTAATATGCAGTAAAAAGTTCCCAGAAAATTTGGTAAATGTGTCAAAGCTAACAATCGTTCTGAAAGCTTGGCGAAGTTTTCAAAGGGACTGGGTTAACTGGCAATGTCTAGTCACTTTGTCTGACTTCACCGCGTGCAGTCTGTGTGCATTGCAGGAATTATCGATGTTTTCCATGGTTCCAAGAAGGTGCGGGTGGGCAAAGCTGACTGAGGTGATGAATGACATGCACTTCGACTTGATAATACTTGCTATATAACCTCTTTTACAGCACGTTGGAGGATCTAAATAATTTATACCCGATACTTTCCTTACACCATTCATGGCTGCATAAATTCACAGTTTTGAGATCGTGTCACAATTATTTTATTATTTTCCTTTCCAATCTCTTCGCGGATAAATTGAAGATGCTTTGCGGAGCACGCTTTGGGAACCACTGGTCTATACAATATATTTTAGAAATCTATAGTATACCATGTCTATTATGGGGTTGTTTATGTGTTTATATTTTATGTTATGCTTGAATATTCATATTTATAATTTTAAACATAGAAAGATAAATATTTAACTGGCTAGATCAAAACCAAAATAAAATGTGTCTTTACACTAATGGAAAGGATTGTAGATCAATGGTGTGGATTAAACATTTAACTGCACCGTTCTGAAACACTTCTAGCAACTAAGCCAACATGGACATAACTAGCTTCATTCTCTAAGAGAGAGAGGAAGAGAAAAAGAAATAATGATGGAGCGAGAGAAAAAGAGGAACAATGATGGAGGTGAGAGAGTGAAAAGTAATAAAGTGAAGCAACCTTTGGGCCAACATTCATCTTACGGAGAACTTGTACGGCAACACTACCAACGAAGCTGACAGACATGTATATATGTTAGAGTTTGTTTTCAGTTGACGTCACACCATTAACTAACCAACTTCTAAACCATTACCTTAACGACTGATGTATTAAAAAGGTAGCTTCTCTAAAGAATGGTATAGTTTGACTCAACATTCAATGGATTTGGATACTAAATTTCTTAGTCAGATATAGTCAAGTCACCCTAAAATAATCTTATCTGATCTGATCTTCCACGGGTGTTATTAGAAGTGGGGGTGAAGAGAGGAACCTGCCACCCCCTCCTCAGTAATCTGGTCAATGGGACGCATGTCGTACCATAAGAGAAACAGTGAATTGGTTTGCTCTAAAGAATGATAACTTTCCTATATAATTCATTCCAATATCATATTAAAAAATGGGTGTGTGTACTTATGTACGCGCGCGAGAAGTTATACTTCTTTGGCATCATTAAAAAATAGTTTTTAATTGCATGCAAATAATTAATTACAATAAAATGATAATATTGAGTATTAATTATGTTAAATAATAATATTTTAATTTATATCAACAAATAATACATACAATACATACAATTATTGCATGCAAATAATTAATTACAATAAAATGATAATATTGAGTATTAATATGTTAAATAATAATATTTTAATTTATATCAATAAATAATACATACAATACATACAATTATATTGTAGCACTTGAAAAAGTCTATAAGCACAATTTTTTTCACTAATATTTACGAATAGTAAATAATATTAATCAAAATATTCAATTTAAATCACTACTGAATATAATTTATTAGCACATATATAATTCGCACTTGTATGAAACTAAAACACGTGTTGTGAATGTAGAAACTAGAAACATGTGGATAAATATTATATATATGAAAACAGTGATCAGAGGCGACGACCGTACCATAGAGAAAGGATTAACATAGTATACATTTCTCTATGAGCGTACCAACATGCGCGACTAACAGAGGTTCTATTTCTATTTTGTTGGTAGCTTTTTTTTTTTTTCGAGACTTAGTGAGCGGTTGACCTTCAACCTGTTACTTTTGTGTTACAGTGATGCATGCGCATCTTAAAATTTCACTCTCATCATTTTTTCATAACGCGCCTAAAGAAATATAACTTCAATAATTTTATTGGTTTGTGAAGAAATAAGTGTTATTTTTAACGACGCATATGTTAATTTAAACAATTGACAAGGTAGACCTCGGTGGTCTTGGGGTGAAGTACTCACCTCAGGAACCGATCTTCATGGGTTCAACCCCAGCTGGGGTCAACGGGTCTTTCTTGAGCTATATAAATCCGTAGTACAACTTCCTTCGGATGGAAAGTAAATCAATCGGTACAATGTCAATTGTGATTCGTAAAAGAACACAGGAAAATATTTAAATCTACCTTTCCCGGAAAAATTGGTAGGCCATTTCGCTCTCACTCATAGAAATTCTCATGTGCTGATATAATTAGTCGGTTCAGAAAGTGCACGATAAATATCTTAACTAAATCAAGAAATAAAATACTGTTGCCAAACTAAAGTTTCTGTGGTTGAGAACCATGGCAAATTTAAAATAACTACAGTTTATTTTTAACATAATATTTTGCTATTTATATTCAACATTATATTAGGATCTGAAGCTGGTTTGTTTGTCACAGCCTCATACTAACCGTAAGGGTAATATACATCTTATTTAGATTAGAGAGGAAAGATTATTAACGTAAAATATAGGGTAAATAAATTCCCATTTATGTGTGAGGATTGTGGTAAACCGTTTAAGAAAAAACTCCACCATCTATTAGGAAATCAAGTCCTAACCTTCTTGTCACCAGAAAAACAGCACTATAATTATGAAAATGGCTTTTAGACTGCTTGTTCACCAACATAAATAAGACTGTTTTATAGTAGGCATATTTCCATAAGTTAAGTTAGTTTGTAATTTCATGTTCTAGTCGTTACAGTGATCAAGTGCCTTAGGTAATAAGCTTTCTATTACATTTATGGGGTGAATAGAGCTCAAATAATGATGAAGGACGCCTGAATTTTATTATTTTATGTTTCCTTAACCTAAGTGCGAGGGAATTTAGTCCAAGCAGCTCTTCTTATCCTTATCCAATATACTGAGAAGTTTAAAAACTTTTTTTTTAAGGTTTGAATTAAAATAGTACAGTACATCGCAAACATTTTTTCTCTCTTTTATCTTAAAATAGTGTATTTTACTAAAAGCTAGAAATATTTGTAAATCTAAATACGCAGAAACACTCCATCAAAGATCATAATAAAATACTTTACACTATTATAGATATATTAAGATGATAAAAGAGGAATATCTCTCTCCACCTAAGAGCATGGCGGTCAATTTCACATTTCAAATAATACTTTCATAAAATATACATATTTTTGTTTATAGCTAAGAAACCATTGGTTTGATAAAAATATATTTAATATAAAATAATTTAAATTCTAAAAGTAATACATAATTGCAATGATGGGTTATTTAAATATCTCAAATAGTCAAGGAAACATTACCAAAATTATATATCTATGACCTGCCTATGTGGCATATTTGGCTAACGCGCTTGTCGCTTTGAGCTCGACTGCAGAGGACGGGGAGCTCGAGGTTCGAATCTCGGTCGGGTAACTGGGGGAGGATTTTCCTAAATGGTTTTCCACTCTCCCTCCACGCATATGCGGATTCACTTCCTATAATTCAACCTTCCCAATTCCTAATCCATTAGCGTAATTAGTACTTCAAGCGTATAACCCGAACGGGTAGTAAGACGCGGTGCTAAATATTATATTAATATATTATGCTTATGTAAATTTCCCTCAAGGTCATTTTTGTGAGAATATGAGAAAAACCATATTGTTTGTAGTGTCAAACAGTTCCCGGATACACACTAAAATCAAAATTGCTAAGGCAGATTTCGAGAAAATCTACTTATCTCTCTTTGCTCCTCAGTAAACTATTCTTAATCTTAGGGATGGAAATCTAATTCCAATAATTATTCAGAGAAACTTTATGAAAACCCTAGATGCTACGTTTTAGACAGATCAATAAAACGGTTTCGGCTCTAGTTTTAGGGATATAGACAGACATCATTGGAAAAAAAAATCTTTTTCAGTTAAGAGGGTCATGAAAAGTCAACAACAGTCAAATTCTAAAGGTATTTTTTATGCTCACAATAATTTCGCTACCCGAGGGTTATGAGAAAGTTAAAAATAAATTAAGATCAATATATGTATTTGGAAATTAAACGTAAAATTCCTTATTAAAAAAAGATAAGTGTTTTCAACTCCCATTCTAGATTTTTGTATCTGGCTGGGGCTTAAGGTAGACAGGTTTTTTTCTTCACTCATTATATTAAATTGTGGTTATCTAAGATCCTTGCTTGCTGGTATATATTATTCATCACTTTCTACAAAGCGGCTTCTTTAAAGATAATTTAACCCTTAATAGGTGGCTGCTTCGTGTGATCATAACGACGCGTAACATAAACCAATTACACAACGCCTTAAGTCATACTGTTTGTCGGTAGGAATCCGTTTAGTGGCCTCAAAATAGACGTCCGAACTTATCTTACCTATTTATAGAGACCCAATTTTTAACTTCGCCCTCCTACTGATGATAAGAGCGAGAGGAATAATTAGACGAAAGATAAAGTGCCAGCACGTTATAATGAACCTGTGTAGCCGTATAGTAATAAAATGCCGCCCTTAAAGAGCAGTTTTAAGAAGGGGGAAAAAAGGAAACTTTTCAACACACACACACACACACACACACACCATAACATTTTTTATAAGTGGTTTTAATTTAATAACGTAGAAGAATAATTTATGTTTTAAAAAAATTGAAATATAGCGAGAAAATGGTTATTGCTTGAAAATGAGGTATACGAGAAGGTGTGAGACTGTTTGGGGTGAAAGTAGGGGGGAGGGGGCTGAGGAGGATTAGGGGTGTGGTAGAATGAATGGAATCTAAAATTCAAACAGACTATGAGAAACAAACTCATCTCTGAAGTTCATGCTTTCATAATAAAATAAACATAAAACGCTTTGTTAAATACACAATTTCAAATGAGTGAATCAACTTTATTCTGCTTCAAACTAAATTTCAATTTGGTAAACATGTTTTGATAAGTAGAATGGTAAAAAGTATAAGAATAAAGTGAATGGTCATGATTACATTAATTAAACAAACAAATTTAATCAGTTTTCTTCTAAATAAAACTATTTAAGAATTCAAACTTAGGTCATTAAATATTTAATATGCTTACATTTTAAAATTAAACCACCATATTTAATTTCTATAATTTTTATTTAAATTAAACAGTAATGATTAGATTTAAGGTGATAAAATTCATTAAATAAATATATTTTAATAGAAACTAATTGCAAATTAACTTAGGCTTGGGGATACACTAAATCTATAGAGAAATAAATATAGGTCTAATAAAAAATTAAATACTTCCCAAATAGGCTAAGTCATTAAAAATTCCAAAATAAAAATTTTAAGGTATTTTGGATGAATAGTATAAGTAGAGAATATTTGACAATGAATACTTATAATAATAGAAATAAATGTGTGATAATATAATTGACAAATTAACTCGGTAAATTATTTAATAAAATAGTACAAGTTTATATAAATTTCTAAAAGATACAATAATAAAAGATTAAAAGGTATTTGAATGAAAAAAAAATTGTATAACCAATATTGGTAAAAAAAAATTGATAAAGAGTTCTACCGGTATAGAGTAAAGTTAAAAGTATCAAATAATAAACTGACAATTAGTCGAAGATTATAACTTTCAAGTTAAAGAGATAATAATATAAAAATATTGATTAAATTGCAAATCTAGTCCGACACCTTAGTTCAATCAGTAGTGTGTCTGTCTACTGAGAAAATGGACCCAGGTTTGATTCCCGGTATGAATAAAAATATTAATTGGTGAATTTTTGTTTACCCTTTCAAAGTGATTAATTAATGGCTGGGGACTGGATGCTGTGCCTGCGTTAGTCTCAAATAAGATTACAAGGCATATGAAACTAAGAGAGATCTATCAAGCCGGTGGTAGGAAATATATAGCCTGAATAAAAAAAACTGACCCAGACCATAGGCTTGAAACAGTAATGGATGTAAAAAGTAAAAAATTATATTGCAAATCAAAATGATCCTAATAAATATATACATATTAGAACAGTATGTATGAAGAAAAATATATGACTAGCTAAACATAATTCAGATGAACACAGTTTTGATAGGGAAATTAATTGACAATTGTATGAGATAGGTGAAGTTTATCTATACCAAATACTAAACATTAAAAGGAAATTAACACAATAAATAAATAAGTTAAAAGATGAAGAAAATAGTTAAATTGTAAGAAGCAGAAAAATAATATATAATTTTAATTGCAGGTATATATTGAATAATATAAATATATTAAAACTTTGGTGATATGCAAGAAGTAGGCCTACAAATATCTGTCTAGATGCAGATAGGTGTAGTATAATAAAAATACATAATTTGGCAATAGTGTAGGATGAATAAATTATTAATAAACACAAAACTTATGTAGATAAATATTAAATCGAAATATTTTCCTAAAGATTTAATGAGTATTAACTATTAAGTAAAAAAGACCGGTATAATTGAATTGATCAAAAAGTAAATATAAAGATTTAACTAAAAGTTAGCTATGTTTTGATTAAAAATAGTGATTTTTGATATTATATTGGACTTCAAAATATAAAAAAAATCAAAGATGTCTGATTACTAATAGTTATAAAATTACACCTAATAGTAATGTACAAAATATATTAGATTGATGAAATTATTTATGGATAAATAAATAAAAGTGAATTTAATTCGAATAGTTATTATTATTATTATTATTAGCACCGCGTCTTACTACCCATTCGGGTTATACGCACTTACGCTAATGTGTAATGGTAGGGTGATTGTGAGATGAAATGAAGGACCTACAGTTTAACGTGGAATCCGAACCACGGTGGAGGCCTGGCATTCCCCACATTCACAAGATGTCTTGCCAGAGGTGAATTCGAATAGTAATTAAAAGTTCATTTATTCAGCGTCACGTCCCTTCATTTATATCCAAATCTATGTTGTTGTTTTTAGAATCAAAATAGATCACTAAGGTTATGTAACAGTATGAAACTAACAGCACGTGATATATGAACATAACAACCTGCCATTATACCCGAGAATTTGTTCCAGAGAGCCACCGTGGTTTAATACCCGTTCGGTTTATATTCCTATGTACCAACTACGCTAACGTAATAGAGACTATGAAACTTTAATCGGGAGGAAGTGTACCTTTATTTGCCCAGAGGAATAGTGGGAAACCATAAAATAAAAAAAACCTTACAACCATCTGGGATCGAATACCAATAGCCTTGTCATTGGTAGTCTAATGACTAGTCTATTGAGTGAGTACCGCCTTTGAACATGATGCCCCCGAAGTGGATAAATAATTACTAACAGAGCTGGTTTCAGTGTTAAATGAGTTAACATTTACCCTTATAAACGGGGGCTTAACTACGTCAGGTTGTATTTATTATGATTTTTCGAATTTTAAAACAATTATTAATGAGTTTATTTCCACGTTTATTAGTAACATAATCTAAGACATAAAAATGTACCCAATTGAAAGTGGAAGGAGAATGTTTTTAAACCTTGATGAGAGATCACATCTCCAAAACATATTATCTTGATACGAACCCTAACCTCTCCTCCATCTGGTGACAGAGTAGAACTCGACTATATTATCACCTTAGACTACTTGATCATCATTACGTGGGATTTTTTAGTCTACCATCCACTTTCTGAACAAGTGAACCGTTAAGATCTTCAAACATGCCTCGGTGGCGTAGTTGGTTAACGCGCTTGTCGTGTTGAGCTCGACTGTTGAGGACGGGTAGATCGAGGATCTAATCTCGGTCGGGTAGACGGGGGCGGGTTTTTACTAAATGATTTTCCACTCTCCCTCCATGCAAATGCGGGTTCACTTCCTCTAATTCAACATTCCCAATTCCTAATCCAATAGCGTTATTAGTACTTAAAACGTATCACTCTAACGGGTAGTAAGACGCGGTGCTAATTATTATTATTATTATTATTATTATTAAGATCTTCAATCAGTAGGCGAGCGCGAACTACACGTCAAGATCATCTGACCTGGATTGCCGATAACAGGTAAAGCCGAGATAACGATCATCTTAACTTTAACTTAAAGTAACGTTCACTTAAGGTTCACTTACCTTATTAAAACAGGTGCGATCACGATTCATGTAACTCAACGTAACAACTCAAGCCAAACATTTGCATTCTAGAGTAGTTATGTATTTTGATTAGTGATTTGTACTATTTGTAAAGTGATGATTTGTGAATGCTTAAAATGTTTTATATCGATATCATATTTATCTATTTTTATATAAGCTTAGCTTTCCTATTTTAAGAATCAAATAGCCAAAGCTATTATGATATATTTATTTACTATTATTGTTAAGTTATTTTGTTTCAAAGTCTGATCACTAGAACCTAAGCCAAAGAGTAAACCTTGGTCATAAAACCAACAAATTAATTAATAAATAGTCCTGTAAACGTCACTCTCATGATTGGCTGGCTATATGATGTGATACCCTTCGTGTAACGTTAACTTGACGTGAAAGACCTGCCAGGATATATATTAAGTTAAGATAACTGCAAGTGAACGTTAAGTTAACTGCATCGTGTTCGCTTCCAGTTAAAAACACGAGAAGAAACATTTACGTTAAGTTAAACTTTAGTGAACGTTAATTTGATCGTGATTCCGGCATTAGGCTAAGGTTCATTTCCCCGTTAGGTGTACCGAGGTTTGTTCATATAAATGGTTTACCACTCTTCCTCCACGCAAATGTAGATACAATTTATCTAAATTCACTCTTCCTATACCTACAAGTTAACGTGGGTAGTAAATATAGATAAATAAAACGGGCACTAAGAGGCAGATGAAAAACATATTAAACCAACGTTTTGGTTAGGCTCGCACGGGTAGATAAGCTTCTTTCTTCTATCACAAACAATATACACAAATCTTCACCTAACTGCCAGTGTTGAAACTCCCCAATTTCATGGTCAATTTTCCGATTATTAGAGTCAGGGAACAGTGATGCATATTGGAGTAGATGAAAACCGTAGAGGAAGCAATGGTGAAAGGAGTGTGTGTAGGAGTATGAAAGAGTACAATTTAGAGCTAGTCCTATAATTCATACATTATTAAAGGACTTTTTCACATGAATCCGTTTGGAGAACAATACGTACTTAATTCGTGTTTGGTTGGGGGCGTCACGTAGTTAATACAATATAGATTAGTCGAATGAATAGAATGATTAGATGAGTATGGCTATTTTGGTTATCTTGTAGCTTTTCAGGATACCCGATTAATCCTTTGGTTGCATCGTTATAACGCTGGAGATTAATTGGTTTTAAATGTGAGAGCACGGTTTATTTAAAGGTTAATAGGATAATATGGTTGTAAACTGTAATCTCTCATTGACTTACCCTGTCAATAATCGTCTCAATGTGTGAAAATGTGATATTAGCTCATTTTTACGACTTTTAATCATACTAGCAGGGCTATGAAATTAGGCTTGATTAAAAAGGGTTTAGATTCAAACGTCTTCTAACAATAAAAAAAACTATTTTTTATAGGCTCACAAGAGAAAACTTTAAGATATTCGAGAACTAGTGGCGATCTGTCCTCTTTACATTGAGATGATAAAGTTTGTAGTTTTATTTTCCCTCTTTCTTGTTGACATGACAGAATATGATTGTAGTTGAAGGGTGAAAGAGAGTGTAAGCTTAGATAGAATAGAGAAGTAGTTCCAGAAAATAACACAGACCATTGTATTTTATGTTGTGTGGTTTTACTACAATTGATACCTAATCAACAACTGAGGCAGCTGTCTTAATAGCTATGCTTCTTGTAGGGTTACCTTACAATCATGTATTTATTTTTAATATTAATACTATGCACTGGATATTGTTATCAATATCAATTTTATTATTATGATGCCCAGTGGAAAAGCAAAAAAACAAATGTCAATTTCACTTTTATCATCAAGCTAAAATGTAAAATATGAACTTATTATATTAAGATAATTTTAAAACACGATTATCTAATAAAAACATCACGATAATAAGTTTAGGAGTAACCATGTAATCACTTACATGATTTTTTGCACACCATCCTTTAAAAATCAGAAGCATTTCAGATATTTACAGCAACCATCATGATATGGATGATAATGTGTTTCACTAGAGAAGAAATTCGTCTACCATCGTCCAAGCTATCGATCTTAGAAGAGAAATAGATATTCGGCGTTAACATTATAATATATATATATATATATATGTCGATCGTAGCAGTGAGAATGACGTCACTTGGGCGACAAGCTTGAACCACTAAGCAGATTTATATATTTTATAAATATTTGAACAATTTTTTTTTATTCCAAGGTAATCCTGTAAACACGGTTTTAAAATATCCATTTGTTCTTTCTAGGCAATCTATTTAGTAATCAGTTTTCTAATAAATAAATAAATAAATATATATAATGCAATTTGGTATTCTAATTATTGAATAATCTGGTAAAAAGTGAGACATTCATCCGATAAATCACACAAGTTTCAAATTAAAAGCTTAACAGAACGTAGACTAATTTTGAAATGAAACACTTTATTATGGATATTATTATAAAATGATTGAGAAATTAATATTTTTGGAAGCAAATTAATTATTTTAGATATTTAAATCCTTGAATAAAAAGGTATTTTACACAACTATTTTACTCTTTTATTCCTCTCTTTTAACAGTAAAAAAGCTCAATCAAATGTGATTTAATTTTTAATCAATAATATTCTCTACGGTTTCGTACAAGGGATTAAAGTTCAATATTTTCTATTTGATAAAGCATATGTCTCAAAGTAGTTCCACTTAGTATAAAATGTTAAATACATTTTATTTAATATCACCACTGAATGCAGGAAAAAAAAATATTTCCCTAAGAAACAAGCAAACTTATGGTTAAATGCCTTTTACGTCAAGCAAAATTAATATTTTATAAATGTAGCAAAGCAAATTAATACAGTATAGCACATTTCAGTAATCACAAATTACTAATTTACTTCTTATTTTCGTTACTGAAACCCTTCTATGAAGAGAGGGAGAGAGTTTATTGAACAAAGCGCAATGAATAAGCAAGGAAATGTTAGCGAGGAGAAAAGATTCCCAAGTAAAATATCAGTACATTATCAAGCGAAACCATTCCACCCATTTTACAACCACCCACATTCCCTTTTCACCCCCATCTTTTTTTTTTAATAAAGCTTTCTCAACAACCGACAAGTTCCCTTAGTTAAAGTATAAAAAAGGAAGCCAATATGCTCTGTCGTCTTGAAGTATTCACTAAGGCATTTAATCTGATGCAGATGGGTTTTTCGTGTTCTTTTTATCATTACTATTATTACTATTTTTTCCATTCCATCATCAAAGTTGTGGCATCTTGAACCAATTTGCAAAGCGAATTTATTTCTTAGGGATGGGGTGTGATCTAGGTAAAGACAAAACTACAGTAATATTCAGGGGTTTACAAATTAATGTCTCTACTTGAGCGTATTAAATCGACATGGTATATCCTGTTAAGTTGGTAGTTTAGGGGGCGCGAGGAAAGGTCAGATTTTTTGGAAATTCTATATAAAAACCTTTTTGGTCAAAATAAATCAACATTCCTTGAGTAGAATCTCAAGAGTTTAATTTTCCTCACATGTTGACAGTTCTTGAAGATCTGTCAAGAGTGTCCTGGAATTTAAGGACAATTTTTTCTTATCAGTTAAGAAAGTTTATCATCTGTCTATATCTACGCTAATAACAGATACCATATAATTTGTGATGTCATGATGTAAAGGAAGTTAAACTATGTTTTTCTACTGTATAAATATTTGATTTATTTTGGCCAAAGAAATTTTGCTATAAAAACTTCAAACCCACTGACTTTTCTCGAGTCACTTACACGCCAACCTACTATAAGGCTGTCTCTTTTTCTTACTTTAGTCTCAAAGGTGACCTGGTGTATTAAGGGTTAATCTTAAATTTGACAGACAGATTTTTCTACCAAATAAATGGTGGTGTATTTCACATGGCCTAAACAAGTTATGTACTCGTATTTTATATTTGATAGCAACAGTTTATTATTATGTTTGAAAGGTATTTTGGAATTCTTACAATGGCCTCGAAGAAAAATTTATTAAAAAATGTAGGTTTAAATACAAGAAAATAGAATGAAAATCATACAAAATGCTTAAAAATATTTAGAATATAATTTTTTTTATTTCTCTCACATTTTAATTTGTTAAAATGTATTTAAATATTTTAGGTTCACCTTCCCAAAATCGGTGATCGCGTGTAATAAATTTAAATTTCTTCTAAACTGGTTTTTATTGACAGGGAGTTCAAGGAATAAAATCCTGGTCAGGTGTAGGGAGGGCTTTTTTCATAAATGATATCCCCCTCTCCATGGTTCAAGTGCGGTTACACTATCTCTACATTATACCTTTATTATCCTTAACCCAAACTTGTAATAAGACGCGATGAAATCAAACAAAGTATTTATTTTTTGATAACTTATAAGTCGAAAAGAAATATTTAATATTATATCAATTGTTTAGTTAGTTGATTTTTAATATATAAAGACACAAAATAGCTTATCATTTTTTTTTTACTTTATAAAAATGAACTACTAAATAATACATTATTTAAATGTTTATTTGAAATCAAACGTAAGATGATCACTACTTTGTATCATACTGTGTTGAACACGAATCTGTTTAATACTTAACAGGAACAGACTTGACCTACAATACACAATTTCTGTTTTAAAGTTTTGCTGGCTTTACTCTGATATTTATCTACAAATTCATTTAATCAAAATGATTATAATGTTAACAAATAAACACAATTTTAATTAATATAATTTTAAACCCCATAAATTTGATAATATATTAGTACATTTTTAAAATATAAATTTGATTTTTTTTTACCACGCTTTACTTCACATAAAAGTTACCCATAATTTATTTAACCAATGAGAAAAACATAATTTATAAAATACAGTGATCAGTTCAGCCAGCTGAATTAAAATATTAATCTATGCATCACCGCTACAGAAAACTTAAATCTGTAGAAGTTTATTACAAGTGCTTCCCCAAGTCACGAGTTTATTGTTTTAGTTTTATTCAAAAGAGTAACTGTGACTTAAACGGATGATTAAAAGCATAAGCATAGTAAATATGATTCTTTATTATGACTTGATATTTGAAACATCTTGTCATTTTTTAAAGTTGGATAGTGGTCCAACAAGTGCTTATCGAAAATCAATTTGATCGTTTTAATTTGTATTTAACGGAGCTAAAGAAAAAATTAGCAAATGTGATATAGAGCTAAATATCACCAATCTTCCTTCATTTATTAAAGTTACTAATGAGTAAACCGTCATTCAAATAACTAAGAGGAATGGTTAAGACACGTCACTCACGCAAAATTAATTATTTTTTATCATGCATCGCGTCTTATTACCGTTCAGGCTATCCCAATTACCTAAGCAAATATGACAAGAATGAAGAAGGTAAAAAGTAGATCAAATTTACCTTCATTTACATATAAATGGGAAATAAATTATGGAAAATCACCCCTTGTGAACATTACTGGTATTTGAGCCCCAATTTCCCTTTCTGAAAAAATGTAGGTATATATTGAGAGGGATATTTTAGATTATTAAATGACCTCTTGTCTATGTGTCTCACGATAAGCTAGAACCGGTGACCAAGAGAGAGAGGAATTCGTATCCTATCCTGGTTTGGCGTGACAAGGCTGTTTAATTTAATACTATATAGCCACCCTTTTTCTAATAATAAACTCTTATAGTTTATAAATAATAATATGTGTGAACATAACATTTTATAAAACATTCTAAAAATAATCTTTCGTAAGGAGTTTAGAGTATGTTATAATAACAAAGACTACAATAAGAATTGAAATGAATATTAAAAGTTGAATAGACGATAATGATGTAAATGTGTAATAAGTTTAATACAAGAGATTGAGCAATATACAAAGTAAACAATGATATGGAAAAGAAAGTGGACTAAAAATACTGTGTACAAACATAGTTGGCATATTTAAATGAAATGCAGGTCAGATTAAAAGTATAAAAAAGTATAAATAAATATAGTTAATAGGAAATACATATAAGTGTTGACTAATTAAAATACACTTAAAATTAGTTTAATAGAATTAGAAACTTTAAACTCATTTAATTTAAAATATCTAAATCTAAGTTCATAAAAACATTAATAACATGAAATGAATATAAATAAATGTAAAAATTATCACAGTCTTGTTGTTGGGATTGACTTCCCTTACTCCTTTGTTATTGATATTCCTGTACTGATGATGTCTACAAAGTTCTATTTTACCGACATGTTTCGGTGCTAACAATTGGACGCACCATAATCATGGAGTCCGAAGGGTGGTAGGACACGATGAGATCGAACTTAGGAAGCGGACTGTATTAAACTGATTACACATTTACATCATTTTCGTCTATTCAACTTTTAATATTCATTTCAATCTTATTGTAGTCTTTGTTATTATAACATGTGTGAACATGTTTATAGCATTGTTGAGTATTAAGAATTGTTAATGAAAAAACAAAGTCACGTGATGTATAACAAGTTAGGTAACAATGAAAAAATATGCTTTAACATTCAATGTTAAGAGTACCCTACAGATTATATTCGTTATTTTTAAATTTAATTAAAAAATCATTAAAGTTTTATTTTTAAAATGAGATATAAATTATTAGTGTTAAAGTGACGTTTAAATACATGCGTCCAAGTCCATGGCATGGCCGAAAAGATTATTGTTGGTGAAATATGGAGTTCCTCTTTCACAATGAATAACTATCGGTCGGGACCTGAATGTTGTGTCTGTTCTAAATTTAAGTCATTTTGTAAGTCATGTGCTGATATAATCAGTCTGTTCATAAAGTGCACGTTATAATCCTCAAATAAATTAAAAACGAATAAAAATGTGTATATTGTCTTTTAAAACGTGATTATTGTACCTATTTAAAAGTTGTCAGTTGTGTTGAATGTGCTAGAACTGTGAATATTATCATTGTTTTATGTTAAAGTTGTCAGTTTTTGTATTAATTGTTAACTAGGTTATGTATTTTTAAACTTATCAATAAAATAATAACAGTATATTCAGCAGTAAGCTTTTGAGGACACCCCTACAAAAATTCACTCTTGACAAACTTTACATCAAACTCTTAAAATGTATTTTCACCTTTCCGTTTTGGAAATAAATTATTCGTAATGTTTTTTTCATTTCACCTTTAAGATCTAAGGAATAGAACAAAATTGAAGTACCGGAAGTCAAACAAAACGTTGAACAAAAGAGGGGTGAGAAAAGAAAAGAAAAAATCTACATTGAGATTTTTAAAAACAAAATATAAAAAGTCTTAATCAAAATATAAATAAAATGGAACACGAAAAATGAATCACGCCTTTATTTTAATATTTGATATTTGAGATTTTGAAAATAGTTAAATTATGAGTGCATCCAAGGTATGAAACCTCCCTTCATTGTTTTTAATTTAGAAGGTCTTTATCGTCTATGAGGCTTCTTAAAGAAAAAAAGAAAATGTATATTTTTGTTAGTTACATTATGCACACAAAATTTAACGAAAATATGAGTTTTGAAATTACTTGATGGTGACAATCTTCCTAATATTACATTTTCTTAACTCACTATTGAACAGGAAAATAGATTCATTGGATATGTCCTGGTGATTACTAAACTAGTATATTATATAAATGCCCTAATAATGACGAGTGTAATAATTTCGTTGTGGAAATCAATGCACGAAAGTAAATTTGTTTTCTGAAACTGATATTGTTCATGAGATAATTCATGCGTGCTATATTTGTGAAATATACCCGCGTTAGCAAACAACAAAATATTAATTTTTATATTATTGTGAATTTATTTATTTATAAGTAAAGTCTATTCCCAGCTCTATAATTTTATGAAAATGATTATTAGAAAATTCTAAAAATGTTACATTTAACAAATAATAATAAATGTTGATTTTGCGTGGTTTTAAACCAATAATAATAATTATTTAGCACCGCGTCTTACTACCCGTTTCGGGCTATACGCTTTTTAAACCAATAAATGAGATTATTAAATTCTAATTATATTTTCTAACTTTAATATGATTATTTGTCATCTATTAAAACAGATATTACTTCTAGTTAATGAACATAACATTTACAGATAACTAGACCACCCCACCCTTTTTAAAAAAACAAATCCATTTACACAATGTTAACGTAATACTGTATTTAAATGATTCATTTAAATTAAATTACTATAAATAAATAAACTGTATGAATAATGATAATGCAACCACAAGTTTTAGAATACAAAGTTATTACGAATTTAAAATATTAAGAAAATCATGTAAACAATGACACTATCGTCACTAAAGAATTCAGATTTATTTTTGGATTCCTAGTTGGGTTATCTTATATAAATTATAATGAGAATTTGATATTTATCCTTGGTGAATATAATAAAATACACTATATTCATACATAATACCCGTTGTTCACTTGACTTCGGGAGAGGATGTAGGGAACATGGAAAAAGGACAGTGTTTTTGCAGTTTTTGTATCAACACTTTTTTTGTGGATATGAATAGTAATTAAACAGTCGAAATTTTTAAATCAAGAGAAAAAGTTATCATTAAATTCCAAGACACCCATGAAAGATATTAAAAAACTGTTTATATCAGCACCCGAAGGAAATTAAACTCTATTTGTATTTAAACAATATTTGATTTATTTTGACCAAAATAATATTTTTATTTAAAAAATGCAGAAGTACTGACCTATTATTGCGTTTCCTAAATCCCCATCATAAAACTTTTGTCTCAGAAAAAAATTAATAAAAAAAACCCCAAGGTTCTTTATCGAGTGTTTAGAATTTTAAATTCGATACTTTTGGGGTGAAATATTCAATTAAACATATTTGAGCTGTTGATATCTTGAAACTGATAACCCGATAATTAATTCTTGTTCACAGTTTTACTAGCCTTGGTTCAAAAAATGTCCTTGACTAACAGTATTCGCGGAGCAAATATCCGGACACCGGAGAAACGAAATTTCAAATGGTTGTATTAAAACAAGACTCGGATCCACTCGGCCAGTAATTAAAGCAATTTTATTAGCGAGAGAGATATTGAAACGGGAGAATCCATATATATTACAAGCTAAAAACTGTTTACATATATGCATGATGTGACTCCTGCGCTAGTGAATGTGTAAACAAATAAGTCATTCTAGTCTTATCCAAATTGTTGAAGAAATAGGGCTAGAGTTACGGTTGTTTTACCAACGTAATTTTTCATGATTTTTTTTTTAATATTTCTTATAAAAATGTGAGTACACTATTTCTAATAAATTCTTTATTCATTTCAACCCCAATAGCGCAGTTATATAGATAGTTGTAGAGGGTAATAAAACCCCTGTGATCAAATTATTTATTTATATGAATTACTCTCTAGTTAGCTTTTATTTTTACTTTCTCACTATCTTACTGGTAGAATAGTTATTGTGAACGTCAAAAAAATTGAACTCGAGATTTTGATGAATGTTGACGTTTGATGACCCCCCCGGAATCCGAAAATATGGTTTTTGTCTTTCTGCCTGTCTGTCTATACCTCCAACTAGAGCCTAAACTATTTTAACGATCGGGCTAAAACTTGGTATCAAGGATTTTCACAGGGTTGCCCCAAGGCGTTTTTGGAATTGTATATCCAACCCTAAAACTAAGGGTAGTTTATTGAAGGACAAAATAAAAAAAATCTATTTTCTCAAAAACGTCTATAACGATTTTGAATAAATTTTATTTCTAAACATTTATAAATATTCTAAACAAAATGGCTAATCTCAATATTTCAGCAAAATGAGTTTAAGGGCTCTGGTCTGATGCGTAAATTAACTGTTTTTATAATATCTCCTAAAATATTTTGTTTAGAATATTTATAAATGTTTATAAATGAAATTTAATTAAAATTTTACAGCCAATTTTGAGTTTTGAAAAAATCGACTTTTTTTCTTTTGGCCCTTCAGTAAACTACCCTTAATTTTAGGTTTAGATATCCAATTCCAAAATCCCTTTGGGGAAACCCCATGAAAACCCTTGATACCAAGTCTTAGCCTGATCTATAAAATAGTTTAAGTACAGAGAGAGAGACGGAAATTCAAAAACAACTTTTTCGGATTCGGAGGGTCATGAAACGTCAATATTCGTCAATAGAAGGTATTGTGATCGTAACCAATAGCTTCAGATATATAATTTAAATGGTTTTAATGGTAGTGGTGTATTAATTGTTATTCTCTTTGGTGAACAGATGTATTAACTTTTCCTCAATATATTTTTAAAAGGGCTAAGAATTGGCCAATGAACCAAATACACAAATGAAGACAAAGATCTGCATGAGATAATATAGAGTTTTCTCTAAAACGACTTCTTTTTCTCTCATAGACCACTCCCACATTCTTTAATTTCTCAAAATGACTTTTAATAAGCATTGTAATTAATATGTAAAATTTGGTCTTAATAATATATATGTACATGTAAATTTATATTAAATAAGTATTTTGAGTGCCACCTCTGTTTTTTTGCCAAAACAATTTTTATATACTAGTATGGATACGAAACAACAAACAAAACTATGAAAACAAATTACTGTAATATAATCTTCAAATTCTCTTTGGATATGATATAAGAATTTCTAATGCAGTTTATCCTTACTAATGAAGTGCAAATACCATGTCGATGAATTAAGATTTTTCTTTTCATAATTTTATTTCGCATCAGTTTTCAAGTTTAAATTTTACGCAGCTCTTGCGTGTTACCTCTACAATTACACCATATTTCAGCTTTCTATCTCATTGAGAAATACTAAAAATCCTTTGGACGAATATTCATTCATACGGACACACATGGACTTTTGACAATAGGGTAAATCCGCTTCGTTTGCCTCGTGGTCTAACTCACCACTCTCGCAATATACTAGGTATATTAAGGTTTTTTAAAAAATAGTTTTCCACTCTCTCTCTCCACAAATAAGGGCACAACTCCTCTAAATAAAGCCTTACAAATTCCTAAAACCATTAGTATAATTAATACATAATAAAATAACCCGAACGGATAGTAAGACGGGGTGTTAAAAAAATGTAAAAAATAGATTATGTTTACACATACACATAAACTGATATATCACCCACTGAAAGATGTAGAAACAAAAAAAGAATTGGTAAGTTTTTAATTTAAATAATAGCTGTACATTACTTTATAAGCATGCATACTTTTGCTCGAAACAGAATTGCAGAATAAAGAGTACCTGTCATCAGGCATTCAATTAGGGCTCACTAGAATGGTGGAATAAATTATACCTGTCAGCCTGTGCACACGAGTTTAGAGACAACCTGTAATCACTTTCAACTTCCAACCCCTAACCTAATCTAAGTTATTTAAACTATCCTACCATAACTGGGCCTAACCTAACATCTCCTAACCTAAACTAAACTAACATAACCTAGCCTAAACTAACATAACATAGCCTAACCTAACCTATCCTAACCTTTATTTTCTATTTTGAGCAAAGTCATTATAAATTTAATTTTTACCCCGCAGTTCATGTTACGGTATTACCAACCTCGCATGAGTTATTCCTCAATTCATGTCCACTCATACTCTTATGTACACCACAACTTACTACAGTCTAAAGTTTGTGGGTATTTGCACTTATGATTTAGCAATGAAGAAGGTATAAGCTAGAGTAACTGTCCTAATTCATTATTGATTCAAAATAACTCATCTATCTACGTTATATTCTCTATAAATAAATTTATAATATAGTTTATATCGGTTGTCTTTCAGTCGGAGACCCCTTCAATCATATTGTTCTACTAAACAACTGCTTTATTGTTTACATCTGCTTATAAATTCATAACAACTACGTTTTAACATAACACGATTGTTCCATTAATTCTGTTAGAGACCACAATACCCACCGATATGAATATGGTATTGATTTGCCCAGCATGTCCGTATGATAAGTTATTTAACGCGTCATCTATTTAAACTTTTATTTGCATTAAAATAATTATTTTTCTAATGGTTTGAATCGACTTTTTAAAATATTTTTATTACTAGCGTAGCACACGATTACATTTTTATATTCCATTGTATATTATAGTTTGTTGATTTTTTTATATTGCCAAAGAAGATTACTGCACAATACAAGTATAGTAAAATTATTAATTATAGCTTTAACTAAAAATAGATCTTTGATATGTGGTAATGGAAAGTACTTGATAAGATCAGATGGACGGACAGGTTGACAAATAAAGAAGTTCTAAGAAGAGTGGGTAAGAAATTAACCATTTTGGATGCGATTCTTCGGTGCGAAGTGAACTGAATAAGACACATCCTTATGAAGAATTGTCTTCTGCACGACGTCATAGAAAATATGTTTGAGGAAAGAGGAGCTTAGGAAGAAGGAGATTCAAATATTGGATGGTTTGAAGAAAAGAAGAAAATTCTGGGAGTTAAAGGAGGAGGCAGAGGACAGGGCGCATTAGAGGTCTAAGTTCACTGAAAAAAAGGAATGATCCTCTCGTTAAAACAGAACAACTAAAATAATAATAATAATAATTTGGAATGGGTGTGTTGGTTTTGTTCATGCCATGTTCAACAGGTTCCTTAGTTAAAATCCGAACGGGTTTCGGTTTCTCCAAAGTAGTTTCATAGCTACTCAGCTTCTAGTTTAAATAAACAAAATATTACTAATAAATACTTACATTAAATGAAATTAATATTGGCCCTATCTGACCCTAAAAACATGTTTATTTCTGATTTTGATTAAATTTTAATGTTACAATTTTAAATACCGTTTTTAACTAATGTACATTAAATATTATCACTAAATGTATTAATGTTAATATCTCTCAAATCTATAATAATATAATTTATTCTTATCAAAAATTAATTTCGTTATCGTTATTACGATGGTGTCTTATACCATTGTTACTCTTACTTCCAGAATGTTTTAAAATTAAATATATTATAATGTGTAAGCATTAAAAAAAATAGGTTTCTGCTTATCCATTTCTGATTATTTTTTTCGAAAAACAAATATAATTTGCTATTTATAAAAAAAATACTCTCCATATATACAATAAGAACAAGATTGTAATTGTAATTTTAGAAAAATTTTATGTTTCAAAAATCAGGTAAGAGCAGAAACTACCAATTATTCCAGAGCTGGAATTAAAATTACGATTTTACCTCGAGGTATGAACGTATAAAATCTTCCACCTTCCCCAGTTTGTTTGCATCGACCAAGGAATGTTTTAGATGGGATCAAAAATAGTGGAGGCGCTTGATATTCATTTTTGGTGGGGTCAGGTCAAAGCTTACCGGTAATGATTTTTTATCACCACGTCTTATAATATATTAAATTAAATTCATTTTAATTTTCTTATTTTTAAAAATCACTAAAATCTACAAATAGAAGGAATAAAATAATACGGGGTTTGAACTAAACTTACCAAGTGGTTAAATTACTTTGACAACCCAAATAGTAATTTAAAAAAAAACCTTTGTTTTTCTTCACTCATATTAACCACAATAAATATTGTTTACCAAACCACGCCTTCGAAAACGTTATTATTTCTTTTCATCCACCTGCATAAACGTAATGTCACTAGGCCACAGACAAATAAGATATTTTATTAATATTTAGCACCACGTCTTACTACCCGTTCGGGTTATACGCTTTAAGTACTAATTACGCTAATGGATTAGGAATTGGGAGGGTTTAATTAGAGGAAGTGAACCCGCATTTGCGTGGAGGTAGAGTGGAAAACCATTTAGGAAAAACCACCCCCAGTTCACCCGACTGAGATTCGAACCTTGATCTCCCCGTCCTCAGCAGTCGAGCTAAACACGACAAGCGCGTTAGACAACTACGCCAACGAGGCGGGTGACCAATATGAAACATACTCTCAACCTTACGGGGGTTTCGCTGCGCTCCTTCTGCCAGCTTGAGTCCTTTAACACTTGGCTTCGCTAGTGTCACTGCTGGGTGATGATAGGACTAACCGCAGCGATCCTAGTGTTGAAGTATTCAAGCTGGCAAAAGGAGCGCAACCATTTTAACCTGGAGGTTGAGTGTCTGGGTATATTATTTGTCTGTGCACTAGGCTGTTGTTTTCCTAACCATTTAATTTCCAATTTTTTTTTCAGTTTTAATGAAAAACCAATTTTTTAATGAATAATCTACGTTATTCTTTTTAATTATTCACTTTTACTCCTCAACTTATGTGTTGGGTCTTTAACACATACTAAATACACCTATAACAAGATAAAAACATATTTTATCGAATCGAGGGCTCTCTTGACTGGCCCGATGAACTACCTTTGATCGTGGAGTGGAATGGCCTTGAGAGATGTTTCCCACTGGGTAAAGGGGCTTATCTGAGACGGCTTTGCAACGAGCATGATGTCAACTTATCCATTTATTCATTGGAGTCTCGAGCGCTGCTACAGTCGCGTGATGATTGTAGCGAGTAATGAATCATCTTGGGACCCGAATACTGCATAACGAATTGAATAATTTATTGTATGTAGAGAATTGTGCTCCACTTTTTATTATATTTTTTACAAAATACGTTACTAAATTAGAAGAAAGATAAAATATATTTTTATGTTCAAAAAATGTTGGTGGATCGAGCCCCTGTGTGTGATTAAAAATTATAATTTAAAAATTAACCCAATTAAGTCTATGTTGATATAGTCTCTAATAATTGTACTGTCACGTAATATCTCACTAGCCAGTTGCTTCACGTGCCAATCATTGTCAATAATTTATTTACATTTTTAGCACATAATTTAATTAAAAAATCCAAATTGTATACTTTTTTTCACATGTTTAAATAACTCTCAAAATTTGAAGGATTTTTTCGTCAAAATTTTCTTAGTTGGAGCCTTTCTAAGGCCCGATTCCATGAGGGCGCTCGCACCCCCCAGTCATAAAACTCCTGACTGAACTCCCCTTTCACGAAAATCCTTGATCCACCCCTGTCATCAATATAGGCTAGAAAGCGAACTGTAAAGGGCGGTATGCGATAACCTATAATGAATGCTTAGTGGAGCTATAGTATGGTCACGAGCACATTATCGCTGCACCTTCTAACTTATGATTACGTAAGCAAACCCACACTAAGGTCAACAAAGCATCCACTTAGTCAAGTTCTTGCATACGGCCCTAAGTGTGATCAGGAATATACTAACGCGCCACTAAGCATCCACTCACACTAAGTGGCGCTCTTGTATACCGCCCGATGTGTCGTTAATGAATTTCACCTGCATTGGATATAAAACTAAGGTCATATGGTTCTATAACAAATATTGTGATGTGATTTATTCCTGCATGGCTCCTTATGATTTTTATTATTTTTTAATCAATATAGCTTACTCCTTCACGGATCAGAAGCGAATGTGATATAATACAAATCAAATATAAACTGATAAATGAAATGATCGTCAAATAAAACTAAAATTCTTATTCTAATTTTATATTGGTTGAATATTAAATATAACATCATACAAACATTTAAATTCAACCAGAGATGAACTTAAGGAAATACCACTTTGTCAACTCCATTTTTTTTCCCAATACATGCCTACTGCCATTTTTCAGGCACGCATAATACAAAAAGACCCTACCAAAGACAAATCACAAACGCAAAGCTTATATATAGCTATTGTAATTGCCAAATTATTTACACACTAAATAATATCTCGAATCTGTGCTTTAATATTTTTCAAATAGGCCTAGATGATACAATAAATTCGTGTAAATGCAACATTTTTAGATTAGGATAGATCTGAATTTTTTTATGCCTCCAAACTAAAATAAAGTTGTACCTGTATATAACTCTTTATGTTCCTATGTACATTTGTCTGTAACTGGTCTATCCTCTGTCCATCTGTCTTTCAGCCTAAACTATTTGACATATTTTGTTAAAACTTGATTCTTGGTTTATATATACTCAAATATTGGGACGATGATTTCAAATGCCTATCTACACTTTCAGTATATTTTTTTGTTTAGCACCGTGTCTTACTATCCGTTCAGGTTGTACGATAATGTACTAATTACACTAAGAGTGATAGGGATGAGGAAGGTTATATTTGGAAGAAGTGTATAATTATATGCGTGGAGAGAGAGAGAGAGAGAGAGAGGGGTAAACCATTTTGTAAAAACCAGCCTCAATACACTCGATCGATAGTCAAACCTAAATCTCCCCTTCATCGGTAATATATTCTACTGTGAGGGTAGCGCATTAGACCATGTGGCCACCTAAGTGGGTTTTAATATTTAAAAACAAAATTGTCCTCTGTGATGGCAGTGTGGTCTAAAACGGGACACTCACAATAGACTAGATTGTCGATTACGGGTAAATTGATTCCGTTCGGTGTACTGAAAGGGCCTAACCTAAACTGTTTTCCATTCCCCCCCCCCCAGATGTGGGTTTTCTTACTCTAAATTGAGCCTTACTATCCCTAACACATTTACGTAATTAGGACATATGCATGTAGCCCGAACGGGTGGTAAGACACGGCGTTAAAAATAATATTGAATAAAATTTTAGGTTAAATTATTTCGAGGTCTTTGCTATTTATGGAAAGGAATTGCTTATTTGAAATCATAATAAGGTAGATTCTATGCAGGCTTGATCAAAATTTCCATTTTAAAAACTTTTACCACTTATAAAGTAACCTTAAAATTGAAATATTTTGAAAATTTAGTGATAAATAGCTGGTTGAATTTTACACAGAATTAGTCAACGCCTTCGTGAATAACCCTTTTTAAAAAATAAATTGCATCATAAATTATTTTAACACAAAGTATAAAATAATAATAATATTATATTGTAGTGTAGGTAGACCAACCCTTTCCCTCACTTTCTTTTGTGAGTTACTGAATTTGTAATACTATTTTGAACACATTTCTTAGTGTAACATAAATATGACAATCTTCTTTTATGTGTGTGTTAAAAAAGGAGAGAAGAGAGAACCGTAATAAATCTACTCTTTTGAAATATATGCGCCAAACCGTGCTAGAAGTGTGTAACTAATTATTTTATCCTTTTGCCTTGCTCATTTGTACCGCTAAACATTAAATTTTCTTAAAAATAACACTCACCTGTGGGTTCCACGATCCAATGCCATCGATTGGATTTTTGGTGAGGGTGTGTTCGATATTTAAATATTGACTGGGTTCACTAAATTTTAAAAATGTGAGGTGTTATTGTGGGGTTTTCCATTCTCTTTCTAAGCTAACATGGATCCCTCTTTTTCTAAACTAATATACAATTACATATCTTTTAGACTAGGTTTTAAATTACATTGGAGAAGAATGATTTTAAAAAAAGTTTAAAAGATCTTTGAACAGTGTATTTTATTCAACTTGGTCAAATATTATATATACAATCCCAACTAATTGAAATAAATAAATAAGGGTAAGTAAAAATACGTTTGCCAACATTCTTCTGGTCCATATACAACGGTTTATAGTAAAGCTAAACGGTTATTGTTCAAATTCACACATTTTTTCAAAGATTTCAATCCCCTTTATTATTAAATTTGGAGCCATGTAGTTATAGTGATCATACATTCACTATTTTTCTTATTATTATTTTTAATACTAAGCTCCCACTAGACCAATCGTGTTTTAAATTATTTAAAAAATTATTTAAATTATTTTTAATGAGACTGCGTTCACCTATCTGTATAGTAAGCATCTTAGGTCAGTAATGCCGATAAGATTTTATAGTGTTACTGCTTTTCTCGCACCGCGATGGGTGCCAATTATGAAGTTTCGTACTTACGGATCCCTGTCTTGGGTCACAACTGATGAGATATTACCGTTTAATTAGCTGATAATTGCCCCGTGGTCGAGCACTAATTAAAGCGGTATGGTTTTTTGATGTTGTGAGATAATTTGTATTTATAACCCCGTGATCGAGCGCCAATTAAAGAGTTTACTGATGATTAGACTATTGTATTAATTAATACACACTTATTATGTTGACATGCTTTTATTTCTAAATCTCGGTTTATTTCTAGAGAAAATAGATCATGTCGTCGACGAAATATATACGCGACCTATAGCACGATCGTAGGGATCGCGGACAGGAGCTGCAGTCCGAGTACTTAAAGGACTGGACTCCAAGTGCTAGTGCCCTTACATTGCACCATTCTTTGTTTATATCCTTTACTTATGGAAGCTTTGAGAAGGTCGTGTTATAAAAAATTAAAATACAAGACAAAAACATCTCGGTTTTACTAGGAGGTTCCAAAGCCGGAAACTGACTCAAGTTACTTTTAAAATCTCTATTCGATCATTCGAGAAGAGGAAGTTAATATTAAAAATCTTATATTGTCAACTTGACTTTACTAACGTCACGTGCGTGACGTCACTTGTCAGTGGCTCGTGCTTTCTTAGAAGAAGAAGTGCTTCAAGCGCCATGTACCAGATTATAATTTAAATGAAATAAGATACGTTTATAAAATTAGGACGATATTATTGTCAATGCTCTCACATATTCTTTAGGGTCAAATCAATAACATTACAATTTAATGGAGACAGATTAAAATCCGGTCCTTGTGGTGTGTGAGGATGACGTCATCAGGAATGTTGAGTCCTGCACGCTATCTCCACCATCCTCAACATTCGCATTCGGAATTCCCAGCTTTAATCACGCTATTTAGCTTAGAGATGGGAAGCACAGCTCAAATTGATTTTGGTTCACTGATAAGAACAGTTCATGATCTAGTTTTAATAGTTTGTGAACTACTCCTTAGCGAAAATCATCGATCAACACCAATTGAAATACAGCTTGTAGTTTAGTCGTTCACGACCGACTTACCTCTTTCACTTTAGTCCCCCAACAGTTCGCCAACAACCACGTGTGAGTGAGTTATTATTTATCTACATATCGCTAAGTTATACTCTCATTTTTGTTGGAAGAACAATAGAGGAAAATCAAAACATATTTATTTGCGGCCAACAATGATAACATTTTCTTATATTATTTGTGATTTTTATAGGTATTGATGTTATTTAACAAAAGGTAACATCTGCAGATGACCTGTATGATTATATTAACATTGTTTTAGTAACTCTAGTAACTATACTCTACTGTTCTTCCTAAGTAACCAGGTCTGGGGAACGTTATTTAAAATTTATTTAAGTGTGCTACCAACAAAATCTAGAGACTGCTATGTTTGTAAAAAATAACTGTGATAGGCTTAAAAACAAGTTAAAAAATAGTAAAAAAAACTTTAAAAAAACATATTTTGTATCGGGAAAATAATACTTTAGTCAAACTAGATTAGTTACAACAGTACCAGATGTTAGATTAATGATAGCTTTGTGGGGTGCAGTTGGAGTATTGTCTCTAGTAGTCTTATATTCTGACGACCACGCGTGCAAATAATGTCACTATAGATATTATAAAACACAAAATACACGATGGAAACTGAAAGATAGATGTTGGGAATCTCCTCCTTTGGAGATTTGAATGCTCTGAATGTAGTGGACTCGGTACACTAGATAAATCGATTCGAGCTATGAGCGCGGTACCATCGACACAGGCTAGTGGACGCTTACCTTAAGTCAACAACCCGAAAGTTGGTTTGATGTAATTTCTATCCACCAGTGCTGGGTATGCGCTAAGCCATTCATCTGGTTAGTGCTGCCGCACCATTTGTAAAATTCCATATACCTGTATCATGTGAGATCAGGAAAGGTGGTCGCTCCCTGTTGGCTTCCACATTGAATTTACTTGAGCGAAGCAGTAAAGTTCCTACCAATTTTTCGGGAAAGGTATTTTCACATATCTTCCAGGGTTCTTTTACATGCCACAATCTACACGGTACCAACGGCTTTACTTCTCGTAAAGAAGTTGTGCTATGTATTTTGATCACTCAAGAAACATCCGTCGACCTCAGTTGGATTTAAACCCATAACATTGGGTCCCCAAGACCCCTGAGGCCGACATACATCACGGTAAGACAATAATATAAATGGAAGCTTCACTAATGACTATTTTAAAGCTATGATATTATAATCCTCAAAGTAAATGCTTTTATTTATTTTTAAATAAGAAAGTTCTAATCAGTTTGATAAAGCGCGATAATTTTCTTTTGAAAGAAGTGGTAATTTTATGAAATTTCTGTTTCTCATTTATAATACATTTTTATATTATTTGTCACAGATTGGGTGTATAGTATTGAATTTAAAATTTATTTTTGTCAAAATCAGTGGTGTACATAGCTGATTTGTCGAAAGGAATCATTTAACGTTATTAATTTTTTAGTATATTAATTCTTATAAGGTGTGGGAGACTATTATTTAAATAATATATTTTATTTTTCATAGTTTAAACTTCTGAACTAAAGGACACACTAAGTAAGTGTCAGGGACATCTAGAGTCCACTGCCAGTGACTGAGGATAAGTCTCAAATCACAGATGATTTTCAACTCTACTCTCAACGTAAATACGAGTGCATTTCCCCTTAGATACATCTTTCTCATCTCTGTCACAATATATTTACCTAAATCCGTATATTTGGGCGGACATTAATATGTGGCAGGTAAAATAAAACATTTTAATACGTAAATTTATTTTATCTTTAAAAATGTATTTTATTTCCAAAAGATTTTTTATTTACTCCTTAACAAGTTTTTTTTTAGCTTGGGCTGGTCCAATTTCTTTTCCTCTGTCCTTTTTTTTTCGAGAGGAAAAGGTAAGGTTTTTCGTCGGAACGATAAAGACTCGTTGAAAGGTGAACGCTGCGGTGCGTTTGGTTTTATTTACCGGAACCAATGAGCGAGCGTTGTTAACACAGTGTGGTGGTCTCAGCTTTGTTTGACCTTCTTTACCCCCTTTTATACTTCCCTTTACCGTAGATTTTTCTTTCTTCTTTGGTTCGTGATTCTCCTTCCTTATTTTCCCGATCACCCACAGTTGCAAAAAAAAAAAAAAAGTTTCACTGCTTTTGGTTACAAATTTTATACCGAGAAAAAAACAAGAGGAATCATTTTAAATTGGTATTACTTATAAAATATAATTAGGTATCGTAATCATATAGGGGACTTTACCAGACAAGAGATCACGCATTCTAATGCGTTAGATCCAAAATAAATTGGAATCGCTTGTGACAATTAGGTTGAGGTTTGAATCCTGACATGTGGCAAGTACAAGGGGTACTTTTCAACATGTAAATATATAATTATGTGCAGTTTATTTTTAGCACGAACTGTTTGCTCAGTTTGAATTTAAACATTCGCTCTTCACCACCTGTAAAAACAGATGGCCTAGTGTCGGCCATGTGTTTTGAGTTAATTAGTTTCTTAGATTCGCGCATGTGCGTTGGTAAAGATTGTTCTTGAAGTCGGTGTCACTCTCTGCCATGTATTCATCTCGAAAAACTGTTTCAATAACTTTGAAGAAGAGGTTGAAAAAACTAAGGACATAAAATTAAGCAATGTCGAAAATAAAGTTATGATCATATAGAACAATTGTATATTTTATATAAGTGTTAAATGAAAATTATGATAACAAGATGCACTTAATTAACACTATTCCCACTCTTTAGGTGTAATCATTGATAACCTTGGTGATAATTGAACCTGTTCATACAAATACATTGATAAAATATCTTTCAATTTAACAAAATCAACATTTAATGCGGTAAGGTTCAGTTAGTAAAATATAGAGTAAATTTTCCCGCATTTCTGGGAAGAGAGAATAGGAAAACCCTTTTGTTTAGAACATCTTAATAGGCTATATCCAGCGGGTATATGAACCCGACTCCCTTGTCATCAACAAACCAAACTAGATAATCCTGACAATTAATCCGCGTTCCGATTGATGTAGGTAAAAGTTGAAAGAGTTGGGATATAATTAGATAACAAAATTCAAATCTTGCGAACTAACGATAGCCCCATAAGTTGATAAGCTTGAATTGTTTGCAGATAACAATGGAAACCTATTTAGGACACTAAAGTTGAACAATGAATGAAGCTGACACCTTATATTCAGACATCTTTGCTATGAAGTCTTCATGCTTTGGTGTGTGTATTTTTTTATACCCTTCCAAGTTTCCGTAAAATTCATGGACTTTCAAGCAACCGAGAGATAATTAACTTCCTAGTTGGTCGGAATTTTATCTTCATTTTACAGAACATTGAGAGGAAAGGAAGGGTAAACTTTTTGAAAACCTCCCCTCTCTAAAGTTGATGAGTGATTAATTAAATGCATGGTGCTATGAGAAAATTTCGGAAAGAAATGGTAAGGGTTAGATGGGTGGGGGTTATTATAAAAGGACGTTATGGGAGTCTGTGGATGAGGGTAAAGGGGAGCATATTAATACAAACTGATTGTCTTGTCTCGCCCCCCCCCCCCCCTCATCACCCTCCCACCCACACACTTTTTGTTACCATGTCTAGACACCACCCTGGAGATATTACCGCCAACTTTAAAATATGATGAGAGGAGAAATGGTTAGGCTTACAAAATTTAATATCAGTCAACACTCCCGCATTTAATAAACATAAATTTAAATAAGCCTATTCTAACATTTCAGGAAAAGGCAGCTACATCAGCCCTATGGCTTCTTTGGTGCTGACTGACAGCGCACAGCTAACTTCTGACAGTCAACATTTAGGTATAATACCTAAATTTTGACCGTCAGAAGTGACAGCTGCTAAACAAGTGTTTTTGAAGATCATATGGTTCGGCGTAGGAATACATAATTTGGTCTGGTAACTTTTCAAAGCTTTTAGCTGTCAGCTGTGAGCTGTCAGTCAGCACCAAAGAAGCCATGGGGCTACTGTATACTAAGTAAACACGGTAAAATGTTGATAATTTGGCACCCAATAGTCCGACATACGTAGCTATTTCTTCCCTTCCTCCCTGTCCATCCCCTTTGCACTCATCTTTTGGCTTCACGCCAGTCTGTCTTTGGTTACATTTGTGAGTTTGTGCGTCGTTCTGTATTAAATATCTTATTCGTCACTGTGGATTCAAACTCTTTAACATATTTTTAAAATCTAGTAAAAGTGTTGATACAGTTAAAGGAATGGAACGGAAACATATGAAACTAACTTTTTTTTTTACAGCGTCACCGATAAATTCGGAAAATCCTATATTTTGTAACCCGCTATTTGTTATGTCCAACAAATCCTAGATATTCATTTTAAACAGAATTTTTAAAGAAATTTTCGAAAGAATTTTAAATAAAAAAAATTACTCATAAGAACCTTAATTGGAGGGCTATAAAACAAAAAAAAAAATCTTCTGCTATAACCCTATAAAATAAGGTTTGAACAAAATCATTCAAACTGTTTAGAATCCATGTTCAGGGACAGACAGACAAACGTGTGAAATACACTTTTTGGGGATCGTGTTCACATATAACGTAAATAATTTTAATAATCTCTAGAGCGATTTTTTCACGATCACAATAATTTCTCTTGATACGAAAAAGTAAAAAAATACCAGGAATATAGTGGGATTACTCCAAATACCCCAATGATATTTCTAATTATTTGAAATTTCTAAGTGAAGTTAGGTGAAATAGGAGATTTAGGAATTTCCAAAACTTGTATAAAAAATCACTTCTCAGTGAACCCGATTCAGTGGCCGCATGGTCTAAGGCATCACTCTTGCACTAAACTAGTCTGTCAGTTACAGAGATGAGGGTTCGAATTTCTGTGGGATGTACTGAGGATAGCTTATCATAAATGTTTTTCCACTTTACCTCCACGCAAATGTGGTTATATTTTCTTTAAATTAAACCTTCCTCATTCCTTGCTCAATAGCGTAATACTTAGTGCATCATATGCGTTTAGCCTAAACAGGTAGGAAGAAGAGGTAGTATACAAATTTAAAATACTTGTTACCGTGGTAGACGTTTGAAATTTCTCATGCAGTCTTAAAAGCAACCCCTTAAAATCAACCCCAAACATTCTGAAACAAAATTTAATATTAAAATAAATGATTGAAAAAAGGGGTAGAGTTGTTTTACCCCAAAATTTCCTAAACTTATGTAATAAAACTTTTCCCGTATGATAAAATATGGTTAATGTTTAAAGATATTTAGAGGGACAACCTTAAATCCCAATAACAGACTGAATATCCATGAATTTTGTTAAGCTCTGATGCTCTTTTTTCCAATATGTTTTGTAAAAATGTATATACCGTAATTTGTTTGTACATAACTTATTATACATTTTTGGAAATACTACTTTATAAGGATTGCGTTCTTTTGGGAACCTTGTTTATTGGTTCTGATTGGTTCTGATCAAAGATGCGAGCGAAACCACGGGCAATAACCAGTTCCTAATAGAGTTAAAACCCTTAATGGCAAATACTAACTCCATAGAATTTTGAAAAGAATATTTAAATTAGAGCTTAAGAGTGTAGGGTAGTGATGTGATTGATGATGCTGATTTTTAAATATTTTGGATTCATATAATATATGTATATATTATTATGTACAACAGAATTCTACGAATCCTGTATTTAAATAATCTATCATTGTGGATAATATCCATTCCTTCGAAGGCAAACGGTTGCATTCCACTAAATTTATAATTGAACGTGAATCAATTTATTTTTACATTGATTACAGGAGTGCTACAAAACCAATTTTTATATTATTTTTAATGGATTATGAAAATGTGTTAAAAGGATTCAAATTTAATAAGGCTTAGAGGGTAAAATTTTCAAATTGAGATTAAAATTAGATTTAAAATATAAATTCTGATAGAAATAAAGATACTCTATTGCAATGAAAACTGTGTTTCTGAATATTTTGCTGATTTTGCTCAACTCTATGAATGTTCACTCTACCCTATCTACAGTAGCCACATGGCTTCTTTGGTGCTCACTGACAGCTCACCGCTGACTTCTGACTGTCAACATTTAGGTATATATACCTGGTCTAAGTCGTCACTCTCACGATATATCCGACTGCTGGTGAAAAGGTAGTGGATTCGAATTCTAGCTGAGTATATGAGGATGTGTTTTTTACTAAGGTGGGAGTGTAAATGTTTATCGAAAATAGGTCCGTATTTTTGCAGTTTTTATAAAATAGGCCTAACATATTTTTGGTTAAATAAATAAAATATTGCTCTTATAGAAAAATATAGTTTAATTTTATTCACAAGGTGATATCAACAGTGATTGACTATATGTCATGAGCATAGCGAAACATTTTAAATAAAGACAAAATGCTTTAATTATATTCAAGGATGGCCTTGACAGATTTTCATGAACAATTGATATCAGCATATGGATAAAATTAAACTCTAATATTTCTACTGGAGAAATATTTTAGATTTTTGGCTAAAAGAAGCTTTGCTATAAAATCTGTAAAAAACCACTGACCTTTTATCACGTTGCCTACATTCTCACCCTAATGATTTCATTAGGGCTGGATTTAATTAAAACTACTTTTCTTAACCCTACCGCAATTTGTGAGCAAATGTTCGGATATCCTACCCAGGTAGTAAGGAAGACGTGGTGTACAGAAAAAATAAATGGTTCTACACAATCATACAAACTTTCTAGTATTGTTTATTTTACAGTAGCTTGGAAGAACATTTTAAAGATATATTCTCAGTAAACTACTCTTAAATAAGTTTTCATCATAAAACAAAATTAACACATAGTCTTTTTTAATAAAAATAAACACTTCATTAATGGATTTTAAAAGAATTTGATCAAACAATTTAAAAATATTAAAATATAAATTATTTGTAAACTATTCTCAATTTAATTAAATATTTAAAAACAAAAACATATTTGTGTTAGTTAGAAAAACTCAATGGCGTCAGCCCACGAGTGAGCTACACCGACCAACAGGTCGCCACGTGTTGACGAAGATTGTCCCAACATTTGTGGATAGGGGGTGTATTTGGGTTATCACAACAAACCCTTCGGCGGTTAATCTCAGTTTTCTAGACAAAAACTGCCAGTTATTTATTCAAGTAGCTCCTGAATGGTTCTACTAGTCTAGTTTAACCCCATTCCTGACCCAGCGTTTCAAAGAAAAATGTGGAAGTGCTGGGTATTTAACCCAGGACCTCTGGATATGTAGCCAGAAATTCTGACCAATAGACCACAGAGGTGGTCATTTGTATTCATAATGAAAAGCAATTACCAGATATTTGTTTTGAAATAAATTAATTGTATGATTGTTTCTTATAATTTATTTTGTCGTTAACTATCTAGTTTAATGTATATTTTTACTATGAATATAATCGATGATCACGCGGAATAAGTGCCAGTCTCATCTAGTCTAGTAACTGGCACCGAGGTGTAGTCAGTGCACCTAGATACAATTCTCGCCTATACTGCGATTTAAACTGCTTTAGTATCCGCGTGGTGGGTAGGCTGGGGAGCATAGTTGCCACATAGTGAGGGTTTGCGCGTTACTACTATGGAATCATACTCAGTGACTGTCAAGAGATCTGACAATGTACATAGGTTGCTATGACAACTACCGTTCACGGATTGGTCGAGAATTGATGAGTCTTCATTTCCCACTTTGGCTGTGTTGACCTCAATCCTAAAGACGATTAAAACGCAATATAGTACAGATATATTTGTCCCGGAAGGGAACTACTCCAATAGTCACAAGGGTTCGGTCAGCTAGGCTTAAGTAAGGTTTAAGTGTAAGTGTTTCCACTGGTTCCACACCCTTATACTGACTATCACCATCATCTCATCTCATTGGGAGATGAAAAGGGCCTAAACGGAAAGGATGTACGATTAGTACAGTTGGTCGTCTCCTGGGCAACGGTACACTAGTAATGAATACTAATTCCACAAACTGGGCTACAAATGATACATCCCAGACGCGCAATCTTATTATTATCTAGTCCCATTGGCCAATGATGGATAGCTCTATATTTGAATTCCTTCCTGAATTGATAAGATTTTTTCACAGGAAGATTATCTGTTGTGATTGTGTGAAAACGCATCAAAACCCTATTTTCAAGATGTTCCACATACACGTTTCTCTCCCACCCAGAATGTTAGTCACGTGGCTAAAGGCGTAAGTCTTGAAATGGACTGGATTGCTGTTGACGAAAAGGTTCAAGTTATATTCTAGGTACAGATTTTTTTTCTTTTTTCATTCCCCTCTCGTCTTCCCTAACCCTTAAATTAATCCGTTAATAAAGTTAAGGCCACCCACCAGCTACTTAAAGGATTATATTTTTTTAGCGCAGCGTCTTAATACCCATTTCGGCTATACGCAAGGATAATGTCTTCACACATGCAGTATTTCTTATGTGATTGTCGGTTCTGAAGCTTCAAAACCACTAAAACAACCCTTTATCATCATAGAGTGTTCTGTTGTGACCCTATTAAAAACTCATTATAGTTGTTTGAGGAAGGCTACTTATATGTTTCTGGCGATTTTATATGATCTCAGAACTGAGACATTTCGTGTGAAAAGCTCACAAAGCTCACACTTTTTTATCTTCACTACGGCTCTAGTAGTAACAGCTTGTTCTTAACTGTTCCTCTCTCTCTCTCTTGAGAGAGATTTAAAAGGTAGTCAACTTGGGCAGTTACTGGAGAAACTTTGGTCGGTAATAATGTTCCGTAGGTTCTCTCTCCATTTCTTCTCTGTCAGATTCCTTGCGAGGGAAGAAATATGCTTTTAAAGGGATTTGTTCGAGAAAAGGTTTAGATGAAGACCCAAGTGTTTCAGACCTCTCTAAGAGAAGAGGTTGATCGTCCATCTCCCAAGTTACCTTCTACCTCCCCCGTCTCAAAGCTTTGATCACAACCTGAATCATACCGTAGGTAAAAATGTGTATATGAGTAGAGTTATCAATATGAGGCATATACCCAGAATAGATAGTAATACGCATTGCTAGAAAAAAATTAGAGTTATTAATTTAGTTCGATACAAGCGCAATTTAAGGTACAAATGTAAGGAATGCAATTAAAGTTATCTTTTTGAATATTTTTAGTAAATAATTTGTGAAATAAATCGAATATTGTTCCAGTAGAAACATAGGGTTTAAATTTCTTCACATAGTGAGTGAATAGATGAGTATAAAGATCTTAGATGAGCAACTTTTATAATGAAGAGAAAACCTATCATTGAATTCTACGACACCATGGATTGATTTTTAACAACAATTAAGGTTATCATGTAAAGAAATCTAAACTTTATGTTTCTACGGTAAAATTGTTTGGTTTATTTTTGATTAAAAACTGCAAAAATACTATCTTTCTAGAATACATTTTGGTATTGTGTGAAGCACTGTTAATATTTTTGATATCTGAAAATAATTGAATTAAAAACATAAGTATTGAATTAAAAATCAGTGGAATAGACTAAAAAAAACATTGAAGCAATATAACAAGTAAAAGTCAAAATAGTACATACATAATTTGTCAACGATGATAAAAAGGAGAAATCTTCAAAATTGGTTTAAAATGTGTTTAAGTTTAAAAAGTTTAAACATGTGACAACAAAGAAAATAGAAAATATTTGTTATTTTAGAAGTTTATAAAGATTTAAAAAATAAATAAACAATACTGTAAATTTTCAGTTGTCCACCATGCCTTCATAAATTTTAATTTCATTATCATCCTGGAATTAAAGTCAAGGTGTAAGCATTGTGAAATAAAATAATAAAACACGTAAATTTCTAATAGTAATATAATTTACCTTGAAAAGTGGATGTGTGTGAATCTTCAAGTTATAAAGCACAATTGATAAGTAAGAATTAGTGTGATGTTTGTATTGGCTAAAGGAGGGGGGAAGAAGGAGAAATGTTGTTAAGTAAGAAAGAGAGAGGGAAGTGGGTAGCTGAGGGGTGGGGGTAGTTGAGGGGAGTGAGTATTAAAGTGGATGCTGAGCAAATTTAAATACAATTTTGGAATCGGATGGAAGTTGTTTTTTGATGTTATTATTAAATGGTTTATTTATGTAAAAATAAATATGAAGTTTTTTCCAAATATCCAATTACTTTATGGTATGTTTTTATGATTTATGTGCCATCATTCATTAGTTTAGATAGATGTTGAGCATCTATTAAGTGAGCGGTGAGCATAGACTTTTTATTATTGTATTTGTAATATCTCGTATGTTCAAGAAAACTGTTAGATATTTACGACCAGTCAATCCAATGTTCACAAAAAATTCACACTTTAATTTGTACACATCATTCAGATGCCTTATATTATTAATTGTGTACGGATTATAACTATTTAGTACATGTTTTAGTTTATTGTTGGTTTTACAAGATATAATTGAGGGATTTATTGATATGCAGTTTCATATGTTTCTTGTAAAATAAAGTTGAACTTTGTCATATGCTTTTCTCGTATTTATTGTTACAAGCTAGTTTGGAGAGGCGCTGTTTTTAAAGCATTTTGGAATGAGCGCGTCTCAAAATTTACTTTATCATATTTGTTCTTTAACCGTTGTTTTTAGCTATAGATTTTACGGTTGTGATTTCTTCAAAGTATTTTTTTTAACACACTGGAATGAATCAGCTGGTGACTCATGTTCTGAAAGGATTCTTGTTTGTGAGAGATTGGCTGAGTAGAAGATGAATATATGATGGTATTATAAGTGAATTTTCGATTTTTAAAAAATATATTTAAGCTTTTTTTTACCAAATATAGATTTAAAACTAAGCCGTTATAAATTTATTGCCCAATTATGCTCTGAATTTCACATTTTGGTGTGTTCTGTTGATGTGTTGTATTGTAGGTCATCGCCTTTGAAATTGCTACGTGGTTTGTGAATAGCGATAATGTCGTCAACATCACTTGTATTGCGTAAAATATTATATCTTGGCTGATATTAATAGTTTATTTAACTTTGGAATCAATACTTTGTAGGAAGATTTCAGAAGCTCGGTATTATGTGATCCTATTGTGTGTCTTTCTGTTTTTAAGTAGCGTTTTTATGGAATTTAAAATAATGTTGTTGGGTTATATAACTTTCAAAATATACTCTATATGTTAAGAACGTGTAGGAGCATTAGAGTTTGATTTAATTATTTTATTTCATATCACTTACACCTAGTATTTTACTTCAAGGCTGCTGATGACATAACAATGTAGAAATATATTCATTAAATGTTTACTATAGCATGGTGGACAAATTAAATTTGACAATAATTGTTTATTTATTTTTAAAATTTTATACACCTTTTAAATAAATAACATTTTATATTTATAGATTTTGAATACATTTTTAGATTTTATAAATATTTTGAATACATTTTTGATGATTGACTCTTTTTATTATTGACGAAAAACTTTGTATTTACAATTGTGACACTGAATTTTTCCATTTTTTCAATGATTGTCAGTCTACTCTGCTCATTTTTATTGTAACATTTGAGTTTGTAGTTCTATTTATTGTCAAATATCATGAATACTAACTTTAACTCGTATCCCCTACAATTTCACCTTACTGGTGTACCTTTCTAAACATGTTTTAGTAAACTTACCGTGTTTTAGTAACTGAACAAAAACCATAAAAAGTAATTTAAAATACTTTTTATATGGAGTTTTGGCGAAATATTCCATCTGGAAGAAAATCTCTCTTAAAAACCTAACTATATTATACGAAGCATCTCATATATCAATAGCACGAAGACCTTTAGACGCGTTTCATTAAAACTTTGGAACAGAATATTCCACTCATTGTGAATGACGGATCCGTTATATTAAGCCCCAAAACAACAAACAGAATGGTTCGTGGAACAAAATAGCTCTATGTTAAATATACTCGTGTATGTTGGATATTTATATATAATACACTCCGTTTACCTTGAAAAGTACCTGGACGAGTAACACTATTTTATAATATTTATCATAGTGGAATATTGTAAGGCAAGCTTTGCTACCTTAAAAGAGGATATAAGGATAGCTCTCTATATGTATAAATATTTAGTTTGGAAAGTTTTCATTTCATTGGATATATTATTTGAATTTAAATTATTATTGTATTAATGGTAATATTCTACCTAATTATTACCTAATAGAATAAACAAAAAATAACTTTATCAACAGGTCGTTAACTTTTGTTTACAATATCTAACACTACTTTCATGCTATTATCTTTTTAGAATGGTAATGAGTTAAGTGTGAAATTGTTTTAATATAGAGGAAATGTGCTCTCATTCGTTTTTAAATAGAATGGTAAACTACCCAGAAAAATACAGCCCCAAAAACTTGTTTGGAATAATAACTCCAAACTTCAAACAATACTACGAGAAAATACATTTAACCCATGAGACCACAAAATATGTTGGTGTTTTAAACCTATTTTTACTTGTGGTTCTAAACGTAGACTGATTGAACAAATTTACCATATAAACACATTCATTTAGAAATTATTCAATTCTATTATTTCTTTAATGTGAAAAGAAAATGCACAATTTAGCATATAATTTTTTTTTTTGGACTTGAAGTGTTATGAGACCTAGATAATTAACTCCCTATACAGATGTATTAGCGATTGATTTTAGGCATCGTTCAGAGGAAATTTGTTAATCTGACAACATAATTAACAACTTAATAAAGGTCAAAACCGAATTGGTGACCACGCAGTTCTATGCATTAGCTTAGTCTGAACCCATTGGCTTGTGATGTGGTGGTCAGGATTAGAATTTATAACGAAATTAAAGTGGAACTCCATCCATTCGGCCTAACTGGAAAAAAGTGCTATCCAGATTATTGAAATTCCGGATAGTCAAGAAATCAAAGGATAAGTGCATTTAACAATATAATATATACAACTTACAATTTATTTTAACAATAGCAAATTGTAAAATATGTTACAACTAATATTCATTAAAAAAATAATGAATAAGTTTTATCTTGTGATGAATTTGAATATCGTTAGATATACTGCTACTACAGTATCGTAATTAATAAATTAATTTTAAAGGAGCTTTTTTTTTAAAAATATAATACATCAATTATCCGTCCCATAAAGATTTTTTACAAAAAAAAAATCTAAATTTTAGTCCGGCTAAAACGAAAATATTTATCAATGATATCCGGATGGACGAGGTTCTACTCTACTAAGTGTAGTTTTATACTCCCCTTTAATTTCAAATGAGGCTACATTTCTAAATTATACTTTATCTTTGGCTTAAACATGCAATAAGAGATGTTGCGCACACACAAACAAAATAAAAACTATAGCCAGGCAGGCAGTACTTCAAATATTATTTCATTCTATAAAAAAATAATATTTTAGTCTTCGTAGTTTTTTATAGCTAGATAATAAAATAGGTACCGTAAATAATGGGTCACCTTGAGAAAAACAGGAACTGAAACAAAATAAAACTTTTTGAGACCTTTCAGTAAGAATGCTTTTACGTCAAGACACAGATTTATGACGGAGCGATCAATTTTAGAAACACAAATAAATACTAGTTTTGTAAACAAGCCATTTCCCGGTGTCCACAAACTGAACCAGCTTCTTTTACGAACAAAAAGTTACGGATAAACCACAACTCGGACAAAGATACTTCATTTTGTACCTTTGGAAGAAAAACATTTCTCAAATGTTGCCTTATCTCTTTCTTTTTTTTAGCACAGCATCTTAATACTCGTTTCGGCTATACGCTAATTAATCTAATGTTTATATGGATGCAAAAAGTTATTTTTAGAGTATGTATACCTGCATTTTCTTGGAGGAAGATTGAAAAACCATTTTGAATAAACCACCTTCAGTTCACTCGACCGAGATTTGAGCCTTAATTTCCCCGACACAAGCAGTCTAGTCTAATTTGAGAGTAATACCTTAGACAATGCAGCCACCGAAGTGGGTAACCTTGTTAGGACCTAAGTGTTGAAGATAAATGGTTGTCTCTGATATTTCGTCCTTATTCACTTTGGCTTGATTTTTATTAATGTATCTTGACCCTTTAAAGAGAGGAAATGATGTGATGGTGGAAAAGATAAATAAAAACGAATTTAATATTTTGATGGATGTCGAAGTTTCATAGTCTCCTGAACTCTAATAAGTTGTTTTCGCGATTCTGTCTGTCTGTTTGTATGTCTGTATCACAGTCTAGAGCCAAAACCATTATAGTAGGTCTAACATTTGTAACTAGGGTTTTCATTAGACTTCCAGAGAAATTTTGAAAAATTATCTATCAAAACCTAAAATTAAGGGCAATTAACAAGAAAGAAGGCGAAAGGATAAAATAATCGATTATCTCAAAATCCGCTAAAATTAGTTTAGTAAAAATTCTTATAAATGTACTTTTTAACATCATAACTATTTGAGATACGAAATAATTAATCATTTTAACAACTATTGAAAATTAAAGTAATAAAATATAATTATATTCTTCTAAAACCAATAGTTTCTGAGTTGCGAGTAAATATATAATTTAAATGGTGTTTAGGATAGTGGTGTATTAATTGTTATTCTCTTTGGTGAACAGATATATTACTTTTTCCTCAATATATTCTTAAAAGTGCATATTATGATGTTTCAATTATGCTACTTTATGGAATATGTTTTCCCATTATGGTTCTGCAACAGTGCATAAATTATCATTTCACATGTTTAATGATATCCCCTCGGTGGCGTAGTTGGCTAACGCGCTTGTCGTGTTTAGCTCGACTGCTGAGGTCGGGGAGATCGAGGTTCGAATCTCGGTCGGGTGAACTGGTGGTGGATTTTCCTAAATGCCTTTCCACTCTTCCTCCATGCAAATGCAGGTTCACTTCCTCTAATTCAACCTTTCAAATTCCTAATCCATTAGCGTAATTAGTACTTAGAGCGTATAGCCCGAACGGGTAGTAATACGCAGGTGCTTGATATTATTATTATTATTATTTAATGATTTTAAATTAAATTTATACATTTTGAAAGAAACGATCAACAACGTCAATGTATTTTACAATTTATTACCACAAATGATAAATAACATTTAAAAAATTAACTTACGATGCCTAAGGCCTTTATTCGAATCATACGTATTTATCACAACTAAGTCAATGTTTGGTGAATAAGAGAACGCAAGAGATAAGATCATCAATCATCAATTTTTTACATGTAAATTTTTCAAATAAGATGTTTACAACTGTATTAAATACATAAAATAGAAGCATCCAATACATGATTTATTATCAAATTACTTGTCGATTTGATTAATTCTATTAATGTCATTTATGATTTAAGAATTGTATAGAACAATTTTTTTCATTTGATAATATATGATTTTAAAACCTCTTCGAATATTGATTTTTACAGAAAATATAAAAGATCCTTTAAACTTATTTTTCCCAGGACACAAAAAAAATTAATTGAAAAATATTATCAATACTTGTAACATCCTTCTTTAAAAAGTATTTAATTTCACGTTCGAAAAAAGTTCAAAACATCTACCGTATGTTGTTACTTAATTGTTTATAATTTACCACCTTATTAAATATATGTACTTAATGTAGAAAAACGAATATATTTACACTCGTAAAATGACAACCAAATCAAAATATGATTATAATTTATTCCTAAATTCTAAGAATAAATTAATGAAAAATATTATTTAATCCGCAACGTTTATATATTTATTTACAATATAATTAGTTAAAACTCAGTTAACTTTTAAACTTAGTATTTTCTTAAATATTTAGTCTTAATATTGCATAGTTAACGAAGGCCAAACGAAAATTCATTTAAACTAAAACCTCATTTAAGTAAATTAATAACTAAGTTCCATGTCTATCTATGAACATTTGACGTTTATCAAAAACGAAATATTTTTAGTGTGACTATTCAATAAATATTTGTGGTCCTAGGTAATAAATAATATATATTATACATACAGAAATGTGTCTTAGTACCCGTTTGGATTATACGTTTATGTAATGACTATTCTAATGTTTTAGGGATGAGGATTGATATATTTAAAGGAATTTTACCAAGATTTTTATGAAAGAAGTGTGAATACCATTTAGTAAAAACTATCCTCAATACACATGACCGGCAATTGAAACCCGACATCTCCTTCATCACGTGTCTAGTTTATTATTAAGATGACACCTTAAATTATTATTATCTTTTATTATTATTATTATTATTATTATTATTATTATTAACACGTCATACTACCCGTTCTGGTTGTACGTATTTACGATAATGTGTAATGAAAGGGTTATTATGAGATGAAATGGAGGACCTACATTTTAACGTGGAATCCGAACCACGGTGGAGGTCTGGCATTCCCTACATTCACAAGTTTTGATTAATACACGTCTTGTCAGAGGTAAAGGAAGGTTTTGGCAATCAGATAAATCTATGCCGGTACGAAGGATTGAACCCCGGACCCCCAGCACAGAGTCCGACAGTTTACTCCTATAATACCAGGTCACCCGACACCTTAGAAAATTCGGACACCGAAGTGGAGTTAGTGGATTTTTTTTTTTTTAACTGAGAGGTGATCATAATATAATATTTATTAATAAGACAAAATTAGTTAATTTCCAAGATTTTAAATGTTTTTAAATTTAGCACTATATCTTACTTATTACATGTTCAAGCAATCCAAATATTTTCACTGAAAGCATATTGATAAAGATAGAGTTTAGTGGCAATACAGCCGCACTTGTTAGGAAGCAGGGTGGTAAATAAATTGTGGAACATAAATATTAGTACATTCAGTCCCAGGGAGTGTAACCTCAACTATAAAAAGTCGTCCATCCCATCTTGTTTGGTTTTCCTGCGATGGGGAGGTCATGAATCCTATCCCGGCCGAGTGTATTAAGATAGATTTTTCAAAATACTCTTTCGCACTTTCCCTTCCTAACAGTGCATTTCCTTCCTCTAAATTCTACTTTCCTCATTCCTACCCTGTTAGTATAAATACATCCCGACCGGGCAGTAATGTACGGTACACGGGGAATTTAAACAACATTTATTGAATACTCTTGGAATATTTAACATTCTTTAAACATTCATGTTCCACTGGTTAAGGAAGTCTCTATTTACACTTGGAATTCCAGAAAATAAGGTAAATCAAGTTATTTTACGAGATTTTCTTCTACGGTTTTGTTGTAGTGATTTACCTTCGTTCTTCACAGGTTTATTTTTAACATTGGCTAAGAATGTTCTATGACCATCCGGTTTTATCCTGTGGTAAGAAATATGTACCCAAAATTGTTTAATGGATGCTTTGATAATAAGCTAGCGATAGAGTTTATCTGTCTTTTTCAGTCTTACGTTAACCTAAAAAATGCAACTATTGATTAATAATCTCAATTTTTAAAACTGTTTAAGATATCCACTACAATTTTGCATATAAAATTGCTGGAGGTTTGGATAGACAACACATTGTTATTATTATTATTATTATTATTATTATTATTATTATTATTATTATTATTATTATTATTAGGTATTCTGTCTTACAATAAGTCCATCCCTTTTGTCAGTGAACTTAAATCGCCAATGCACCTTGTCCTCTGCCTCCTCCTTAAGCCCTCCTACATTTATTCTTTCCTTAATCTTTTCCAATAGCTTAATACTCCTTCTTTCTTACCTCCTCTTTCCCTCAACCTTTTCCTCTATGAAGTCGTGCAGAAGACTGTTATTTCTAATGATGTTTCCGATCCAGTTTTATCCATACCAAAGAATTACATACAAAATAGTTTTCTTCTCATCCACTCATCTTAGGAATTTTCATTTGTCCAACTGATCTTCTCAAGTCTTCTCCAGCATCAAATTTCAAAGCTCTCCAAGTATTTATTTTTCATCTTCCTGAGAGTCCGAGTTTCTGCCCCATATGGTGGAGTGGTCCAAAAAGTAGCATATCATCAGTTTTTACCCTCATTTCCAAACTTAAATGACTGGTAGTAGTAACCTGTTCTTTTTGAAAGTCTCCTTGACCATCACGATCCGTGGCCTAATTTCCTTGGTGCAGTAGGCATCCCTTTTCAATATACTTCCCAGGAAAATTAACTGCTCTATGTTTTCCAACTCCTGGTTTCAAATTAATTTAACTATTCGAGGCAATGAATGCTTTTCGCAGTGAGTTCATTATGTCTAGAGTAGACTAAATACTGAATATTATGTAAATTTTAGGGGAAATCTGTTGAGTCAAATTAACAAAATAAATAAATAAATTAAAATGAAGATATTTTTTAAATTGATAATTATATTATGATTACCAAGCATTCATCTCTGAACAGTGAAGAATTAACATCTATCTCGTTATCGTTATGCAGACTGTTTCAATCGATCTTGGCCCCTGAGAGCCTACGAAGGAGGACATCCAATACTTCCAGGAACAACGGTGCAGGAAGTTACTGTTGGCCTCCCCACATAAGTCCTTGCGTAAACTGTCACATAAGATGGGGACTTCCATAAGCACATGTCAAGGAGCAGCAAAAAAAAAAAAGCAAATATGCATGCATATAGTGTTACTGTTAAGCATGAATTGAAACCTCCCTACAAACAGAAGAAATTTCACTACTCTGGTTTCATCAGTTTGTCAATGCATATCAGGGAATACTGGACTAAACGTGATTCTTCGACGAGGCGTGATTCCACTTAAGTGGGTACGTCAATTCCCAGAATAACCGTATGTGGGCTAGTGAGAATCCCCACATCTTGCATGAGACACCTCCTCATAATAAAAAGTTGGGGCGTATCATGGCGCCACATTATTGGCTCGATCTACTTCCATACAACGGTGGATACTGCAGCTTACATGGAAATAATGAATGATGAAGAACTCCGTATTGGCTATTTACAGCAGGATGGTGCCACCTGCCCCACCTCCGATGTCAGCATGGCTGAAATTGTTTCCTTCTTTGAAGATCGTGTCATTTCTAAGGGACTCTGGTTATCGAGGTCACCTGACCATATTCCGCCGGATTTCTTCATTTGAGGCATGCTGAGAAGGAAAGTGTATCCAAACAAACGACGGACTCACATGGAACTACAAGAAAAAAATCAGTGGTAAATTGAGGTTGTGTATTCCGATGTATTGGTGAATATGGAGATGCGTGTGCAGAGATGTCTTTATGATAATGACACCCACTTTCAATACTTACTATAATATAATCATGTTTCACATACAGAAAGGTATGTCCGTAGCAAATTTCACTAAATTAAAACCATTATTTTGAAAGTATATAAGGGAAATTCAGGGTTCCAGAGGGAGTGAAACACATGAGGACGATACTAGGAACCCATAGAAACTACAAGTCTGCAATAAATGTCAGTTTAAGAAGTAATCTGAGCTTAAATAGAATTTAAATATTCGTTTTTAAGCAAACGAAGACTAACCTTAGTAAAGAATCATTAATTTTTGATTAAATAATATGTTTTATCATGTTTTAATATGTTTATAAAATGATACATTTTTCTTAAACTTATAATATATATGACTCTTAAATATTATAGATCAATGTATTGTTATATAAGTTATATTGTGAATGCTTGCTAGCCATTATATTATATACATTTATCAACAAGCGTAATTTTAATTAAATGAGTCTTTTATCCATACTTGACTGATTTATACTAACATTTAAATAATCTTTCGCAACATAACATATTAACCAATAATAAATATAATTTAATAACAATGCCACAAACAATATATAAGAAAAATTTTATTTAACAGCTAGATTGGATTTTACAAAATTATATTTTTAATAAATTAAAAAGGCATTAATGAAGACAAAATTAAAATATTGTCTTGTATTATTAGAAAAATATAGTTAATTTAATTCCTCCAATTAAGGTGTTAAAGTTATCCGTAACAATGGGTACATGAGCTAAGGTAACATCTTTATTTGGTCTGATTTCCCGGTGATATAAGGTTTGTGTTCAAATTCAAGTTGGTTTTAACAAGTTTTTGATATTCATAAATAATTTTACACCATCCCTCCAAACAAATGTGAATGTATTTTAAATAAATGACTCTTCTTTCAACAATAAAATAACTCAGACGGGTAGGGGAAGGAGGGGTAGAACCGGGTACCGGGGTGGAAGCGGGTGGCCTTGAATTTGTGCCTGGGGGGTGGGGGAATCTAACGGGAGTGGTAGGAATGTCTTCTGTATACCCGTGTCAGTCACAAAGAGAAGGTTTGTGAAGATAGGACGAGTTTTGTTCAAGTTACAGTATATTCGTGTTTTTTGTTTAGTTTCATCTTATTTTATGTTTTTTACTTTATACCTACAAACACAGAAGACATCATTTTTGGCATTTCGTGGTGAGTACAATAGAAAGATACTTCTCTTAGCTTTACCCAGATATTATTATTCTCAATTTTGGGTTAGAATTTTCCTGTTGTGAAAGTTTAAAACCAAATTAAGCGTTTGGGGCAGAACCGGTGGGGTAAAATCGGGTACCCGGTTTTACCCCGCCAGTTATGCCGGGTACCCGGTTTCACCCCGTGATTATTTGTTACTTTGGTCATTAATATAATGTTATAAGCTAACTTGTTCAAATGAACAGGAACGTTCCTGAAGTTAAAGAAATGTTCGTTGCGATAGTTATTTTATACGAAATAATTTATTTTTGATGTTTTGGTGTAATGTGATAGATTTGTTATGATTAATAATTATTGCAAGCTTACAGTGTTTTATTTAATTAATTTTATTTCGTTTGTTTCAATTAGTGAAGCTTACAACTATATTATGTATATTATATAAGTTATAATTGTAATGAACAATACTACAATTTTTACTATTTTCAGGCTAAGTACTCAACATGCCACGAAAATATATTCGTATAAGTAATCGCCAAAATTGGTCCGAGGAGAATATGGCGAAAGCAATTGATGAAGTTATTCAAGGAAATATGAGCTATAAGAAGGCATCTTTTACTTATGATTTACCTCAGTCGACTCTTGAAGATCGTGTAAAAAAAGCCAAAATTGGAGCTTCAGTAAAAGTGGCAGCTAGAAAAGGTTAGGCCTACAAGTTTTTAATGTAATTTATATAAATTATAGTATTTACTTTATTGTACTCCTAGCTTACTAATATTAAAATATTTGGTTTTAGGGATGGGAAACTTCAAATGTGTGTTCACCGAAAACCAAGAAAGGGAACTTGTACAGCATATAAAGTTAATGGAGATCCGCTTGTTTGGTCTCACAACGAAAGATGTAAGGCGTCTTGCTTACGAGTTAGCTGAGAAAAACGGACTCAAACATAATTTCAACCTCAAGGAGAAACTTGCAGGACCTGATTGGCTAAGTTGTTTTATGAAACGTCATCCTGATCTGTCACTCAGAAAACCGGAAGCAACTTCAGCTGCACGGGCAATGGGGTTTAATAAAACCGCTGTTTCAAAATTTTATGAAATTCTGGCCAGCTGTTTTGAAACCTACAAATTCCAACCAGGACGTATCTATAACGTTGATGAAACGGGACTAACATCTGTGCCTAAAACACAGTCTAAAGTTTTGGCCCAGAAAGGCAGGAGGCAGGTAGGTGCTCTGACGTCAGCAGAGCGAGGACAATTGGTAACGGCGGAGCTTTGTTTCTCGGCAGCCGGACATTATGTTCCACCATTATTGATATTCCCAAGAATAAGAATGAAGGAAGAACTTATCGAAGGTGCACCACCAGGGACAATTGCTATATGCCACCCTAGTGGCTGGATGCAAGCAGAAATATTTTTAGAATGGATGCAGCACTTTATCAGTAACGCTAAACCTTCGAAAGAAGAACCAGTTCTTCTGTTGCTTGATGGACATGCAACACACGTCAAAAACTTGGCAGTTATTGACATTGCTCGTGACAATGGGATCATAATACTTTGCTTTCCGCCACATTGTACCCACAAGCTTCAGCCGTTAGACGTAAGCTTCATGGCTCCTCTAAGCACTTTTTATGGACAGGAAGTGAAGACATGGCTCCTTAACCATCCAGGGAGAGTAGTAACGCAATATCAGATCGCCAAATTGTTTGGGTTGGCTTACATACGAGCAGCAACCATGCAAAATGCGATTTCCGGGTTTCAGAAGACCGGGATTTATCCACTAAATCCAAATACGTTCGGAGAAGAAGCATATGCTCCAGCAGACACAACAGAGAGAACTGCTGAAAAAGAGAGTGTAAATCCTAAAACAGATTGTGAGCCTCAACCTGGACCTTCTTGTGAGCCTCAGCCTGGACAATCAGGTCTTGCAGTAACACCAAAGAAAGTTTCGTATAACTTTAGCGTTTCACCTCAAGATGTAATTCCAATTCCACATTGTGAAAGATCTATTTCAAACAGAAGAAGAGGCAAAACAGCCATCATTACAAGCTCCCCATACAGGAATGAACTGAGGGAAATGCAGAGAGGCCCTGCAAATAAACAAGTAAAAAGAAAATTGTTGGCAAAATCCCGCAATCTGAAGCAAGAACAAAGTCGACATTCTAGTTCTTCCGATGAGGATAAAAATGAAACACCATGTCTTCTCTGTAAAGAACCTTATTCTACTACCAACAAGACAGATGAATGGGTTAGGTGTCTAAAATGTCAAAAATGGGCGCATGAAAGCTGTACCGGATGGGATAAAAATGAGCTGGACGAATTTGTATGTGTCCCATGCCTAAGAAGCAAAAAATGATAAGATCCGGTTTTACCCCATGGCATATCCGGTTATACCCCATAGCTGGGGCAGAACCGTTTTTTTACATTGTTCTATATTTGTGGAGATAGATAAAAAAAAATCCTGAACACAGACATTTGTATAGTCAAATATTGTAATAAATACTATTGTCCTTCGCTGTACAAAATTTCAGATTAAAATATTGATTCAACTATTTTTTATGAATTTTTCCCCTTAGCGTCCCGGTATTACCCCTACTTCCCCTAGTTGTACATGGTACATAAATAAAAATAAATATGTGATATATTTTACACGTCTGTTTATTTGAAATATTTAACTATATCTGTGATTATAAAGATTATAAAACTGTAATACAAAAATCCAGAGGTAAGTATACACATAAAAGTATATAAAATAAATTCTTACAAAATCAATCCGCAATCTTTACGCGTGGGCTGGACTTATCTTTCTCTCACCCCCTTGAATATAGGTTGTTTTTTCCTTGCTGTGGGATTTTTAAGAGTTTCAAGCATCACTATAGTAGAGTGGAAAAAAGGAGGGGAGGGGTATAGAGTGCAGGAAAACGAAATAAAAAAGAAACACCCCATATATTATATAGGCTATGATGTTTATGTTGCCTTATCCGTTCACTTTATCTTTCAAGTAATTTTTACTCTCCTCTCTCTATACACTCTTTATTCGGAAGGAGGGAGAAAGAAAATAGCTAATTATTTTGCTTTCTCTCTTTTTTTTATCCAAAAGCATCTGTCTCACTCTTCCTTGTGATTTCTGTGTGTTGTTTTACTTTCTATTTGTCCATCCGTGACAGATTCTTTGTTTTGTTTTTATTATTTGTACGTGTGTGGAAGGGAGTCTAATAAAATCCAGAAACAAGGAAAGGGGTTGGAATGGGAACTGATGATTTGGAGATGATGTTTATGGTGGAGAAATATAGGTTACGCTTTGTTTTTCTATGACCGAAGGTAGAAATTCGGATCATACACAATCCTTCCCCCAACCCACTCATAACTCCCTTACCCCACTTCCTCATCATTTCCAAAGCTATAAAGAGGGAAAGACTTCAAATAAATTTTTCTTAACGAATTGTTTTGAGTTTATGACAGGGTTTTGGGGTTATTTATCGTGATAAAGGGTCTATTTATTGAATCGTTAAAACGGATCAGATTAATTGATGATATATTTTCTGCCGTTCAGTTTAATTTACACACTAATTTAATTCAAGAAATAAAAGCTAAAAGTTTTATGAAAGATAATAGTTTGACACATTAGCTAAATTATTAGCGCTTCTGTACCTGGTTCGATTCCAGAAATAACCGAACAATACTTTATTGGAAAAATTGGTCGCTCTACATTTACCGTGATAAATTAACGGCCTTCGGAATGGATACTGTGACTAATATTGAATCTTAAATTAGCTAATAAAACACGGGTAGATATAATACATTCAGGTAATGAACGTGAAATACCCGTTATCAAATAAATAAATCCAGAATATGGATTATATTTAATTTATTTAAAAAAATTGTATTTTTCTCATAAATTATTAACTTTGGTGGCAATTTATTAGGTTCATAGTTTCAAAACATGTTCTGAGTCATAAATTCAACTGATCATAAGTCATTAACAAAAATTGTATAAATCACTACAAAGGAAATCGAGATTAAATTATAACATCTATCTATCTGTCTATATCTCTTTCTATATCTATCCAAGATATTTAGGTCAATATTTTCTCAATGGGTCTTAATACACTTTTGCACAACTAACATTTTAACTAAATCAGTAAATTAGGATGAGAAATGTAAAATTTAGATGAAGTGTATCCACACTTACTGCGAGGGAGAGTATAAGATTATTTAGTAATGATACCCACATGGGTGACCTGGTGGTCTAGGGGTAAGGTGTTAGACTTCTGTGCTGGCGGCCGGGTTCAATCCTCGGTCCCCGGCACAGATTTATCTGATTACCAAACCCTTCCTTCACCTCTGACAAGACATCTTGTGAATGTGGGGAATGTCAGGCCTCCACCGTGGTTCGGATTCCACGTTAAATTGTAGGTCCTTCATTTCATCTCACAATAACCTTACCATTACACATTAGCGTAAGTGCGTATAACCCGAACGGGTAGTAAGACGCGGTGCTAACAATAATAATAATAATAATAATAATATTAATAATAATCATCCCACATTTCACTCAGATAGGATTGAAAACTGACATAGTCAAAAGACCATCAACTAGAGATATAAGTAGTAAGCTATTTAAAGGCGAGCACAATATTAGTTACTTACATTTTAATCTTTAGTAGAATTGGTAGACTAGGACTATTAATATATATATATATATATAATATAAAATTGTCACTAATGACCCGCCTTTGTGGCGTAGTTGGCTAACGCGCTTGTGTTGAGCCGACTGCTGAGGACGGAGAGATCGAGGTTCGAATCTCGGTCGGTGAACTGTTTTTTTCCTAATGGTTTTCCACTCTCCCTCCACGCAAATGCGGGTTCACTTCCTCTAATTCAACTCCCCAATTCCTAATCCATTAGTGTAACTATTACTTAAGCGTATAACCCGAAAGGGTAGTAAGACGTGGTGCTAAATAATAATAATGTTATTAATGTTGACTAAAACAAACTATGTTTGTATCATTCCTATCAGACTCCTATCTATGCCTGCAAGGTCAAATGTTTCCGATGTGTATTTTTGATCACTTTGTTCACTTGATTCTTGATCCACGTCTTACAACCAATTCGTACCATCTTCATGTTTACACTTTAACCTTTGTCGGTGTGCCACACGTAGAACTCTTAATACCATCCAAGTTTCTGACACTGCTACATCCAAACATAACCATTAATTTCGTCTGAAAAAGATCTGGAGCTGTCGATTAATATGATTTGATCCCCACTCGTGCACATTCAAGTGCTTCCTTTCATGTCAATATTAATCAATGATCAAGAAGAAGTGTATTTTTTTTAAGGTATAGCTATGATCGATGAGTTTGGGAAACTTATTATGAAATAATACCACGGTTATATGGGAACCAGCAAAGCTTCAAATGTTTGTGTGTCTTCTTCTGAAAATGAAGACTAAGCTTCTAAATTATTGATATGTTTATAATTCGGTATATTTTCAAACTAAATTATGTATTCTCACTTTTTTATTAATTTTTCGCTCGCATTGTTTATTTTGTGAACTAAATGCCTGGCTCATATGGTATGTGGTTTACTAATGATGGGGAAGTCCAGGTTTGAATCCCGACTGGCTATACTGAAGATAGGCTATCTCTTACTCTTTTCTACGCTTCTAAACTTAAATGTGGGTGTATTTATTATGAATTCTACCTGTCTCGTCATTAGCGTAGTTCATAGTAGATAGCCGATGGTGTAGCCTACTGAGATGCAGAGGAAATTAAGTTATTTCTATTTTTGGTTATAAGTTTAGAAATAGATTGTCTTGCTAGTTGAATATCCCTGATGTTTATAAAGCATGTGACATACTGTTTGTTTTTAACTATAATTTTGTCTCCATGTCACACTACCTTATTTTTAACGTATGATATTTTTTGACCGGGAGTAATATGATGACTCTAATGGTTTTCAGTGTGTGTAAACTTTAGCCACTCTGGTGGCACAGCCAAGGTACAACTAAGGAGGTTTTATCTACACGTCGTACCAGCAGTTATTATTATTATTATTATTATTATTATTATTATTATTATTATTATTATTATTATTATTATTAATTATTATTATTATTAGCACCGCGTCTTACTACCCGTTCGGGTTATACGCACTTACGCTAATGTGTAATGGTAGGGTGATTGTGAGATGAAATGGAGGACCTACAGTTTAACGTGGAATCCGAACCACGGTGAAGGCCTGTCATTCCCCACCTTCACAAGATGACGTACCAGCAATTAGATGATGCAATGATAGTGATCATGAAGGTATGGCACCAGTAAAAATATTTAAACTTACTTAAGCCTTATTAAGAAAGCCTTTGTTAACTTTAGGATAGTTTCTCTTCTGGAAAAAATACCCATGGTGCCAGCCGGGAATCGAGCCCGGGATCCATAGGTTCGTTTATAACTGTAATGAACAATATAGCAAGGAGCCTGCTATCACACATTTGTTCGGCTATATGCATATGTACTGATTACATTTATTTAATAGGTATGAGTGAGTTTGAATTTAGAGGAAGTGAACACTTATTTACTTGAAAAGAGAGTGTAAAAACACTAAGGAAAAACCCATGAATGGGATTCGAACCTCCACTCTCTAGTAGTTGGAAATCCAGTAAATTGCCAGAATGAAGCCCTTAAAGGAGTCACCCTTCCAATAAATAGACTGGAAATCGGGGATAGAATCAAGGTCAGGTGTGCTGAGAGTGTTTTTCCTATTTCTCTCAATTAAAATGTGTATACACGTCCTACAAATTGATCCTTAAATAACTCTAACACATAGGCCTAATTAGTATATATGCGTGTTGTCCTAAGGTGTAATAAAACGTGGTAAAAATAAATAAATAAAATATATCATGCGTTCAGATCAAACGGATCTACTGAGACGTGATGATTATTTTTGTAGTTCATTTACGCGTTTTATAATTTTATTTAAATGTACTACATAAATAAAATACTGTTTTTGGTTCTATTTCTAATTTATTATGAGAGAGTTTTCAAATTACAACAGTCGTGTATCAACGGTAACACACAAAGCCTCCAATAAAGTGCGTTTAACAACAAGATCTAACGCTGCAGAAAAGAGAAAAGGGAGGGGAGGTCGGGGAAAACGAGAGCGCGAATAAAACACACTTCAAATTAAACCCGTATACATTTCTAGGAGATGGGTTTTAGATTCGGGTTTTGCCCACATCTACTAGAGGATGTATGTTATGTAACTCACTCGTGTTTTCTGTGCATGAGATGGAGAATTGTAAGGATAGTGTAACGTTAAAAACTACACAAAATATCTCAAGAGTTTTCACAGAGACATTAATCGGGAGGTCTATCATAGCTGTCATAACGCAATGATATTATTAAAAGTGTTTTATAGCACTAGCCTTTCGGGTTATTGCTTATGTACTAATTGCACTGTGTTAGGAATTAGGAAGTTTTTATTTAGAGCAAGTACAATAGTATTTTCGTGGAAGGAGAGTGGAAAACCATTTAGGATAGACTACCCTCAGTGCGCCCGGCCAGGATCTATCCCCGAACTCCCCGTCTTTGGCAGTCTATTCCAACACGAGAGTAGCGCGTTTGACCATGTGACCTCTGAGAAGCGGGTATTAAAAACGTTTTGTAAAATTGAACTTTTAGTATATAAAAAAACTATATTCTACTTTCTCGTGACCCCTCAGAGGGAGGAAATATTGTTATCGTTAAAAAAAAAGTGTAATTTGAGCTTAAGATGAATTTTAACGTTTCATAGAATCCTAAGCTTGACAAAGCGGTTTTCACAGTGCTGTCAACCTTTATATATGCCTGCCTGTGTCTCAACTTAGAACAAAAACCACTACACCAATGTATATAAATTTTAAATCTAGGGTTTTGGTAAGGTTCCCAAAATGGGGTTTATAAATTTGACAGCCAATTATAAAATTAATGGTAGTTTACTCAAGAGCGAAAGATAAATATGGATTTACTAAAAATTTGATAACATTATTTTCATTAAAATTCATATATAGCCATGTTTAGTATTACAAACAAAATGGTGCATCTAATTTTTCCGGATAAAATGGCTTAGGGGGTACTTTAAATAACAAGGGAAAGTATAAAGCAAGGAGAGTTGTTCTATAGGTGTGTAAGAGACCTGCTAGGGAGAAGAGAAGTGCCCTGGAAGTGTAAAGAAGTGTTGTACACGGCGTACTTTGTACCAAATGACACACTTGTGCAGAACATTGAATGTAAGAGAGACCAACAAATTGGAGGTCATGGCAATGAAGTTTGTGAGTAGCATGTTAGATGTCACGAGGAGAAACAAGATTAGGAATGAAATTATCCGGGAAAGCGTGGGGGTACAGGGAGTATATGAGATAGTAGAGGAATCAAAACTGAGATGGTATGGGCATGTAATGAGGATGAAGACTGAGAGGATGCCAAAGAAAATGATGGAAAATTCAGTATGTAGAGAAAAGATCTCTAGGGAGGCCTAGAAAGATATTATAGCAGCAGATAATAGATAGTGCGCAAGTGAGAGGATAAGATTGGAACAATTAAAAAACGAAAAATGTTAAAAAGATAAAGGGAGATGGAGGTATTTTACTAATCTTACCCGGATATTGGCTGGAAACACTTTATGATAATAATGATTATGATGATGATGATAAAATGATGATAATGAAGAATAAGAAGAATACTATTAAAATAAGAATCACTTGTTTGAAATATATTTTTTTTAAACAAACGCTTTCTAAAATTGGCTAATAAATATTTTAAATTGAGGTTTGAATAGTGTTAGTGTAATGCTCTTTGGTGGACAGATATAACAGTTTTTCTCAATATGTTTCTGCGACGGGATTCAATATTTCATTTATCCTCTTTGATGGAATGTGATGTTCTTTTCCTATTATGTTTCTGCAGGGATGTCTATTATTTCATTTCGTATATCTTTCGAGTTTTAAGTAAATGTATACATTTTTAGTTAGAGTAAGAGTGGAAGTATGTGCGGTGAACTGTGTTATTTATTTTACACTAACTAGAAATTTAAGAGTCCTTTGTCCAGACAAGTGGAAACGGTAATGATTTGATAAATAATAATTATCATAACAACAAGTATTAAATTAAATCCTGTCCTCATTGGTGGGCACGCTGTCTCAAATTTAATAATTTTGTTTTTTGGTTGGTGAAGAAGTCAAGAGTTCGAATACTGGCTTGTTATACTGTGCGTAGTTTTTACTAAATGGTTTTCCACTCTTCCATTAAACTAATGGGGGTTATTTCGTTATATTCCACCTACCTCATCTCTATCCCATTAACGTAATTGCATGCGTAGGTCTAGAGTCTGGACGACTTGTAAAACGAAAAGCTATTAATTAATTACTTTAAACGTTTTGGGCAAACTTATTTTCTTGTTCAACCTTTTTTAATGTTATTAATTCATAGAAATATTTAAGATCATAAATAGATTATGTATTTTAATATTTTATAAAAATGTGTTTCCAATAAAAATGATTTAGATAATATATTTGAATGTGATCCTTTATATTTTCTAGAACACCCACCTCTTTAATATAGTTCCAATGGTCTTGATTTAAAAGTACCCATTAGGGCACATAAAGTATAAAAAATAATTATTTATGATGTGATATTTTTTAATTACTCTAATTATATTTATTAGAGGTATGATTTCACTAATAGGTATACATTTAGTAAGTCAATATAGCTTCTGTCTACAAATATAGAAGATACGGTATAGATTTCTGTTAGGGTCAAAAAATATTTTCGTTTCGAAATTGAGGGGGTTGAGACAAAAACATGATAAACCTCATTGACTTATATAGGATATTTTCACTATTTAAACATATATAAAATCCTCAAATCTATCTATAAAGATTAAGTAAAATATTCATGGATATTAGTTATCCTCAAAGTCTTGACTGACTATAAAACAACTTTTAGTTCAAGTGGTATGCAACCAGAAATCACTGCTATCATATTTTGTCGTCAAATTAGGGTTATCATGTTTTTGCCCCAAGCCCCCTCAATTGAAATTTTACCTTTAACAGTGATGTTATAAGAGACGAAGGTAGGACTGGGTATTGTGATCGTTCTATAATTAAGATAGATACATGTCGTATGCTGATCTATTTAGTTAATTCTTAAATTGCATGCTTTATTGATCGCCGTGTATTAATAACCACCGGTTTGAGGTTATACACATATATATGATAAAAAAATTACTCTAATGGGTGGTGATGAGGAAGGAAGAATTTTAGAGGTAATCTACCAGAATTTTCTTAGAAGAGGAGTGATAAATAGTTGAGGGAAAAAACCTCATTAGACCCGGCCAGGATTGGATCCCCGATCACCCCGTCTTCATAAAGTCAGCCTTAACACCTTCCCTTTAATCCTGAAAGCCGTACTGGTGCGCACGAGGATTTAATGTCGATTTCAGAATCGGGTTTACCTGCAATGGGGAGGTTAGGGCTCTAATTCCGTTTGCATGTACTGAATTAAGTTTATAATAAATGGTTTCCCACTCTTCCACCACTCAAATGCAGGTACGTTTCCTTAGAATTTTACATTCCTCATACCAACCTTTTTAGTGTAGCTAAATTGTTGTAGTCCTGATGGGTAATTAATTAGATATGAGCCCAAAGACACACTAACTTCAATATTTTAAAAGCTAAATGTATGTTAATCAATTTATGTTGGTGAGACTATATATGAGCGTTGACGGCTTTCCTTCATAGGGCCTTGTTATACTTCTCTTTATCTCTTTTTCTCTCTTCCTCCTCCTCTATCAAAAGCTAGAGCAGAGCTCTGAATGTGGTCTCTCACGCCTGCTATATGTCACCTGTCAGTTTCATGACTGATGGATCCGAGCCAGGGAAGTTTTAACTTGGCAGGGGGGGGGGGGGGGTTGGTACCGTAGGTCTGTTTGTTTCCTAAACCACACCACTGACCTGTCCGGTGGTCGGGTAACCGTTTGCGACCACCCCTCCCTTTCTCCCACGACTACTAATCATTATTAGAACAGTATTTAATTGACGTGATGGTAATACTGCTCTCTAGATATTGCTGAAGGATACTGGAAGCCTGTTATCATTATTTTTTTACTCGGTGACAACCTCTGAAGGTACTGCTGGTTTTGTGAAAAGAAGATTAACTTATTGTCTTCTTTGGATATATTTGACCTCATATTCTGAAGAAACTGAAGGTCTTGTAGAGAAATATTATATAAGCCCCCTTGGCAATACTTGTTAACAACTTCTGAAATAATTGAAGATTTTGGGGAATGTAGATGATATTCTATCATCTTTGGCTATACTTAGTAACACTCTATGAGGAGACTGAAAGTTTTGTGAAGGAAATATTATATAATCTTTGCTTCGGCTATATTCATGACGAAACAACCCCTGGAGGAATTTCAGGTAGTTTTATGGAAAGAAGTTTATCTCCTATCTTATTTGATTATTCTTAGTGACATCATATGACGAAATTTAAAGGTTTGAAGAGGAAATATTATCTTACTTTTCCCTCGAATATAGTCTGTGACAACATCTGAAAGAATTAATTATTTTTTCAAGTAAGTTGATATTGTCTATTTGGCTATGCTTGGTACCATCATAAGAATAAGCTTAAGCTCTTGCCATTACTTGTCGTGAGTCCTCGTGACACATTGAATGTGCAAGTTGGTGACATCACCGGAGAATCAGACACATGCATGCTCAGCGAGATTTCTCTAAGCTGATCAAGATAAACTTATTTGTTTATACTATATTCAAGAGTTCCCATACTTTTTAAACCGTAGGAGCACTTATAAAAAAATGCTTAAGCCCAGATTTTTTCTCCACGCTTATAATATTTAATAGCCTGCTTCATTGGCCACATGGTTTAAGGCGTCATTCTCAAAATACTTAGAGTGCTGATCGATGATAAGGATATCAGGGTTCAAATTCCGTTAGGTTTACTGAGGGTGGTTTTCTAAATGGTTTTATACTCTTCCCCCACGCAAATGCAGGTGCACTCCTTCTAATTCAGCCTTATTCATCCCCAACTCACTATCATTGTTATTACATATGTGTATAACCTGAACAGGTAGTAAGACGCAATGGTAAAAAAAAATTACAGTTAAATTACACAAATTATATAAAAGTATAAAATCAACAGAAATCATATTAATTTCGTAGTCTTACTGTTGAGCACCACTGTCCTACAATAAGCATGCAGTCCCTTCAAATTATGTAGCTGAGTGTTGAAATACTTCCAGAAAGAATTAATATTTCTTATCTGGTATTAAAACTTGTATTTAATAATGGGTACAACGAATCAATTTCCTTCCCTTCAAAGAAAGTAAATGTGTACGAATCCTTAGGCAAAACGTGTTTCCTTAGAATAAATCAAAATCAAATGAAAACTTAAAATCAGTTGGGAAAATAGGGTTTTCTTTGGAAACTAGTCAAACTAATATTTTTGACAAACCTTAATGTTTAGTGGTCGTTTGACAAAATTGGTTAAGATATTTTCTCATAATTATATATAAATATATCCATATATATTTATTTAGCACCGCGTCTGACTATGCCTTCGGGTTATACGACTCATAATTACAATTACCGTAAAAAGCCCTATCAATTTATATATACAACAGAAGCAAACATATTTTAATACAAAGAAGATGAAGGGAAAAATTCAACAATGCAAATATATGTATATATATTTTTAACCTAATATAATCGGTTTGTTTGATACATATACAAATAATTAACGTAGTTTTTCTATTTGTTGCATCATACCACTAGAGCAAGAATTTAGTTTGTATTACTTGCTAAACAAATAATTCTAAATACACACACACAACACACACACACATATATATATGCAGTATTTATTATATATATATGCAGTATTTGAGTACTATTCATAACCTCTATCTGGTAATTAAGTTATTTTCTTCAGAACAAAACTTCACACCACTACAAAGATATTTGGTTAGTATAATTTAGTGCAAGTATTGGCCATCAGCTATTTAATATATATAGTCTAAGAGAATAAACTAGTGACCTTAAAGGAAATACGGAAAAAATCATTTGAAAATAGGACCATAATAATTATGAGTCAATGGTGCCACCTACCACACACCCAGCCCTGTCAACAAAATGTAAGTTAAACCAAATTTAGTTATTTAAGTTGATATAACAGCTATGATAATTTATTTGAAAAATAAATCACTAATTTTTTACTACCATAATATTAATTTGTTTTACCCTATGGAACATTTGATTTCTGATTATTAGTTTTAAACATTATATTTGTTTTATTGTTTGACCAAAGTATATTAAAGAGTAATACATTATTTAAGGTTCTTTACATCTTCATGTTATTCATACAAGAGATTTGAGCAATCGAATACGTGTTACTTTATAATAGAGGTTTAAAACCACTTTGAAATGATAGCACATTTATATTTCATCCTGAGTCACGTAGTAGCTAATGGAATTTTGATGGATCACTAACAGTTTATATATTGTACAAGCGTAGTTTTATTGGCTACATGTAGACTGATTCATTACAACTTTATTATATCTTCATCGATCATAACAACATACGGTAAGAAGTCATCGATCATTTCAGACATTATCTGTTCACAATTATTGTTATAATTATTATTTGATACTCATAACGATGGCAGGTGGTCAAAAACGTAAAACTCATTAGATCTGGTTTGCTGGCTGAATGGGAAGGTAGGAGTTTGAATCCTGGCAGGGTCTATCTATGGGTTTCTCGCTAAATTGTTTCCTACTCTCCCTCTACGCGAAAAAAAAGGACATATCACTTTAAATTATACCTTTACCCATTATATTTGAAGGGAAAAAGGACGTCCTTCAATGAATAAAATAAATAGTCAAGAGTGAGTAATAAATAGCTTATAGCCCTAACTGGTACGTGGTGTTAAAATATAAAGTTTTTATTTCGTTAAGGTTTTATGTATGATATACAAACACAAAGTATATATATATATATTATATATAAAATACATATATTAAACTATATATATATATATATATAGTTAATACGTATATTATCTGTTTATACACATATATATTTAATGTAAACACATATAATTATATATCTACCATGAGGATATATATATATATATATATATATATACAGTGCAAACAAATATATATCGGGTATTTACTGTGCAAATAAGTAAACCAACTATATCCAGATGTAGAGTAATACTAGTGGATCGTTACAACTATGGCTGCATATGATTAGACTAAAATATAGATTACTCGAAATTTTTTATTGGGAAATTACTTCATATAGCCTAATAAGCTATCACTCAATTCTCTAGATAAAAATATACTGATCAAAGTTCATCAACTTTACATAAACCGGCCCCGTGGCGTGGACCTGTATACGGGCCTAGAGGTCACGTGTTTGATTCCCAGACCTGTACCCTGGGCAACGTTCTGTGCCTCCAGGGTGGATAATAGTATACACATGGAGTCGAACGAACCTAGATGTCATGTCCCTCCCGGTTATATATGTAATACGATAAAAAAAACACAATCTACATTGCTTGTGAAACAGTGGTTGTTAGAGATTGAGTGTGAGTGAGTTAATGTGATCGTGTGGGTGTGAGCGAGTGAAAGTGATAGAGTGTGTGTAAAAGATCTGAGGTGGGAAATAGAGAGTGTATGAGTTAGAGAAATATTGGAGATAGAGAATGTGTCTGAGTGTATGAGGAGATAGTATTTGAGAGGGTGTGTGAGAGGGTGGGTGAGAGAGTACAGTATATGAAAGAGAATGTGTTTGTGTGAAACTAGGTGTATGTAAAAGAGAGTATGTGTGAAATAGGTGTGTGAGATCTAAAGTGTTTGTGATAAACTGTGTGAAAAAAGTATTTAAGAGGAAGTGTGTGTGAGAAATAGTGTGAGAGATCAAATGTGTGTGAAATAAGTCTGTGTGATAGAGTGTTTGAGAAAGTGAGTGTTTGTGAGAAAGATTATGAGTGAGAGTATGTATGCGAGAGAAAGATTAGGACAGAGATTATGAAATAAAGAGATTGTGAAGGCTTGAGTGAGAGAGAACTAGTGTGTGAGTAAGAGAGAGAGCTCGAGTGTGTTAAAGGGAGTGTGAAAAATAGTTCCTAAGTAATATAGTGTGTGTGTGAGAGAGAAAGAGAACGTACATGTATGTAAGAGAGATTATGTGAGAGATAGTGTGTAGGAGCGAGAGAGTGAGTGTAAGAAGATAAGAGTACACAAAATATTACTTTGGAATATTATCTACTCAAAACCGAGTGGTAACATGAAAACATAATTGAACTTATCTATATTGAAATATGGTTTGAAAAAATTAACACAAAAACCTCTAATTAAATAATTAAATGATTATTCAAACACATTTCAAAAGCACTTTATCCATTAATTTAATGTATAATACAAACCCAAACATATTTAAACATTGTATCGTTTCACATGCGTGAAAAAAATCGTAAGAAAATATTTTCGCAAAGTATATTACTTAACCTTTTACGTTGCAAACTCTACTCAATATTGTTTATTTAAATGCGCATTAACAATAACAACATTCCAATAAAATAAATTATTACCCAGTATAGGAAATTAATTCCCTCAATCAAAGAATATACCGGTACTTAAAAGGTGTGTGAGAACGTCCGTTTTTGATCAGAGGTAGATATTCAAAAATAAAGAAGAAAAAAGTATCAAAGTAAATAAAACAATATATGTAACCTATAACCTAATATCATTAGCACATTAGCACATTCTTAATTTTGCCATAATTTGTATATTTGTTGCACCATACAACCTAAGTAAGAGTGGAGTTAATGTTTTTAACCAAGATAAATATTTTATTTACAGAATGAGTTAATATTTATAACCAAAAATTAAAATTTCTTTACATGTATAAAACATTGCACAAATATGGGTTTCCATAGTGTTATAAAAAATTGAAAGCTTAAAATCAGTTGAAAATTATGGTTTTCTTTGTAAACTAGTCAACTTAATATTTTTGACAAAATTCCGAACCCCTAACCTTAAATATGAGTGGCCGTATGACAAAATTGGTTAAGACATTTTCTCGTAATTATTTATTTAAATATTTAGCACCGCGTCTTACTATGCCTTCGGGTATACGACTCATAATTACAATTACCAGTAAAAGCCCTATAAAATCTATACTTATAAAATAACATGTCCTGACTGACTGACTGACTGATTAATCATCGCCGAGCGCAAACTATCAAGGCTACAAGCATGAAATTCGGACTGTATATTATTTTGTTATGTAGGCACCCACTAAGAAAGGATTTTAGAAAATTCCACCCCAAAGGGGTCAAATAGGGGATGATAATATGTATGAAAGTCCGTCATTTTGAAAGTTACATAAACAACATTTTGTATTTCGGTTATTGACGTAAAACAAATAAAACGTGTTTCAGAAATTTTGGAAATTTTATTTAATAAGGGATGAAAAAGGTCGTGAAAGTTTGTATCGGACATGCATTATTTTTGATCTGAGGTCAAGTTATGGTCATCAACGTAACGTAATATTTTAAATTAATCTGTAAATACATATGTATATTTTCGTATTTGTATATAATCAACTTCCACGCGAGCAAAGCCGCGGGCAACAGCTATCTAGTTATATATATATAAACAGAAGCAAACATTATTTAATACAAAGAAGATGAAGGGAAAAAATAAAAAATGCAAATATAAATATATATATATATTTCAACTAATATAATTGGTTTGTTTATAGATATACAAATTATTAACGTAGTTTTTATATTTGTTGCACCATAGCACTAGAGCAAGAATTTAGTTTGTATTATTTGTAGCCAGAGAGAAATATTCAATTAACAGATAAACATTCAGTCACAAATCAGAGTTTCCATGGTGATGTAAACAAAGTATAAAAAGCAGAAAATTATCTGGGAAAATAAGATTTTTGTTGGAAACTGCTATTATTTTCCGACATCACGGACCCATATCCTTTAAAATGATAGATCCTTTGTCAAAAATCTTTTCAGCCTCTTCCTCGTAATTTCTTATGCTGGAAAACGGCTTCACAAATTATAATATATAAGAATTTTATTGTTAAAAGCCTATCTATTTAACTAAATACTCTAAATTTTAAAGTGTAAAAGATTTTATTTTTCAAAATGGTTAAAATAAAAAAACAATTATCAAGTATTAATGATATTTTCATTGTAATTAGGCTCTCTCCTATAATGAACTACAAGAAAATAAAACCAGTTTAAAATATGAAAAATGGGTAAATTGGAATATAATGAATGACTACCCTAAAATATTAATAGTTGAAGTTACATCCATATTGAAGGAAAGAAGACCCCCCCACCCCCCCACCCCAAAAAAAAACCCAAACCTACACAACTCTCTATATTTACATGACATGTAGAGCATATATTTGATCGAATCGATGTATGTTGAAAATATTGTATTCAAAATTTATTGTGAAACTTTAATAAAATTAGTGAATAGACTTTTAAATAAACATTAAACAAATGTCCTAACAATATTTCCCTTATTGGTTCTTTAAAAATGTGTATAATTTGAATAACAAATTACCTAAATCTATATTCTTTAAATTGTAAAATGACACTTGCTACGCCAATGCTCTAACCGCTGATTTATTCAAGAATGGTTCCGTACCCAGGGCCATTTTTCACTCATATTTTAAGGCAAAATCTGTGATGGACATGTGGAAATCGTCAGCTACAAAACTTTAGTTTTTGTATAATATTTTCACCAACTTACATGTATGAGTTATTTCCATTTCCTACATTATTATTATTATTATTATTATTATTATTATTATTATATATATTATTATTATTATTATTAGCACCTCGTCTTACTACCCATTCGGGTTATACGCACTTACGCTAATGTGTAAATGGTAGGGTGATTGTGAGATGAAATGAAGGACCTACAGTTTAACGTGGAATCCGAACCACGGTGGAGGCCTGGCATTCCCCACATTCACAAGATGTCTTGTCAGAGGTGAAGGAAGGGTTTGATAATCAGATAAATCTGTGCCGGGACCGAGGATTGAACCCCGGCCGCCAGCAAAGAAATCTGACACCTTACCCCTTGACCACCAGGTCACTGTTGTCCTTTATACATTTGAATTACATTATTAAACTTTCTATTTCATTAAAAAAAATCACAAGAGGAACTGTATTGGTGTATGTAACATTTTCCTATAAAAATAATACATGATTTATAACAAAAAATATATATTATGCACTACTCAAAAGTTTTAAAACAATCTTAATACCAAGGGGTATGTATGACACATAGCTCATTATAAAAAGGTTTTTAGTGTAATGAGTTGTTTTAATTTATACATATTTGTGTACATTTACATCCTAATAATACACACATTTAAGTCCTAAATATATATAAACTAATGCTAAATAGCTTATTAATATATTCTAACTATATAATTTATATTCTAATGATATATGGGCCTATATAAGAGTGATATATGCTATTATAATTATTATTATTATTATTATTATTATTAGCACCGCGTCTTACTACCCGTTCGGGTTATACGCACTTACGCTAATGTGTAATGGTAGGGTGATTGTGAGATGAAATGAAGGACCTACAGTTTAACGTGGAATCCGAACCATGGTGGCAGCCTGGCATTCCCCACGTTCACAAGATATCTTGTCAGAGGTGAAGGAAGGGTTTGGAAATTAGATAAATCTGTGCCGGGACCGAGGATTGAACCTCGGCCGCCAGCACAGAAGTCTGACACCTTACCTCTAGACCAGATATATGCTATTAACATATTAAATAGTACTATATATATGTTTATATATATTTCGAATAAATTCGCATATATATTCAACATAATTTCGTTGTTTTAAAAGAATCCCCTTAACTCAGATTTAAAAATGAGAGCAAAGTACACATTTTGATTGCAACCTTTAGATAATAACAAATAAAATAATAGTGATCAAGCTGGAAATAAAATCCCCGTTGTTATTTTCTGTTGTTTTTCCATAGCGTTATATCTTTTGAGTTCTAATTATGGCTTACATCTCCAGGCATATGCGGTTTGTTGAAAGAAACTGCCAGCAACAGCATTTTATTCAAAGGTCATTAGGTTTAGTTTGTCGAAAGAACATCGTATTACATCAGGTAATAAACATGCAGGGTTAAGCCTTTCACCTATGTGCATATTTGTTAATAACTAAATATGTGTTTATCTGAACTACAGCTTTTGAAGCCTTCAGGAAAGGTGGTTGACCAAATTCTTCATCCTTGTGCTTAAAAGAGAAATCTATACTAATATTATAAAGAGGAAATATTTGATTTTTTTGTTGTTGTTTGTAATGGATAAATTCAAAAAAATTTCTGGACCGATTTAAAAAATTCTTTCACCAATATAAAGATACGTTATCAGCGAGTAACTTAGGCTATATTTTTTTTGAAAATTTAATTTATTCCTCATAAAAATGTCGATAGTATATTATATAGTCGTTGGAAAATAAGTTGTTGAAGGGAAAGTGGGGTTGGTGAAGGGGGCTAGAGGGTAGGGGTGAGGAAAGGGGAATGAATGAAAATAGGAGGAAGGATAAAAAGAGGGAGGGGGCTATATAGTGATGGTAGGACTGTATTTTAAAAAAATAATAAAAAAAGTTTTGTTTTTATATTGAAATGATGGATGATTTGAAGCTTTGTTTAACAGGATTCTTTACAATAATTTTTACGGGGAATGGGGCTAGTATTATATATTTTGCCTATTCTTATACATAAAAACCTCACTATATAATTACGATATACTTAAGTTCTTTAAACGTGGCTATTGTCTGTGACAACATGATTTAAGGCATTTGATTCACACCATTGATGCATTAATCTAGTCCGGAATCGCATTACCACTATTTTCTTTAAATCCTAACATATTGGTTACATATTAAGTTAAGACGTTTATAACGATGGTGTTGAGCAAACACTCCCGTTACTTTGGAATGTAGTTTTCTTACTTTGACAAAATACACTTTAGCCCGATCTTATAATCTAAGTCAGGGTTCACAAACTCACGGCCCACGGGTTGAATCCAGAATGTGAGTCATATCGAGCTGGATTGCTTCTCCGCAATAATTTTATATTAGAATTGGTTTCCGGCCTGAGGTCATTATCAACACAAAAATAATAGTAGTTTAATTGTATGTGTGTACATAATTTAGAATAACAAAAAATGCAAATATCAATTTCAAATTTGTCTATTTAGTTTATAGCATTAAATACTTGATTATGGGATTTTTTCACATTATTTAATAAATACTGTTTTGAACAACTTTTTTTAGATTGTACCCCTTGGCCACGACTAAAAGTTTAATGTACTCCCAAGATAAAAAAAAATCCAAATTAAAGGTTTAAAAAAGCTATATCCCATGGTGTATTATTGATTCATTTAATCTAATGGGAAAAATTATCTGTAATAAAAATCTTTCAAATGTGACAAAGCTATTTAGAGAAAATCCTACTGTTTAGCCTTAGAATTATCTCTTATTGAGAATTGTAATGATAAGTATAAAAACATAATTTACTGTAAAAAGTCTGTAGAAAAGTCTTATACAATTTCTTCACAAATTATTTCAAAGATAAATAATAATAATATTTAGCACCGTGTCTTACTAACCGGTTTCAAAGATAAAGAATTAAAGTAAACCTAAACACAATATTTTCGAATCAGAATTTAAATTGTAGTTCTAGGGCTGATATTTATGAATCCCAAATATTTTCAGTAAGAGGGGTGTGTCTGTATATCGTGTCACAACTTTTTGATGTCTGGTTGTCCAGCTGAATTTTTCAACCGGAGGTCTAGCTCCAAATTTATCCTATTGCGGTACTTATTTTTTAGGTACACCATGGATGAAAAACCACTCTCATAGAGATATGTTGTTGAGAAAGGCATCATTAATGTAATGGATGTATGTAATGCGATATGTGAAAATTCTTTCGGCCTTTGAAACTAAAAGTCTGCCAAAGATCTGCCACAGAAGTTTTCTTGAGACTGGATTTGAGAGTTTCATCACAGGAAAGTTCAAAAGTTTAGTTCGTTGAAAAGAAGTTTGGTTGAATTGAGTCTTCCACTGTAAAAAAAGGGTCTTGCATCCAGAACTCGATCCCTACATTCTCAGGAAAATATTCCCCAAAGTCTTCAATCAAATCCAGACAATCTCTTATGTCGTTGACAACAGAAGCATGAAGCTCAATATCATTTTGTTCTACGAAATTTTCTAAAGATGGGAAGAATTACAGTTGTCTCTTCACTACTTCTTTTGCAAATTTTTTTGCAAATTGAAGTTTCTTTTTTATGGCTTTTATTTTGTCATGAATCATGAAGGGTGTTGTGTTTTTACCCTAGAGGCCTTTATTAAACTCATTCAGTCGCTGAAATACGTCAACCATGAAAGCTAGCCTGCACAGCCACTGCTCATTTGTAAATCTGTCACATAACTCACTCTTGCCGTCAAAGAGGAAAACTAACTTTTTGTCTCATTTCATTCAAACGAGCAAGATAATTTCGTTTGGAAAGCCACCTTAACGCGCATTATATGTTTAAATAACATTATCATAAATAGGCCGATATATAATGCATAAATACAAATAGATTAACACTAATTAATATATAAACTTCACCGCAATATATCTCTACAACTGCATTGCGAGTTTGAGTAATATTGTTGAGAGAGAGAGAGAGAGAGAGCGGAATATGTCACCAGTCGTGACTGTTCAGGAAATATGCTGAAGTTACTTTAAATATAAGCAAGATAACTGCTAGTGTCAAGTAGAGGGTTGAAAATTCTCAGAAATCAATCTCCAGCCGAGAGCACATAGGGGAAAAAGATTGGTGGAAATAACCAGATAACGGTAAAAGCCAAAAATTAGGGTTTTCTAAAGTCCTTTATCATTTTGCCAACTTTCCCTTGAGAGCTACTCGCGTAACCCAGTTTGAGAACCGCTTGCTTAAGTATTTCGCTGACCCATCTAAACAACAAAGAGAATATAAGTTTTAAAATATTTTAAATATGCATTAATGATTTCAAATACAAACCAACAAATAGCTAATCGAGTTACATCGGTGGGTACGCGGATTAAACGACAAATTCTAATGGTCTATTTGGTTAGTTTCCGAGAGGTCGGGGTTAGAATCACAGTTGGATACATAAAGAATGTTTAGTGCAATAATAATATAATAATATAATAATTAGCACCGCGTCTTACTACCCGTTCGGGTTATACGCTTTAAGTACTAATTACGCTAATGGATTAAGAATTGGGAGGGTCGAATTAGAGGAAGTGAACCCACATTTGCGTGGAGGGAGAGTGAAAACCATTTAGGAAAACCACCCCCAGTTCACCCGACCGAGATTCGAACCTCGATCTCCCCGTCCTCAGTAGTCGAGCTCAACATGTTTAGCGCGTTAGCCAACTACGCCACCGAGGCAGGTTTTAGTCCTATATAGTTTCCCACATTCCTCAAATCAAATATGATTACCATTTCCTCTAAATAATATATTTTTCATATTTTACCTACTAGTACTACCATTTATGAAAAACTCCCCCTTAGTGCACTCGATCGGTATTTGAACCCCAATATTCCTGTCATGGGATGTATAGTCTATCAAAATTGTAGAGCCTTGGACCATGCAGCCACCGAGGCAGGTTACCGTAATAATAAATGGCTAAGTTGTGTTTTTGCTTATTATTATGTTCAGACTATACACAGTAATCTGTTGTCAAAAGCCTCACCCCCCCCCCCCCAACCCCCTGCCTGAACAACTGACACGGGAGTGCTCCTGTACACAAGCATATATCTCTACCTGAGCATCATCCTAAAAAAAAATCACGTTCTGTCAGATACCGTGACATAATATTAGGTGTCATTCAAATAAACAAACAACATTCCAAAGTATTTATATAAGGCATTGAAATGAAATTAAATTTGGTTTTACATTTCCTTAAGGAAATACGATCCCTTCTGGTTATTAGTTGTTGGTTCTTAACAATATTTTTTTACTTTCCATCCAGAATATTTGCATATATCTATATTAATGTGGAAGGAGAAATTATGAGGAAATGTACACGCATTTTATTGAATAAAGAGTGGGAAAGGATTATAGAAAACCACTGTAAATTCATCACACTTGGATTCGAATCCCAACATTCCCATTTCTAGCAAAGGATACCAGATGATATTTACGTTTCGTACACTGGCTCATCAATGTGGTTAGTTTAAAGGTTCTTCAAAAGTATTATCTTAAAAATTGTATTATTTAAATATTGTCTTGTTTCTAAATGATTACCAGTTCATTCTGTCTTTGACATAAGTTTCATTCTATAATGGTTTTCAGCCCTATTTTGGTGAAATACCTTAGTGTTTATCCGCTGTTAATCTAATTCGTTAAAGTAATTGATTTTTTGCACAACCTAGGCTAAACAAAGCACGCTGGCTTTGAGTTTATTGTCAGGTAACTTTAATTTTATAACATTATTAAATAATTATACATAATTTAATTTTCCCTTGTATTCATAAGACTTCATGGTAATACTTTTAGTTTTACAAACTCATTTTAAAAAATTTAAGAAGTTAATCTATTTATCAAAATAGACTACATTTCTGTTTATTTTATATTTTATATTAATATGATTTTATTCGTCTAATAGACATCTTTATTTTTAATTTGTTATTAAATGTATGTTAATTTAGTTCTTTTATAATAAATCTGAATATTTAAAAAACATATACTATGAACCCAATTTCCCTACTTTTCTAAAAATTATATTTTGTTTGTGTGCACTGCCAATATTACTCATATAAGTTATCCTTTTATTACACGAATGGAGTAGGGATGAGTAAGATATAATTTTAAAGAAGGTTCGCCTGGATTTGTGTAAAAGGAGATGGTTGGTAAACCTTTTATAAAAACACTTTCAGTACACCCTTGTGGAATTCAAACCCGGTCTCCCTAACACCAACAAAGCGTTTGAGACTAGGTTGACACCAATAAAAGTAAAGAAATATGTATACCCTATATATTTGTTGTCCTGTTGATTACTTAGAAAATGTCCAAAATTATATGATATGATTTTGTTTTGTGACTAGACATCATATTCTATTTTAAAATGTGAATTCCGAAATATTTAAAATAGGATGAAGTTACCAGAGTCTTTTCACTGGATCATTATTTTTTTTTTCAACTGGCCAACAAACTAAACAAAGTTAAATGCATAAATCTTTGCATATTTGAACATAAAAGCCACAAATATCTACATAACTAAAAGCTTTTATAAAATCTAGGCCTAAGAACTCTTAAATTTTAAAATCATAAATCTAAAACAATTATTTAATTAAATTGTATTTTATTTTAATAATTTTTGAAATGATGTCCTTGACAGGAATTTGAAATTTGTACTTTTGAAATAAAATGTCATTGAAATATTCTAATCAAGTATATCTTCTCCATTTTTCACCACGTTTTACTACCCAAGGGAATACACATTATACTACGCATAACATTATTGGAATAAGGAAGGGTGAATTTAGAAAAAATACAATCTTAGTACATCCGGATGTGATTTGACTTTGACCTAGCCGTCATCACTATATCAGACTAGATTAGACTGACCTTTATTCCACATGCCCACAGGTGTAATATTTCTAAAGTCAGCTTTCAAAACACGATTTGAATATACTAATTAATACACCAGTAAATATAATAGGTCAATATTGGGTCTGAAATAATATACACTATTTGATTAAAGAAGTTGATAATTTATAATCTTGTCCACATTATTATATTCAGACTCACTTTTCTATTGTCCTTAATAATTATTCTAAAATTATACAAATTTAACGCTTATAATAAAATGAGTATAAAATTTAAAATTAACATATTTATAAATTACATTAAAATGAACATATTTCCTTAATAGGTGAAGGATTTGAGAGTTCAGCTTGTTACTTAAATATTTATTATCTTTGGTAGGAGAAGTATACACTTGTATAATTAATTATTGTACATCAATGGCGAAGTTTAAGAAATCGAAATTATATATAGGTTAAGATAAGTCGTAATTTTTTTTTAATTTACACCTTAACACGTGAACAGGACCATGGATCGTTGGATTAGCTTAACAATGCTCCAACATTTAGTGATTCATGACATTTCCCGTTCAAAAGAGTGATTCTTTATTAATATTTTAAGTTCGAGTCTGTACCTAAGACACTGCTGACTTGGAATATGATATAATTGATAACACGTAGTAGACGATTATTTATACACGTCCATCTCAAACTCTGCCTTAAAATGAGAGTGAAAAATGACCCTGTGCACGGGAAGAATTATGGAGAGCTCAGTGACAGAATATTGGTGCTTTAAATTATTTTTCAGTTATAAATTATCGGACCCGTGCCTTTTCTTATCGATAAGAACGGTACCCACATGTGAAGTCATGGCAGGCCAAGGTAAGATATCCCATGTTAATAAATCTACATTTTATTCAGCAAGTTTTAAAGATACAGGCCCTACCGTTGAAACAAATAACCAAAATTTCTTAAGTAATTCTATAAATACTCCTTCGTTATCACAAAATTATTATTTTTATTTTCAAGTAGTTCTCTTGTAACACCTTTTTTTATAAATCCTCTACAACTTAGGCTACTTGTCTTGGTGTTAAGAAATAGGCCAGTAGGACCCTTCCTACCAGGATGTAGATGGAAAAACCTTTGAAAACACATATCTATATAGAATAGGAAACAATAAATGAGTTAATTTTTAAAAAACAATTCAAAATTGTCATGGTAAAAATAGTTTAGTGACTATGTAAACTCGTCAGAGGAAGAGGGTATAGACTATCAGAAGATAAACAAGAGGCTTTACAGAGTGAAGTGCTTATTTTACTCTCTCTCTTTCTATTCTGTAAATTTCCGTTTAAATGTGATAGTGCTTTAATGTGCTTAAGTGCTTCAGGTCAAGATGCAATCCGCCTCGTAAAATAGCTTCGATATATCTAAATAAGCAACTTCATCAAGAGTCCTAGGATTGAATCCTTTGTTTAGGTGTCATTTTTAAAATTTACTAATTTGAATAATATGCTACCAGCAGCTACTCTAGAGTCTCTTGATACTATTTTATCTCTTCGTGCTCAAGATCAAAACTTTGTCATTGTGGTACCTCAAAGCTTTTTACTACCTTGTCTACGCTCTGATCCGGTGGTAGATTGACTTGGAATGCCGAACAATAGTGCCTCGAAGCAACAAACAAAAAAAAATATATTAACTCTCAGATAAACATCAAGAGTTTCTGGACAGTTTAGTCTGAAAATCTTGAAGGAAATTCATGATTTTCGTTTGGCGTCTCGGGCCGTAAACCTAAAATACATCACGCGATTTGCATGTAATTTCTTATTCTTACAAGGAAATTCAAAGGTTTTGATCTCTATCAATGAATTATATTACTTAGTTTATTATTCTTGTGACGTTTTCATTTCTATCTGCCACATTCATTTATTTAAATTAATGTAAAGTATCGTACTTTAATAGAGTCAGGGTCAGTAATGTTTGAGGTAATCAATATGAAATTGGTGTTTCTTTTTATGTTATCTCAATTTTCTCTTCCCACACAATTTATTTTAAATGTATATTTTTCATCCACACCATCATAATATCCATCTGGGTCATACACCTTTACATTCACTAATGAGGTAAGGATTGAATCTTAGAGCATTGTACTCTCATTCGTATTGAGAGAAAGGGAAATAACATTTAGTATAAACCACCGCCGGTACATTTAGCTGGAAATTGGGCCGCAGCATCAACATTACCAGCAAACCAGACTAAATGAGCTTGAAATTTACACAACGCGTTTACCTACCAATAAAGCTCGCAATCAATTTAAAATATTTATATTACTATATAGGGATATAGCCAGAGAATTTTCTTGGGTGAGAGAGGGGAAGAAGAAAGAGATAAAATCAAATTTTGACAAAAAGATATAAACTTCTATTTTTTGAGAGTATATAAGAGTTAATTTAAATTCCATGTTGTATCTTTTGTGTAAGATTTTTTTTATTATTGTTTAAATTGATTTTCTTGAAATGTTTAATCAATCTTCTATTCCATATATTAAAATGAGTTGGTGTCTGTATGTCATTCTTTAACTCGAAAATCACTGCACTGATTGCGCTGAAAACTCTCATGGTTAACACATAGGTCATATATTTTCTTCAACAATTCAATAAAATTGATGTCTTACAAATATTTTAACTTACCATTTGATCAATTTTTTATTATCCTATTGATTGTAGTAGAATTCACTCTTTTTTGACTTATTGATCGGCAAGTCAACTGCAATCCTAAATAGTAAGTAAACTACAGGATACATTTCAACCTAAAATCCAAAGAGTAACCAAATTTTGTGTTTGTTGTTTTGTATTCAATTAAGACGAAAAATCTTGTTTATCTAAAATAATAAAACTTATATACTACATAAGTTACGATCAAAATCTTTATTTGATTTGATCTTACATTTACATAATACATAATATTTAAACAAATATATTAATTATCTCATTAAAAGGCAACTTAAACTCCAGATAATACAAGGAAATTATCAAATAACTACCATTCTTGAAGATGTGCACCTCAGTCCTTTTTTTTTATCTATATTGAGAACTTAACGCCTTGTTAGTATGATACCTTCAACCTCTTTACAATTAATTCAGTTAAAACATAAACCAATAAATAAACTAACATTTGGAAAATATTTACGTGCTGGAGAAATATTAGGGTGCGCATTTCAGATTTACTATCTTCAACCTTACATAACATTTTGAGTTTAAATCCTTGGGTATAAGGAGATTCTAGGATACATGAGAATTTTTAAATTTTTTATTAAAAGACTTTTTTAAGAAATAACAATATCTTCATTTATAAAAATAGAGTTTAATTTTATTCACATGATGACCTAAACCATTCTTCAATATCTGTCAAGGTTATCCCGAAATTTAATGACAACCTTTTTTCTCTTCATTTAAAAAGTTTCTTGTCTGCTGCCACCATGTTTATGACAGATAATCAAGAACAGTAGGTATCACTATGAGTATGAAATTATAGTCTCTCTTATATTCGGGTAATATTTTATTTATTTTGGCCAATAAAATATTTGTTATAAGAACTATAAAAACACTGCTCTCGATGCGACCCCTGGACAGCACAGTAAATCACATAATGAGATATGTGGATGGTTCCAAAATCAGAATGTACTCAATGAAACTTGAGAATTTGACACATGCACATTTTTTTAACTTCTGTATATATTTCTAGCCTTACTGTTGACTCACCCATTCGCCGAAAAACCAGTGCAGAACAGAAACGTGGTCACGTGACGTGCTCTAAGCAAATCACAAGATCTACGCTTAATCGGCGCGAGCTGTTCTGCTGAAGTTCAAAATTATCTACTTTTTCCGCTCCGCTCGAGATGTTAAGCACAGGAGAACCAGCCATTTCAAATCAGTGCGCATGCGCATTTTTCAACGCATGCGTTAAATAGCCAGAAGCTAGCAGACATCTTTGTTGGCCGTTATGAGGAGATTTGAAATAACCCGCTAATGTAAAGCGTGTAGGCCTATATCTATGTATGTAATGGGCCACGACTGAGCCTTATAGTTCGAAAACATCCATCAAGAGAATGATCTAAAACATATGTCTATATACAATAAAATAGAATATGTTGATAAACATTTGTTTTAAGCTTTCGTTGCAATGCATCATGGGTCAACATAGAGCGTGTGAATTGTTGCTTACTCAAGAAGATTCTGCTTTCTATTTTCGGAGAACGTTTGCATAAAGCTTTACTCCTAAGAATGCGTGACTTCTGCCAAGGTAGCTCCAAAACAAAAAATAATAATATGGTCAAGTATGGAACAGTCTTGCGTAATAAAACAAACCTAAAGATGTGCTTCCCTTATTTGTTAATTTATTTATATATTATATATATTATTCAACTTTGGATGTAGTGAACTCAGTTTTAGTGAACATAAGGCTACAATTAACCTTATTAATTTATTCTAAGACATATAAATTTCAATAGAGCCTATGTGTTAAGAATTTCGTTTAGTATGAAACATAAGTCTATGAACATAAAATCAAAATGTCCGCGGAAAAAAAATGTAATTCCAGAAATGCAACTCTTTGAAACAAACCTACATTGGTGTAAGAACTTAAGACTTTAAAAACTGTTTCCACGCCAGAGTTATTAATTTGGAAGCACATAAAGCAATTAATATTAGCACCGCGTCTTACTACCCGTTCGGGTTATCGCTTTTAACTACTAATTACGCTAATGGATTAGGGAATTGGGAAGGTCAAATTAGAGGAAGTGAACTCGCATTTGCGTAGAGGGAGTGTGGAAAAACCATTTAGGAAAAACTACCCCCAGTTCACCCGACCGAGATTCGAACCTCGATCTCCCCGTCCTCAGCAGTCGAGCTCAACACGACAAGCGCGTTAGCCAACTACGCCACCGAGGCGGGTCATAAAGCAATTAAAATGATAGAATGCGAAGGGGATGAAAGGCTGAGTGCAGACAGCCACTGCAGCCCACCATTGGGACTTAAGCTTTTTAACCCAGTTGCAGCAAGCAAAGACAGACAGGTTACTTCGTTGAGTTCTATAATCTTTGATGAAAAGACATGGAGGAATTTGTTAGGGGTCACTATTCATAACTTCTTCTGGCACGCTGGTTTAGCTACTTGTTGTTTGACTTCCGATGCAGAGGATGAGATGTCACTCAAATAACTGCTTATCGATATGAACTATAAAGTATTTTGTTTGTTTTTGGCATCACGACTTACTACCGTTCGGGCTTTGTACTAAATACTAACTAAGAAAATGTGTTAGGGATGAGTAAGACTAGACTATAGAGGAATTGTAGCCGTATTTGAGTGGAGGGGTAGTGGAAAATCATTGAGGAAAAACCACCCTCACAACACCCGAACAAGATTAAAGCCCCGATCTTCCCACCATCAGCAATTTAAAAAATCCTAAGCTAATAGAATAAATTGCTTCCAGTATATTATAAAAATGGAGTATTTATATATATGTATGGGGACAACCTTAAATAACTAAAAGCGTCTAAACATTTATAATTTAAAAACAAGGATCAATAGATTGGGTTAAGGGAGGGGTGGAGTGGGGATTGGAAACTACATAAACCTTAAAGAAAAAAAATGTGATTATAGAAAATTGAAATTTATTAGGAAGGTGTAGGTATTATTACAAATAACTAAGAAAAGTATACAAGTTTTTTAAAGTCTATAATAAATATTTATAAAATAGGGAAGAAGGGTGACTGAAATTTCTTAAACTAATCTAAAAAAAGCTTCTATGTGTAGAAAATTGGAATATTTTAATAATTTTCGTACAAATAACACCACAAATTATCAAAAAATAATGAAGATTTTAAATAGGAAAATTGTATCAAAGAAATAACGGGCTGAAAATCTCAAAATCTATGATAAAAAACTGCTTATTTTTGTAGAAGGAAATTAAAATTGTGCAGGTAAATTGTATGGACCTATCTGTATCTTAAACAGCCTACTATTTCATATATGCTCTTTGTTAAGGTATGAATCTCTTTTTTCCTATATGTTTTTGTAGCAATGGATATAATTTATTTTCTAATATCCTATGATCACTCTAGAGGAAATATAGCGTTTTATATAGATTGCGTTCGTTTGTACACTTAATTTATGGGTTGATTAATGTTTAGTTTCAGACATTGTTTATAAAATTTATTGGTGGGTATATTAGGTCTAGGATCGTCGTGGTTATCTTGATATATTATAAGAATACATTTTATAAAGCATACAAGATGAATGTAGAACAACCTAATTTGATATAGTTTTTGATATTTTTCTGTCTGCATTGGCTATTCAAACACTCGAATTCTAAAGTTTGGAATTCCGTTAAATCTTAAAATAATGTTCTCTAAATAAAGTTTATAAAATGAAAATTTAATGGGGTGGATTCAAAATACCATATCGGATTAAGCCAGAAACGTTGAAAATGAATTGTTATATAGAATATAAACTATTAATTGTTATTATGTAATTTAAATTTGATTTAGCTATTTAACAACCATTTTTGCTAAGCCATTACTTTTTTACTATCATCATCAGGCAAGAGTTCAATTATTATATATAGATAAATTTATTCATAAGAAATGTATTATTATTAGCACCGCGTCTTACGACCCGTTCGGGTTATACGCACTTACGCTAATGTGTAATGGTAGGGTGATTGTGAGATGAAATGGAAGACCTACAGTTTAACGTGGAATCCGAACCACGGTGGAGGCCTGGCATTCCCCACATTCACAAGATGTATTGTCAGAGGTGAAGGAGGGGTTTGGTCATCAGATAAATTTGTGCTGGGACCGAGGATTGAACTCCGGACCCCAGCACAGAAGTCCGACACCTTACCCCTAGACCGGCAGGCAACCTATAAGAAATGTTTAATTTTAAAACACGTTCAGATTATGTTACTAGCTTGAATACTTTGGCGTTTCGTAACATAATTTAAACCTATAATGATGAAATATATTAACATAGTTTAAGATTTTGTTAAAATTCTCTGTGGTTGATTTTATATACTAAAAATAACAACGCTTCTTTATACAGGATGGGGACGAAAAAATAAGACGAATAGTAACTTGAAAATTAACACTTTAATTGAAAAGTAAATATTTACTAGCTAAATAAAGATAAACTACATACTACTCTTTTTAATTTTTTGAAGATAATGACACTCATGTGAGCTCCACCGTACGTCAGACAAACCTCCGCACGTTGTCCATCACTTACCTCATTATATATAGTCTAATTGTTTCCGCCACGAACTATAGAGTTCCAGTGTAAATAATGAATACACTAGTTATTTATTTTTAATAAAACAATATTAAAATCTATATTTTATTTATTAAATAATACATTAAAATATTCTATTAAATTTGTTAAATTGTATCATAATATTAAAACTTTACTAATAATAAGCCTAACAAAATTACCATATGATTTCTTCAAAATATACCAAGTTCTGTTAAATTTAATTAAAGTATTACCCGCCTCGGTGGCGTAGTTGACTAACGCGCTTGTCGTGTTGAGCTCGACTGCTGAGGACGGGAGATCGAGGTTCGAATCTCGGTCGGGTGAACTGGGGGTGGTTTTTCCTAAATGATTTTCCACTCTCCCTCCACGCAAATGCGGGTTCACTTCCTCTAATTCAACCTTCTGAATTCCTAATTCATTAGCGTAATTAGTAGTTAAAAGCGTATAACCCGAACGGGTAGTAAGACGCGGTGCTAAAAAAAATTAAGTATTGGTAAATAATTTTTTTTTAAATAGTCCACTACAAGAGTTACCGATGTTACTGATGCTGTTGAGGCAAAATCCAGCATGCCCATTCTGTGTACTGAACCTGTAGATACTGGAGATTTTATTTTAGCAAACACAAAGTTTGTGAACTATAGTTAATTTAACGTTGTAATGAGACAGAGACAAATCCAGCAAACTGTTGACAATCGCGTTGGACCGGAGGGTTTTTACAATATTTATTTACATTATTTACAATTTATATTTAATTTTAAATGTCAGGGATGGAGAGAATTGAAAGGGGGGAGGGGTGTATCCTAATATCCCCCCTTGGCTACTTCCCTGTGATTAAATAATATTTAATTTTCTAGAATGAATTACACAATGTGATATCATTAATTCATAACGAAGGATTGTCTTTAAACCAAAAATAATTGACAAATGAACTTTAAGTGTTCCAAAACTACATAGAAAATATGCATGATACCTATGTGATATTTATATTATTGATTTTAGTACAAGTTAATTATGTTTCACAGAAAACTCATTTAGTAATGTGACTTGAAATATAATAAATCTTAAAGCATTCGTTCGACCAAGATTCAATTAGAATATAAGAGCTTGCAGGTGAGAGTTGAAACTCGATAAAAGTATTAATTATTTTTTACCTATTCCAACTACCACAGTTCTCTAATTAAAAGTGAAAGACATGAATGTTGAAAAAAAAATTAAACGTAATAAAAAGTGGTCAAACCCCTTCTTTTATTTTGTGTGTTGTTTAGAATCCGAGAGACTGTAATTAACTGTTTTATTTCTTTTTAAAACCTTTCTTTGTGTGTGTTTCAACGAAGAGTAATAACAGTAAATTCAAATTGACGTTAGTCTGTAATAGAAGTGTTAAAATGTGTAAGTTAGGTCCGAAAAAATTAACCTGGGTTTAAAAATGTCTCTATTGAGGTGGGAACTTTGTCGTTGTATCGTTGTTGGAGATCTTCAGACGTTTTGTCGCTTCCCCTTCTATGTGTAGGGATGAAAGTAGGGTACCATCCCCTTAATTACAAGTCTATCCGCCAGGAGCGCACAAGGCAGGTAGAAGTTAAAGGGTGAAAGGGGCTGCGAACATTATAGATACCGCTAGTCGAACCATTTTCTGTATTAAGTAATAAGGGGTCTTGTAGCTAGAGCGTGATGATTTGAGGTTTGTATTAAGGAGTCCATTCAATGGCTGCTCGAATAGGGAACTCACATCATTCCTTGTGGCTTAGTCAACACTATAGCGTTGCAAGAAAGATCAATTTTCAACTATACTACATGTAAGACTAACTATTCTCAGGACATTTTTAAAATGTTGGTTATCATAGTATCTTTAATAACTAAATACTTTCATTAGTCACTGTAAGTGTCATTACAGTAAATACATAATTTTGTAAGTATATAGTTACCTGATACGGTGGCCACATGGTCTAAGGCATCACTCTAGCAATAGATTAGACTGCTAGTTACAGGAAGATCGGGGTTCGAATACCAGTCAGGTATTCTAAAGATGGTTCTCCTAAATTGTTTTCTACTCTCCCTACACACAAATGAGTGTACAAATCCTTTTCCTCTAAATTCAACCTTCCTCATTCCGAATTTATTAAAGTAATTAGTACACATGTGTATAACTGGAACAGGTAGTAAGACATGGTGAAAATTATAGATCACTGTGGTGGTTGTGGTATTAACACTTTTCTAACTGCTTAAGGTGCACATATCTAAAAATATTATTTTATTTGGAATATAAATATTTTAACAATAGTTTATCATTCTTCTTCCCTTTTACGTAGTGTACTTAAACGAGGACGGCTTTAGTTTCATGGTTGTTTCAGACAAATAATATTTTATTTTATGTTACCCCCGCCTCGGGGCGTAGTTAGCTAACGCGTTAGTTTCGTGTTGAGCCAGACTCACGAGTACGGGGAGATTGAAGTTCGAATCTCGCTCGGATGAACTGGGGCTGGTTTTCCTGAATGGGTTTGCACTCTCCTCCACGCAAATGAGGGTTCGCTTCCTCTATATTCAACCTTCCAACTCCTAACTCATAAGCGTAATTAGTACTTAAGCGTGTAACCCGAATGGGTAGTAAGACGCGTTGCTAAGTATTATTGTTATTATTATTATTATTATTATTATTATTATATTATTATATATGTCAGAGGTGTATTTTTATAGTATGGTTACATTTTAAATGTTCTTTTTATGGAAGAGTTACACTAAAAAGTTACTAAAATAACGCAAATTGTAAGTAAACTGTTACCTAAAAACACATGATAAGAGCTACATTAAAGTTTCTGATTTCAATTAGATAACAATATTAAATGCAAACCAATACACGTAATTCATGTTATTCCTTCAAAAGACACTACAATTGGAAAACCTGAGTGTTAATATTGTTTTAGTTTTAAAATAAACTCTTAAGAAATTACTAAAAAAAATAAGATAATATGAAAATAATATATAAGTATTATTTTATGTTGCGATACAAAGTAAACTGGCCAACACATTCTTAGAAGGAACTGTCTTCTGTTCTGCACGACATCATAGAAGTAAAGGTTGAGGGAAAGAAGAAAAATCCAGGGAGTTAGAGGAGGAGGAGGAATAGTACAGGGCGCATTAGTTCAATGTACAAAAATAATGTACATACCTGTCGTAAGACAGAGTAGCCAATAATAATTAAATCAATGGTTAATTTTAAATGTATAAAATTTGTTAACAGGTTAGTAAGACATATATTATAAAATACATGATATAGGACTATATATCTATTTATATATATATATATTAATATTTATATATATTAATATATATATATATATTGATATATATATATAATATATAATATGATATATTATATATATATATATATATATAAAATAGTTGATTAGTCCGAGAGTGAAGTGATCCATATAAAAATAGCGCCATACTGCTAGACTTATTTGTTTTCATATAAATAAAATTGTATGGTTTATAACATTTCCACTGTTAGAAAATAAAAATGTCTAATCTTTGCTGAAATCTGATTTCAATTGTATAAAATGAGTTTTGTCACATTCTTATATTTTGTAACTGCCATGGTTTGATGAGATGGACGAGTTTTGACTGGCATCTATAGAAGTAAAATCATTAATTTATGAAAACTAGTAGATTTATCAGCAAGGTTTCCTGTCCTCAGCCATTCAATATATTGCCACATGATGCTAGTGAGCACGTGTTTGCCATTGCCTGTTTGTTTGAAGTCTAAGATATATGTTGACAATTCATTGAGAATTTGACGATTATTATATTATAAAATAATATTCCTGTTAAAGTCCATTAGTAAAAATCTAGTATACCATAGCAATATTTAATTATTTCTTTAATATTTAGATGAACTATTGTATTTTAAGTATAATGAATTTGTTAGTAAGTGTGTTCAAAACTTTACTTTAAATTTTGTAAAATAGTATACATAATTTAAAAAAAATCTATATTGAGATCAACCATCAATACATACTTAATAACACAAACAATTACATTTTTAGCTTAGTTGTATTTTAATTTTATTTCATGTTTATATATATAAATAAAATCAAAATGAAATATAGAAAATTTGTGGGCTTGTTATAGTGTATAAATATATTATGAGTGTGACCAATTTTAATAGTGCATGAACAAATATAATTATTATTTAATAATCATTTTTCTAGATTTAAAATTGTTATAGTTTTTAAAAAATGTAAGATCTTTCACAATATATTTTATTCTACTCACAACTTTATATGTATTCCATGGTGTATGTGCTATATAATACTCATGTTTAAGCTTTTATTTAAATGATAAAAATTGACATATAAAAGAAAAGGAAATACTATTCTTATGCAACATTTCTTTAAATTATTAATCCATACCTAAATAAAACACTCATAAACTCGTAAGCTATTTGATAAAATTAATTTAATGGAAATAATTATAATGTTTATTTTAAAGTCAATTGTTGAAAGGATAATTGTTATTTATTTGAATATATCCTAGTTTTATTTTTGCCTCTATTTAATTACTTTCTGAGAAGGTAGGGTTCTCATTAATTTTTGAAGCTACTTCCTAACAAAATAGGGGAGTGTAAGCCCTTAAACCACATGAAAATTAAAAACAAACCATACTTTATTATTTTGGAACTGTCAACTGCTCCTCCATCAAGTGATTAGTAAGACCCCTTTTAATTTCAGTTACAGATTGAAACTGAATTTGTTCTTTAACGTTGATTGAAGAATAGAACCAATTCTCTCATCTAATAAAATATTGTTTGAAGGAAGTAAAAAAAACCCAGATGAAGTGTAATTATATCTAGTTAATTAAATAGTCTTCTGATAAAGATGTAAAGCTAACCTCACTCAATATAACCTTTTAAAGGTTGGTCACTATTAATTTCAAGGACATCCCACACAGTACGTTTAGTGTTAGACCAATATTTAATATTTATACTTTTCTGAATTAAAGTTCTCCGGTTACAAGTTTTACTAATTAAAGCTCAAGTCATTTGAATATTTCAATAACCGGATGTTGTCAATTATAATTATATTTTTCCATGAATTAACATGAATATAACCCCGACGGTTGATACGCAGATACAACTTAAAGGTTGTCGTGTCTTGTTTGCGGGTATCACGTAAGCCGGTGTTTAAGTTTGACGTGATGTACAGGGGGATGGGGAGGGGGGGGGGTTAAGGCTAAATGGTTTTTCACTCTATTTACTTAAAAATGAGGACTCTTTTAATATAATCTCAGCCTTTCTCTTAAATATCTCATTAATGTTTTAATCTCGATAGGATCAAGGGGTGTAAGACGCACAAAAAAAGAATCATATAATATAGAACTAGTAACATTTTTAAACGACTACTAAGTAAGTAATCATTCAGGTTTTTGTCCCCACTAAGGGCCGGGAAGTAATAATATTAGAATTTTGTTGAGCTGTATATTTCTAATGAATATTGCTATTTATTGACCCGATGATTAAATGTGCTTTCATAAATATAAATCGTAGAAATGATGTCATATAACTTATGAAACAATACCACCATACACCGAAGAAAAATGATAATTAAATATAAGTCTATAACGTATAAATATACATAAAAACATAATAATTTAAAAATAATCGCAATACTTTGACTTTTAAGCACTACCAGTTCCTTCAACTACCTTTTAGAATAGTAGCTAATCTGTATTTATATCAATTAACGTAAACTAAAAATTAATATTATAAATTTTATAATTTCTACTAGATAAACTTCTTAACTACTATGTAAACATTGATTTATTTCAACTATTTCTACTAGTAGGCTTAGTATTGTTTAATCCAAATTTTACAGTCAAACTAGAAATAATTTTTTTTCATCCGTTTAAATTAAATCAATAATATGACGAAATAACATTTTGTATCTAATTACTAAATAAAATGTATCTTCAAATTAAATAAGGAATTAAACTATTTCTTTTATTTTTATGAAAGCAAATGTCAATAGTTTAGTAAAACTGTTGGGTTTTTATTTGCCACCAGCATCATTACTCACGTGATCTAGGCTCATACCGGATTAGTGATGGTTGGGAGACGAACTTTTGAATCACGACTGGACGCCATATGGAATAAAGATTTTACACCTACAATTGGCCACTATCTATATTCAGCACATTTCTCCATCGAAAATGTATTGACTGTTATAAAAAAGGTCCATATCTCTATATTTCAGAAAAAAACGTTAATATTATTGTGTAAAAATATTTTTTTTATATTTTTTTTCTTAGCACCGTGCCTTAATACCCGTTCTGTTTATACCTTAAGTACTAATTACACCAATGGTTTACAGATTAGGAATGTTATATTAAGAAGAAGTGTACCCGAATTTGCTTGGAGGAAGAACGGAAAACCACAACGAACAAAATCACTCTCAATAAACCCAACCTATATTCGAGCCTTGATCTACACGTTATTGATAGTCCACTGCGAGAGTAGCGCACTAGACCATGCGGCCACCGAGGCAGGTAAACCAACCTTTAAATATTATCATATATCTAAGTCAAACTCCTTTGAAAAAAGAAAACCCGCACCAGTTATCACGCGGGCTAAGTTGTCAGAAAAAGAAAGGAAAGATTTTCGATGAGAGGAATCTCTAGATTCGAATCTCGGCCGGATGTGCTAGAGGTTGTTTCCCACATTTTATTTATCACTTTGGTTTTCCTGTATCCTCTCCACGATAATGTGGTTGCATTTAATTTTAGTCACAATACAAATCATTTCCTTTAGTCCCTTATAAATATAATTAATATCCCTTGTTTTAGACGTATTAATAACAAACATACGAAAAGTAGTTTAAGAGTGTGCTTAGGTTACCTGGTGGTCTAGGGGTACGGTGTCAGACTTCTATGCTGGCGGCCGGGTTCGATCCTCGGTCCCGGCAAAGATTTATCTGATTTCCAAACCCTTCCTACACCTCTGACAAGACATCTTGTCAATGTGTGGAATGCCAGGTCACCACCGTGGTTCGGATTCCACGTTAAACTGTAGGTCCTTCATTTCATCTCACAATCACTCTACCATTACACATTAGCGTAAGTGCGTATAACCCGAACGGGTAGTAAGACGCGGTGCTAATAATAATAATAATAATAAGAGTGTGCTTCTTACAAAAAGTTAAATTAATCATATTATAATTTTATTACGACGTATTCTGATTTGTTTTTTTTAATTGGCCACACAATTAGTCTAAAGTAGTATTTTCAACGAAATATAGCAGTCTAGACTTTAAAATAAGAGAATATTTGATACAAAATGTTTTAAATTAATTTTTATCTCATTATTTTATTATTATGTAAATTGAAAAATGATACTTGGACATGGGAATCGAACCCGGGAATTTTATATTAGTTCGCCAATGCTCTAACCACTGATCTATACAGGAATATTCCCGTGTTCAGGGTCAATGTTCACTCATATTTTAAGGCAGAGTCTATGATGGACGTACGGCTACAAATGTGTGATTTATTAAGATCACGAGCTATCAGATAACGCAGCCACTTTCGACTCGGTAGTTGGCTTATTGCTGTCACTTGGACAATTATTATAATTGTAAGGGATTGCATATTTAAGAATCAAATAGCCAAATCTATTATTCATGCTTTTTAGTGAAAATTACTTCATCTAGATACTATATTATGAAAATTGAAAAATGAGTGAAATGAGTGAAGAATGACCCTGAGAATGGGACGATTTCTGGATAGCTCAATGGTTAGGGCATTGGCATACTAAACTAAAGTTCCCGGTTCTATACCCGTATTCAAGGTGTCATTTATCAATTTTCATAATATGATATCTAGATGAAGTAATCTTCACTAAAAAGCGTAAATAATAGTTCTGGCTGTTTTATTCTCTCATTATTTTTCTTAAATGAAACTTTCTTGCCATCATATCTTAGCATTTTACGTGTTTTTAACTATATTTCAAACAATAATGTATGGTTAATCTTAGCATGTATTTTCTAAATAAGACAAATATTTGAAAAGCTGTAAGAAAATAAAAATTTGTTCTGAAAAGACTTGTTATTAATTTTACAATATTTATAATTTTTTTTGTGTCCAAAATTAATAAAATTGTGCTTCATTATATAAGTTTAGTTTGATCCATACACATAGTAATCTCAAATATTCTTGAGTATTTATCATGGGCATAGTGAATTTTGAAAATGAATTTTTCTTTCCATTTATAAACTTCTGCTCAAATGGCAAAATGATCATTACAGATATTCAAAGACTGTCGAAGTTACTATAAATACGAAATTACACCTAACATAACAAGTGAACTGATATTTTATATATTTGTAAACATGTTTTTGTTATAAAAAACTGAAAATAATACTTACTATGGCTCAAGTTTCTTTCCAACACACTTGAAGGTCATTCGACCAAAAACAATTTAATACACAATTTTAGTAAGTGCATAGCATAAGGTAGAACTCAGTGTACTTGGGTTAAGGTGTTCGCCTGAGGAACCCATGGATTCAAACCCAGCTAGGGTCAAAGAATTTTCTTGAGAAATAAAAATCCATAGCACACCATCATTTGGAGGGAAAGTAAAGCTGTCTGTTCCATGTCGATTTAGGCACGTAAAGGAACCATGGAAGAAGTGTTAAAATACCTTTCCCGGCAAATTAGTAGGCTCTTTCACGCTCACTAGTAGACATTCTCGTGTAATGATATGACCAGTAGATTCATAAAGTGCACGTTAAATACCTCTTATAAATAAATTATAATTATAAGCTATAATTAATAAGGATTCAGTGATATAGTATCAATACATTTCACGAGCTATAAGGGTTCAAACTTGCTATTTTATGATTTTCGTATATTGTTGTTAGATAAAATTATAATTTATGTATATGGCTGAATTTTAGTATAACTAAACATCCATTTGAGTTAGACACAATTATATATTTATATTAATTTTAATAAGATTATAATTTTTCTTTGTTTACCTCTAATTTAATTTCTAATTATACATAATTGCAGCCACATACATTAATTACTTTAACCTTAACACTGGTACGTAAAAAAATAATACGAACAAGTTCGACCCCTTAAAACTCATGAACTGTAATTATTTGAAGTCATTGAATCGCTATTTATAGCTTATATTATACACTTGTTAGAATTTTGCAATAAAATTAAAACTGTCAAGTGACCTCAAAAAAAAAGACACTTATGTAACCTAAAGGCACTGTAAGAGTATGTTAGTTCTGTTGGAATTGTATTTCATTTGGTATTATTTAACTGCACCTGCCACCGTATTGTAAAATTCGTTCAAATTCAGGTGTGACGGGACTACAGATATATTCTTCTTTTATGATTTATTGACGAGTAACTAAATAATAATATTGCTTACCGTAGCCCTAAGGTAGGGTCTAACAAACAGTACAAGGACGATACGAAGAAATGCAAATGAAATAAATTTCTCTCAACTTAACAAGACTTGCCTTAATGGATTCTATACCAGCCACCTACGCTGATGGTCCTACCGTCTAAAGTATATGTCTCCTGATAGGCTGAATTATCAGTGACGTGGGGATCAAGGCTATAATCTCAAACGGGAGAAATGTTTGGTAGTTTTAAACATGTAATTTATTAACGTATGTTTTCACATTTCCAAAGTCCCTGGCTACAAATCCAGAGGTCCTAGGTTTGATCCCTGGAGCTTCCAGATCTTTCTGCAATGTAGAGGTTCTGGAACGGGGTCAAATGAGTGTATAAAATGGGGAGCTCCTTGGAATAAAGAAGTAGTAGCTCTGTTTTAGAAAAACCGAGATTTACAGGTATAGCGTTTATTGTGTTGAACACCTGACATCCTTTTACCACAAATGTTGGCACTACAAATGACACACTTTATCTGAAAATGTTGGCACTATCTTCACTAACAGGCAGCGGCTGCTTGGTCAGTAAAGCTCGCTTGCGGGGTCACGCTGAGAGTTTTTTTTAAATTTACCTTCATATTTTGTCTCCATTATGATAGGATTATATTTATTCCTATAATCTGATAATCCTCATCCAGCCCCGTAGATTAGGTCATTGATAGTATTACCCAGACCCATTGACATGTGGACAAAATTGCAAGCTCATCTAGTTTGTTTTGTTGGTGATAGTGGTGACAGTTTGTAGATGGAACTGGAACAAAATATTTACCCACTCCCCTTCCAGGCTGCTTTGCCAACATTTATTATAAATTCTCCTATCTAATCTCTACCCCAATAATGTAATTTAAAATTTCTGTATTCCAAAGACCGTAAGACACGTTGGAAAAAAAGTTTTTGCAATACGTAAATATCTAAAAGAAAAAAAAAAGTTATTGAATTTATAATTTACTATCAGATCTCACTTCTTATGTATTGGGAAATTATCCACATGGTCTCGCTTTAGTTAGGAAATGTACCAAAGGATTGCTTTCTGCATTATTTACTTGAAAAATAGAGATAAATTTAGTTATTTTCACCTGCTTCTGTGTCCACATGGTCCAAGGCATCAGTCTCACAATAAACTATAGTGCCCACGGCAGGGAGATCGTGGTTGAACTCTCGATCAAGTGTATTGAGGGTGTTTGTTCCTAAATGGTTTTACACTCTCGCTCTAAGCTAATGCGGGCACACTACTTCTAAATACAATATTTCTTATTACTAACAAATTTTTATAATTATTGCACATGAGTATAGCCCGAATGTATGGTAAAACGTGGTGTAAAAAAAAATACTATTCGTAATACACTGTTGATATATTATTTGAAATACCATCTTTCTAAATGATCAAGTTTTATATTTAAAAAAATCTCTAGAAAAGAAGACGCTACTATAGTTTAATGATACTCTTAAATATATATTGCTTTGGGAAAAAATTTCTAATTTAACTTTGATAAGTTTGGTCCTTTTAGAAAGTAATTATAGAAAACAGACGTTATTTTTTACATAAACTCATTTAGAAGGGAGATACTCTTCTATTGCTTTGTAAATATATTTTATAGTAAGACAAATTTAGTTGCTACGATCAATCCTTTTTATAAGTTTATAATTTAAAGAAATAAAAACTTATTTTAACTTGTACTAATGATAAGCTGAAAATAAATTTAATAAATAAGTCGGATATAATTTAATTATTCTAACAAAATGGCGCATTTGAAAAATTAAAGGAGTATTGTTCCATTACTATTATTATTATTATTATTATTATTATTATTATGTGTTCTGTCATACGACAGGTCCATCCTGTTTGTCTGTGAAACTTGGACCTCTGCCTCCACCTTCAGCTCCCAGAAGTTTATTTATTCCTTCAGGTCTTCTAGTATTTGAATCCTGCTCCTTCCTAATCCCTTCTTTCCCTCAACCTTTCCCTCTACGACGTCATGCAGAAGACAGACCCTCCTAAGGATGTGTCCTATCCAGTATGCTTTGCGCCGAAGAATCGCATCCAAAATGGATCTTTTTCTCATCTACTCTTCTTAGGACTACTTCATTTGTCAACCTGTCTGTCAACCTGGTCTTCTTAAGTATTCTCCAGAACCAAATTTTAAAAATCTTCAAATATTTCTTTTTCATCTTCCTAAGAGTCCAAGTGTCTACTCCTTGTGTTTCCTTTAGTGTTTTAAAACTACCGAAAGCTGTGTTCAAGCAGACAAAATTGTCAGACTCGCTATTTCTTTTCATGTTGTCCGGTGACTGGAAGGTTTGAGTCTCAGCTGAAGGTTTTAATTTGGTTTTTACTGAATTGTCTCCCATTCCTCTCGATACAAATCGGTGTGTATATTTTTTCTCAAATTAAATATTTCTCCTCTTTATATTACAAGTGTAATTATGCGCTTAGACATAATGGGTATTAAGCTGTGAATCACAGGGAATTTAAAATGTAACCGAAGGAAATAAACCAAAGTAGCTTAGGAAAAAAAATGTACTCATATTGTTTGTCATATTGAACATACATAAGCCAGTGATTAAGGTCATTTTGTGCTACAATATTAATTTATTTCATTTAGCATCAAACTTTTCAGTTTTCATAACACTTAGTTTTATGAAATAGATTTGTAGAAGGCTGTTTCATAAAAATAAGATAAAATTTAATGAATAAAACATATTACTATTTATAGCTTTAAAGGTGACCTGGCGGTCTAGGGGTAAGGTGTCAGACTTCTATGCTGGCGGCCGGGGTTCAATCCTCCGTCCCGGCACAGATTTATATGAATACCAAACCCTTCCTTCACCTCTGACAAGATATCTTGTGAATGTGGGGAATGCCAGGCCTCCACCGTGGTTCGGATTCCACGTTAAACTGTAGGTCCTTCATTTCATCTCACAATCACCCTATCATTACACATTAGCGTAAGTGCGTATAACCCGAATGGGTAGTAAGACGAGATGCTAATAATAATAATAATAATAATAATAATAATAATAATATAGCTTTAAATATAATAAACATACGTAAATTCAAAATTAACATCTACCAAATTCCGAACGGTTAAGATATATTTTTCAATACAATTTATTAATTAATAATTTTAGATATAAAAAATACCTTATCCAGGAAACATCCATTCTGATGGTGACATATAAGTATTACATGTTAATAATTTAAGAGAGAGAATACATTTTGTACGTTATTAATAACAGCCCAGTCTCATAATATTTATTTTAAAATTTAGTAAATAAAAATGTCAAAAGAAATAATAATTTTTAGCTGATACAATGTTTGATAATTTACTTATCGAATTTTGTATTAAAACTAAGAAATCAATTTTGAGATTATCTCAGAAGTTCTTCACTATCTTATTTTAACTTGGGAGTAAAAAAAATCAGGATTTTATTTTTATATTCTTTATGATTTTGTTTATTTAGATTGAACCATTTTAATCTAGTAATAAAAAAAACTGTGTACGTTTCAAGAAGCCCTTGACTGACGGAAGCGATTCTGACTCGTTGTGAGGGTTGTTAGAATGTTACCCGAGCCCATGATGTTAAGACCTCGAAGATAATTACAACTCTCTCGGTAGAAACCGCCGCTGGCGTATCCATCCCACTTGTGGCTATATAATATATCACACTCTAGACAAGTAGACGTTGCCTACTGAACGGACCAGAGAAAAGGTCTGCTACATAACGAGGATCCACTCAGAGGAAATAAATATATACCGTGTTTTAATTGTTATTAGAGACGAGTCACTCTTAATTGGCTGCTCTATATTTTTTACTTTCTCGTGTATAAAGTATTGTAATTCTAAATATTTTCGGCATTCTATTTTATGTGCTCCTGAACGTTAAAAAAAAAAAAAAAAAAAGTGGCTACACAAAGGTTATATGGATTTCGTTCAAACAAGATACAGTAGAGCATCAATAATTCGTACTAATTGGGGATCAACCCAGTTCAGATTATCGATTTGTCCATATTTTCAAAAATACAGTACCTTTAAAAAAAACAAGCAGAGACGTGATACATTAAAAAAAACTCAGTATTAAGATAAAAGAAAATTCACTTTCTAACAAACTGTAATATTTTTGTGATAAATATCACAGATTCTGAAGGAATAAAATAAGCCAAAAATGTGCAATAAAAATAAAGAATTCTTGAATACTTAATTCAAAAGGCCCACGTAATGACGACGGTAACTTAGAGGAAAGGACCACATGGCAAGAGGATAGTAACGATTAAATACAACTGAGCTGGAACTCGAGCTTCGACCTCCTCCTTTAACCGTGATCAATATAAAATATGAGAGTATATAGTACCTTAAACCCTTTGTTACCGCCCACACTACTACCTCTTCTATACGACCTAGGTAGGATAGACTAAAAGGTAGTGTGGGTGGAATCTCAGAGACATGCTAAAGGGCAAAATATTGTAAATATTTAAATAACAATATGAATGATTTATTCAATGGTAATAACAATAATATACATGACCTCAAAGGTCAAACGGAGCCATGCTGGAAATCCATTAATAATAATTTATTTATTATTTGCGCAGTAAGTTTACGAGTATATTACTAAACCAGTAACATATGCTGCAGTCAACGGGGTCTTTCTTGAAGAGACAGAACAACCCTTAATGTTGAATTATGTAGAATTATTAATCATCCTATATCTAATCAGATACATAAATGTGATGACAAAAATAAGAGCCTAATGAACAACTTTAAATTTTTATAAAAAGTGTCTGATTCACTCCAGTGAATGTAGACTTTAAAAGGTTAAATTTAAATTCTAATATCACTCAGATATTTCAAACAACACGAGATTTCGACATACAGACTTTAAGTCAAACTCTCGCGGGACTATTAGACGTTGACACAAAAAAGAGACGTAAACAAGAACCCTACTTGTTAACAATTAGTCATATAATAGTCGAAGCATTGCATAGTTATAGAACCAGCCATTTCTAGCAAAAGATTTGGAAAAATATATTATCATTAGCATTACCATTAGCACCGCGTCTTACTACCCGTTCGCGTTATACGCCTTACGCTAATGTGTAATGGTAGGGTGATTGTGAGATGAAATGGAGGACTTACAGTTTAACGTGGAATCCGAACCACGGTGGAGGCCTGGCATTCCTCACATTCACAAGATGTCTTGTCAGAGGTGAAGGAAGGGTTTGGTAATCAGATAAATTTGTGCCGGGACTGAGGGTTGAACTGGAAAAATATAAAAGTCTATTAAAATTATATTATATTAAATTTATCAACCAGCAAAAGCTACGTCACTTTAATAAATATATATATATATGTCACATTATAATCAACAAAAGAAACAATACAAAAAAAGGTGAAATTACTATAGCTGACTGATAACCACGATTTCAAGCCAATTTACATTCAATACGTCAAACATCAAATTAATTACTAATTGTGGTCATCTAAAAAAATTTTTAAGTGACATGACAGGCGGTCGAGCCCAAGTAACGACAGAAAATAATGATCACGTAAGCCCGTTGTTTACATCGACCCTTTAGACCTCTTCAATCGAGACGTCTTCAGCCACACAATGTTTCGGCGGTAGAGGACGTTTCGTCCGCCAGAGGGCGGGGTAGTCGTTGCCGTTCACTGCTCGAAGGAAATCTTGGCCGGCCCATTTTTGTTTAACTTAGACCAAGAAGGTCAGAACATCAGATGCGGGCTCAGCATAGCTCGCTCGGTCCACTCGTCAAAGTAGGACGTGACGTGTATAGGCCCAACTTGGAGGTTGTTCTAACCAGAAGAAGATACAAATGGTAGGTACATGAACAGCTTTAGACTGCAGGGAGTTTATTCTTGCTTTATATGGTTTAATATTGTTCTTGGGTGACCTGGTGGTCTAGGGTAAGGTGTCAGACTTCTGTGCTGGCGGCCGGGGTTCAATCCTCGGTCCCGGCACAGATTTATCTGATTTCCAAACCCTTCCTTCACCTCTGACAAGACATCTTGTGAATGTGTGGAATGCCAGGCCGCCACCGTGGTTCGGATTCCACGTTAAACTGTAGATCCTTCATTTCATCTCACAATCACCCTACCCTTACACATTAGCGTAAGTGCGTATAACCCGAACGGGTAGTAAGACGCGGTGCTAATAATAATAATATTGTTCTTGATATAGATCAAAGATACCGTGGACTATAATAGAGAAGAGTACCATTGCAGAAATATTATTAGTCTAGGAGTGAGTATGAATCCAATAGAGAGTTTATGGGTTAAGGTTAACATGGGGGTGGGTAGTATATTGTAACCCAATGTTACACTTTCAGCAACGAAGATTAGAGTTTATTTTGTTATTAATATAAAATACACGCGATAAAAATATCAGTAATAGAAATTCAATCAAATTATCACAAAAGGTGGAATGTATTAAATGTTTTAGTGTCTATGTAACTAAAAGTAATTTATGAAAATTATTTTTTAAAATTAATTTTGTTATTTTGTATAGGTAAAGAAAATATCAATGTATTTTTTATTATCTCAGTTGGTAGCTTGTCTGTCTACTAGGCTAAGGGTTACGGGTTCGATTCCCAGTACGGCCAAAAAAATTATCATTGGTGAAATGTAGGTTTCCCCTTTCATATTGATGAATTAACGACCGGGGACTTGATGTTGTGTCTGTACTAATCTTAAGTTAGATTATGTATAAGACATATGAAGCTAAGCTAGGCCTAGCAAGCCGGTGGTGAAAAATATATGGCTTGAATAAAAAAATCTTTATAGCAGTATCATTATAAAAGTGTCCCTATAAATTTGCTATACACTTATAAAACTAAAATTTATAGCTTCAAATATTGAATAAATTGACTAATCATTAACATAAAACAAGTTTAAATGTCATATAACTTTATGACTCTTAAATACTCAACTTTCTTGACTATAGTTGTATTGTTACTAACGTGGCACAAAGCACAATATCAGTGTGAGTTACCTATATCATTTAATATTTATTTTTCAAAATGTAATATTCTGATGTTAAAATATGTACAAATTAAACATTATTATAGTAGTTTATCTTGCCTTAAAGTGAAACTTCATATAGCAGATATAACCATTTAAAAAAATACAAATTCAACAGCAACTACAACAAATGTATACTATCATTGTGTCATGGCTTCTGGTTAGTAATCAGTAGTAGTTAGATTAATTGGTAATTAAACCATTCTATTTGGGAAAATCTATTAGTTTAGAACTGTATAAATGAATTTCATTTCGAAACTTTAGAGAAGCCTTAAGTAATTATCAAACACAGGAATATCTAATAGACAAATTCGTGAAAATAGCAAGACAACTTTTAATTAAAAAGTTTCACTTTCTAAAATTATAAAAATATTTATTATGAATGGTTACTATTCTAGTTGTGTAAACTTGCAATTTTCCCATTATTTGGGTCCGTAAAGTTTACATTAATTTATTGTTTCCAGAATAATAGTATTTATCTTCAAATTTGCCCGAAGTATCAGTTACTTTTTGTAATAATATATAGCTTCATATTGTAATGTATATAGTCATTATAATTAATGTTAAAATTTTATAATTTTGACTTGAATTTATTTAAACAAAATTGTATATTAGTTATATCAAAATGATTGGTTGACTTAAATAGACTAAATTATATGGGAATTAGAACAATAATATAGGTACAGAAATACAACAATTTTTGAACATCAGATATAATTCATTTTAAATTTTAGCACATACAATTATTATTAAAAATTTGTTGACACATAAAATCTGGTTAATTTTTATAACATTTAAACATTTCTAATAAAACTTTTTATTCCGAAAATCTGTAACTCGCTATTTACATAATGTATTGAAGTGTATTATTATTATTATTATTATTATTATTATTATTATTATTATTATTATTATTATTATAGCAGCGCGTCTTACTACCCGTTCAGGTTATACGCACTTACGCTAATGTGTAATGGTAAGTGATTAGAGATGAAATGAAGGACCTACAGTTTAACGTGGAATCCGAACCACGGTGAGGCCTGGCATTCCCCACATTCACAAGATGTCTTATCAGAGTGAGAAGGTTTGGAAATCAGATAAACTGTGCCGGTATTGAAGTGTAATAAAAATCATATTGGAACCATTGAAATTAATTTGTATCTTGTAATAAAACCCTAACTATGGGTTATGGTCCATTGATGCAAACGCGCCGTTTGTCTGCTCTACGTTTCTAGACATCAGAGCTACCAACCCCTGGCTAGTAAAGAATATTGGTCCAGTCTCCTGGAGGTTTATAAATAGGATTATTGTGTCAATTGAATAATTTATATTCTATAATTTTTATTAAAAAAATATTATTTAAATGCTGAACGTTTTAAAGATGAGATCAAGACAAATTAAGCAATTGAGATTCATAATCGGAGGAGTATAAAAACAGAAATATAAAGAAAAGTCAATGGATAGAAAGAAATATGTTATGTGTTTTACCATTCAAAAATAGTTTTTAAAAATTTGTCTCGTTCGTCTCTTAATTTTTTTATGAGGTTACGAAATGCCCCATCTTCAAATCTTACAACGTGATGGGATGTATAACCAATTTTCTTTCCCTTTTTTCAATGTAAGGTAACAATACGCTAAATAGATGAAGCGCGGATACCTCTTACACTTCCCAACACAAAGGTAATGTCAGCACTGATATGATTTATTCTCTCCCACTACTATTTTTCTCGACGGACGGCAAATGTCGCGTGCATAAAATAAACCTAAATAAAACGCGACGGCTCTTACCATCGTGTGTCGCGCGACACAAAACGCGTGTATAAAAGCATCCCGAGTATGAGTAGAAGAGTATTAAAACGCCAATACAAGGGTATTTGGTTCGATTTCCATAGCCTGGTGTCATTAATAAAATAATCGTAGTACAATATCAGTTACGGATGTATCCGTAACCTAAGATCGTTTTATCTTCATAAATATTATTAAATCAATATTATTATTATTTTATTATTTTTTATTATTATTATTATTATTATTATTATTATTATTAGCACCGCGTCTTACTACCCATTCGGGTTATACGCACTTATGCTAATGTGTAATGGTAGGGTGATTGTGAGATGAAATGGAGGACCTACAGTCTTACGTGGAATCCGAACCACGGTGGAGGCCTCGTATTCCTTACATTCACAAGTTGTGATGAATACACGTCTTGTCAGAGCATAAATAATAGATTTATAACTGATTCATAAGGCTAGAGATAAGTCAGTATAGTTTATAAGAGTAATTTTGTAGCATTCCCCTTAAAATAAGAGGAAGCACATTTATTAAAACCAAAACTTGGTTTCTAACCGTGGTCTCTCGAATCAAAGTGAAGTACAGTATCACCGAGCCTACCCTACCGTTTTGGCTGCTATGGATTAGCTCTTCAGAAGAAGAGAGAATCAATAAATCCTTTTTGATGTATTTAATAACACGGAACAAGAAAACTTTAACAGGGGAAATATTTGGGGTAGGTAAAGGGGGATGGGGTGGAATGTTAAAACTCCTTTCGCATAAGATATATAAACTGATTTCTATGAGCCGAAACGAGTTATCAAGGGGTACAAAAAAAAAAAACACATAAAAAACCGTGCACCACAGGACATCCGGCTTGAAGAGAAAATGTAAGGAGGGTTGGTTTGAAAATATTGTGGGAAGGAGGTGAGCACAGGAGAAGCGAATGATGACCACACAACAAAGCAGGGGAAGAAACGGGACAGAGATAAGGGAGAGAAGAGAAATCGCTCACGTTGTCTGATTAATGTTTCCCGCTGGCAAACGCCATCCTTTCCTGTCGCCATCATCAATGTATCGTTACAACAAGGTTTCTTCAATCGATACTCTTGATATGTCTTTTGTTGGATTTGATGGGCTGACAAATGACCTTTTTTTTCCCCCCCTTTGTATGTCAGCTTTTTTTTTTTATGGCTTGCAAAGTTTTATATATATTTATTTGTACATCGTATATGTTCATAGTAGCGTATATTGATTAAATGTCAATCTGTAACATCATTCCACAGCAAAAAAAAAAAAAAAAAGCCCAGAACATTCTTCTAAAAGCAACCTGTGCTATGGTTGCAAAAATGTTACAAATGGAAGGTTAACAAATAATAATTATTTATATGGTCAACAATGGTGGCCGAATGGTCTAAGGGATCAATTTTGCAATAGATTGGACTGTGGATGACCGGGATCAAAATTGGGTGTAATGAGGTTGCTATTTCTTAAGTTCTTTCGAGTCTCAAATTTAGTTTTTCAAATATATATATATATATATATATATATGGGGTTTCATTAAGTGGCCTCCCACTTTAGCTTTATTCAACTGTGAGGTACATTTTCCGGGATACATTTTCTATAAATTCTATCATCCTGGTTCCTACCTTATCTATACTTATAAAATAACATGTCCTGACTGATTGACTGACTGACTGACTGACTGATTCATCATCGCCGATCGCAAACTATCAAGGCTACAAGCATGAAATTCGGACTGTATATTCATTTTGTTATGTAGTCACCCACTAAGAAAGGATTTTAGAAAATTCCACCCCAAAGGGGTCAAAATAGGGGATGATAATATGTATGAAAGTCCGTCATTTTGAAAGTTACATAAAGAAAATTTTGTATTTCGGTTAATGACGTAAAACAAATAAATACGTGTTTCAGGAATTTTGGAAATTTTATTTAATAAGGGATGAAAAAGGGGGTGAAAGTTTGTATCGGACTTGCATTATTTTTGATCTGAGGTCAAGTTATGGTCATCAACGTAACGTAATATTTTAATTAATCTGTAAATACATATGTATATTTTCGTATTTGTATATAATCAACTTCCACGCGAGCAAAGCCGCGGGCAACAGCTATCTAGTTAAGGTATAAATATACGAATAGCCCTAACGTTTATTAAGACTTAGTGCACCAAAGAAATAAGAAAATATAGAAATTTTAACTACGTATTATGTTAAATTATTTCCACTATCAATACTGATTTAAATTACATTTTGGTTTAAAAGTTGGGGGAACTGTCGTGGATATTCGTAAACAATACAATACAATTGGATGACCAGCTTTTAAATAAACCAGAGGAATGGGAAAAAATATAATATTTTATAGCTATGGTAAAAAAACAAACTCATCTTGGTGCTCCTCTTCACTTGTTCGTGATAAACAGAAATAAAGATGGATTAAAGTTTTGGAAAGGAAGTGGAAAAGAAACAGGTCTTGATAACCTGAGCCTGGAATTACTACTTCTAGCGAAAAAGTCACAAGATAACATGTGCAGTTGACTGGTTCAGCGGTTGTCAAGTTCTCTTTAGGTAGGACTTAATAAATCAAACTCTGTATAAGAGTGCACATAATAAGAATACATATATTTAATCTAAACGTAATAATTAGAGACGATACATGGCACACAGCACGCGATAAACTTGCATTGAATCAAATATACGACCACCCGCTTCCAACATGAATCACACTGAATAGTTAAACCGACCACTCTTCACGCGTGGCAATCATGAACACTAACGTTTCCTTACCTATGATATGTAAATTGAATGGGGTTGACAATTGTTGGATACGACTAGGAGCTACAGTAGCCCCATGACTTCTTTAGTGCTGACTGACAGTTCACAGCTGACAGCTGACGGCTTTGAAAAGTGACCAGACCAAATTATGAATCCCTACGCCGAACCATTTGATCTGCAAAAATATATGTTTAGCAGCTGTCACTTCTGACAGTCAAAACTTAGGTATATACCTAAATGTTGACTGTCAGAAGTCAGCTGTGAGCTGTCAGTCAGCACCAAAGAAGCTATGAGGCTACTGTAGGTATTGCTAATTTGCTACCGCTGTGACTTAGCAAGAGATAGAAAGGGGAGGGCGGTAGACGATGACTATACTACCAACAACAAATAAATAAATCACCCTATCCCCAAATGGCATCCCAAACAAGAAGACGGCAACACCAAAAGCTACATATAATCTGTCTTTTCAAGTACTTTCTTATTTTTACTGTAAGGTTTTATTTTTATTAGCTTAAATCTTGATTCACGCCCAGAATAGCTGAATCTTAACACAAATTGGAGAAGATATACAGATGAGATATCTGAGAGGAAGTTCTCCCATACTTAAAGGAAGGTATAGTACTTCGGTACAACGTTTGGGAAACCCAATACCATCAATAAGAGATTAATTAAAATAAGTATAATGCTTTGGTTCACTTGGAAACAAGTGTGTGTATGTGAATGTGTGGTATTATTACTTGATTTAATAGTTATTGTACTGTATTATTATGGTGTGAAGAATTGTTTCTGGAACGGGGTTAACTCAGTTTCTTGAGGACGAATGAGGAGTTACTTGAATGGAAAAAATAACGGCTAGGTTATAGAAAACTGAGATTAAAGGCTGGATAGTTCTTTGGGTTGACCACATTACCCCCTTTCTCTGAAGAAATGTGCATTATCTTCGCCAACAGACGGTGTCTGCTTGGTCGGTATGACTCAGTTGTGGGCTGACGCGAGTTTTTTTTTAGATTATCATGGTTAATTCAAAATTATCGTACGTGCTGCTGATATACATGATACATTTATATTTATAATGGTATTCACACAAAATTTCTAAACAACATGTTTTATTAAAACTTAGTGTAACTTTCACACAACCTTAAGTGATTTGTGTTCGTTGATCTTTAGTTTTGTTGTGTACATTGAATATGGTGTGCATCCATTTGACTATCGGATAACTTTTATTCATTTTATATTCAACGAGTCGTACAGATGTGGAAATTCATCCAAGTCAATCTTATTTTTTGTCCGAGTTACAGGGATTATAGTATCCTTATTGTAAGCTCATACTTTTAGAAATTTCTCTGTAAATTTACAAAATAATACATTATTTTATATCCCAACAATATTTTTTTTATAAAATCAGGTGTCAAATACACATTTTTATGACGTTGAAAATCATGTCAACATTGATCTTTTTTTTTTTTTTAGCAACACGCCTTACTATCCATTCGGGTTATACTATTATGTACGAACTACCCTAATGGTTTTAGGGATTAGGAAGGTTACATTTAGAGGAAGTGCACCCACACTTATGTGGAGAGATAAAGAGTTGAAAACAATTTTTTGTGACGGACATCGGTTATGTATAACTACGGGAAATGTTGTCAAACGAAACTGCTTCACGTTTTAAATATATAGATTCTTAGAGTTACCTATTAGATAGATATTATTAATTTAACAAATTAACCACATGTACTCGTATACAATACATACTTTTATTTAACGATCGGCCAAAGCTTTTCGATTAATGTGACAAGTGCTAATTAATATATTATTATTATTATTATTATTATTATTATTGGCACCGCGTCTTACTACCCGTTCGGGTTATACGCACTTACGCTAATGTGTAATGGTAGGGTGATTGTGAGATGAAATTGAGGACCTACAGTTTAACGTGGAATCCGAACCACGGTGGAGGCCTGGCATTCCCCACATTCACAAGATGTCTTGTCAGAGGTGAATGAAGGGTTTGGTACAAATTAATATAATAAATAGGAGTGACACAGGGTTGAATATTTACGTGTTTGTCAAAGTAAGGTAAGATTAACATGAATGTACTAGTAAATCGGCCAGCATCTTGGTATAGTGATCAGCATTCCTGACTTCTGATCTAGAGGTCCCTTGTTCGATTCAAGGTTGTAACACATACATTTTTCTTGAAAGAGAAGTAATCTCATCTACATGGTGTCCAAACCTCAAAAGACGGCTACATATCCACCATTACAAGTAGAAGATTAGGAATGTTTAGCCAATAAACCTCAGTTGAGTACTAAAAAAAAGTAAATAATTGTTTCCTTCCGTTCGAAATAAAACATGACCTTTAAAACCAATAAACACACATTCGTTGATAACATAATTTTGTTTGTTGTTGTTGTTCAAAGGATAGTGAAGTAGGATGAAACTCATTTGGTACAGTCCCGCCAAGCCTTGTTTATGCTAGCAAAAATCCTCTAGTCCACCCCTTATCCCTTGTTCACCCCTACCCTCCCCCCGCATACCCCTCAACCATTGAACGCGAGCAAGGTAATTCAGAGGGAAAGGAAACCCTTATTGGCGTCAATAAAAAAGGTTATATAAAAATGTTATAAACCTTCAGTGGTGTAGCTTGGCATGTTTCCAGGGTGGGAAAATTATATCTAAGCTATACTTTCAGGGGTGCTATAATCAGTCAGTAAGAATAACACTATTTATCCAGGTATACGTGAAAATAAACACATATGTGCGATTGGTCAGACGTAAACGAAGTGGGTGAAGATATCTCGCATGGTACAGTTTTAAACAAGTTATTTGTACATTGCCAACACTTCATGCCACGCCATTTTATATCACAATTAGGAAAACACCCTTTGATGCACCCATCATTGTGGATTTACATTGTGGTTTCCACATACTTTTATTCAAGCTAATGCGTATACACCTAATATAAAAGATGTAGTACTCTTTCAAATAAGTCATGAATAGTCAGGTTGTTAAACCGTATGGATAGAAAATAAAATAGCCATGCCAAAGAGAGAAAAAAAACGATGACACAATACACAACGTCAGATAATTCGTTTGAAAACACGATACTAATTTGTTTATTCAACGTTCATCAATTCATCATAAACCAATACAAAGACTGGTCACCTATGAAAAAAAACTGTCAGCGTTAGATCATACAAGCACGGGCCACATACGCACATCATATTCCCCTCCGTGGGCGACGCGACGCTTTCCTATTTTCACGCAACAATTCTCTTTTTGAACAAGCGGTGTGCTGCAGGCAATAGTGTATGAAATTGTTTCGTCTGGTCACATGAAGCGTATATGTTGCAGCCATCGTGAATGGCAAGTGTCGTGCGGAGGGTAAGGGAAGGTTGTTTACACCATTAACAAAATAATTATTGAAGCTTTAAATGATGGGCAGCTCATGAAACGATCATGTTATGGTAGACACGGGTAATCTCTTCACATTGAATACGTTTCTTTTTTTCAGTTAGGTAAAGTCTACAATCAGTTCCACACGCATGTCGGACTTGCACTCGTAATATTGTATGTACATCAAATAGCACACGCAAGCTCAGTCGTGTGTCGTAACTGTTGAAATCGTTTTTCGGAAGGAGATTGCCCATATTTTGCGTTTATTTCGTTGTGTTGACTTCCGTTCATTCAAACAGAAACAATTATAGATGCACTACTGTATTCAACATAAGCAATTAGGTAGTTGGTCAGGTATTAAAGTTTTTGAAAATTTATAGTAAAATGTATTTCATTTTAAATTATTTACTAAGAATAATAATTACATAAAATTTTCATATATTAATTTGATTTGATTTAACTAGTATTTATAAACCTTAATATGATTCTGTTGACGGAGTCATATTGGTTGAAATTACGTTCTACTGACATTTCATTGTAGGCAGTCTTTGGTTAAGCCGGAAAAAAACGCAATACATCTCTCTAGTGCGCTTTACGAGTGAACGTCCGACAAGTGGGTGCGACTGATTGAGGAATGGGGCCTTAGGGCCAGATTAATAGTCAGACTTAATGCATCTCAAGCTCGGATCGAAACCAAACATAAAACGACACCTACCTAAACTCGAGTGCAATGGGACAGTTTCGCATATGAAACTGGTCCATTCCATTTTGGTCTGGGTAGGTGATGTCCTGTATTTATTATCGGACTGTACCTGAGGAGTACTAATGTGCCCAAACCTCTCGTGGACCCATACAATGTTGTGGGAGACCATGTGTCTGCCCCCGTGGTCACCGGTGTCACGGCTAGTGGTCCGCGCGCCAGAGTTGGTGCGCGATACAAGTTCTAGTATAGGGGTTGTACGAAGAAAGTTGTCCGGTTGATGTTTTAACACAAGTCTTTATTTGTGTCTTTGGTTGCATTCCTCCCTTGGTCGGTCCGGCTACACAACTGTATCTCGAAAGCGAAACCCCCATCTCCAATCCCGCGCATGACGGTGTCTCTATCCCCGATCAGCTCTGCCCACTCCCGGAACTGAGAGCCAACCGCTCATGAACCACTGACCCGTGTTGACCGGAGTCAGGAAAAACCACTCTGCGCCCAAGAAGAGTGAGCCTTGCAACCTCGACGAGCGAGGCGCGGGGAGGTCGTGCGCAGCTAACCACGCCTGGCAGAAAGAGGGAGGGGGAACGGGCAAACCGCGCTGCGCGCGGGCCCAAAGATGAGTGACTAGACACTCGGCACACTAAGTATGACTATGAAATTGCCCCATATTATGTTTTAGTTTCGTTGGGGAAGTTTCATAAGGTTACTTTGGCTGAGATACGACCAGTTAAAATCCTGAGCGCAATAACTTTTTTCTCTCTCGCAAAACTAAGTCCTACTATCTAAACAAGCCATCCGCATATTTGCACTATGAGGTAGAGAAGAAAATCTAGAGAGTTCAGAAGAAATGTACCCACCTTTTAAGGAGAGGTGGAAACAATTTCGGGAAAACCAATCACAAAACCGGGATTAGATCCCTGACCTTTCCATCACAGGAAAATCAGACAAGACGAAAGAGATGTTTTAGTCCGGATTGTCAATGAAGTGGGTTGGAGCCACATAATTTCACCAGAACGTAATATATCTGTCTCTCTTTAACGTGCACTTAAAAAAAAATTACACACTATTTTAGTTTCCATCATACAAACTAACTTAATTTATAAGCGTGTGCCAGATACAAGACGCGCAACCTAAACACCCAGATCTACTTATTTTATATTAATTATTACGTTTACGCATATTCCCGCAAAGGTGATCATTTTGACAGAACATATTGTTCTCGTCTGGTCCGTTTTAACGATAAAGGAAGATCGGGCTCACCTGAGTGGTTTGAGGTTGTTTTTACCAAAATGTTTCTTACACTCAAATTAACATGTGATTCCTCTTAATTCACCTTCATTATCCCTCCTACGTTAGTCAAATATGTAGACGTCTCAAATGGATAGTAATATACGCGTCATAAAAAATTATAGAGACTAGACTTATAAATCGAAACAATTCTTTTGTTTTTTACATGAAACGCAGACCAACCACCATGGAGGCTACAGCCTAATTTCAAATGAAATACGATTATCAAAAAATAGTAAAAATATGTGTCCACTTTAAAGTAATCAAACACTTGGTCATGTGATCTGCTGCTATAATTTTAATATATATCAAATTAACCTAATTCAATGACATAATGTTCTAAGGCATCATTCTTATATTAGATAGGTCTGCTAATGATGGGGAGAGCAGAGTTCGAATCCCTGTCGAGTTTATTGAGGGTGGTTTTTCCTAAATGGCTTCCCACTTATTTTTCGATCAAATGCGGGTAGATTATATTTACAATTTTTCCTCATCCCTACCGCATTAGATTAATTTTCATATTAGTCCAGGTAAGAGAGCGGAAAAACATTTATTTCTTAAAATAAATTAACATACACTTTCTCAACGTGATAATTAGGAGAAAAATCGTAGAGATTGAATGTATATACTTTGGACTGAATCGGCTTGTAGCTTTTACGTTAAAAAAATCATAAAGGTGCCGAAAACTGGTATTTTCACTTTTAAGGTGTGAAATTTTTTTTAGAAAAATACAAGACAGTCTGTGATAGCGCTTAAAAAGACGAAAAAAACTAGCCCTGGTCGATTGAAATCGGTTCACAACTTTTTTCAATAAAAAATCAAAACCGCGAAAAATTGCCATTTTTTGATATTTAATTACAGGGGTTATAAATATTATAGGAACTTGTTTCAGGGCTTAAATTGTAGCTCTTGTTAGTGCCTACCTACATTAAAAATTTAGTGCAAAAATAATCATAACTTGTTGCGGACATGGCGAGTATGTAAAAACAGGTGTTCCCGAAAAACTGCTTGGAAGCGGCCAATAATGGTCATAGAGTGGCTTTTCAAAGCGCTATTTGTTCGCGAATAGTTTATCTACAACCCTCATTTAATGAAATTTAACCAAACTATTCGCGAACAAATAGCGCTTTTAAAAATCACTCTATGACCATTATTGGCCGCTTCCAAGCAGTTTTTTGGAAACACTTTTTTTTACATACTCGCGATGTCCGCAAAAAGTTATGATTATTTTTGCACTAAATTTTTATTGTAAGTAGGCACCGACAAGAGCTACAATTTAAGTCCTGAAACAAGTTCCTATAATAATTACAACCCTTGTAATTAAATGTTAAATAACGGAATTTTTTTTGCGATTTTTATTTTTTGTTGAAAAAGGTTGTGAACCGGTTTCAATCGACCAGGGCTCATTTTTCTCGTATTTTTAAGCGCTATCACAAGCTATTTTGTGTTTTTCGAAAAAAAAAAGTTTATACCTTAAAAGTGAAAATACCAGTTTTTGGCACTTTTATGCATTTTTTTAACGTAAAAGCTACAATCCGATTCAGTCCAAAGCATTTACATTCAATTTCTACGATTTTTCTCCTAATTATCACGTTGAGAAAGTGATGGTAAATTTATTTTAAGAAAATAACTATCTTACCTGGATTAATATGAGTATAACCTGAACAGTGGTAAGACCAGGTGATACATAAATAGTTATCAATGCCTAAAAGACAACATAAATAGAATAGTAAAATACTCTCAATGTTAACCGTAGTAAAATATTGCAATATCCATAATGGTTCTTTCTTTGATAAAAGGACTTTAAAGGCTGAAGCAGTTCTTTTAAAATCAGTTAATATTCCATATTTCCTTAAACAAAAAAAAAGAGGTTTTCTCATTGTACTTTATAATCTTTGTATAATGATGTGAACCCTTCAACAAGAACAAAGAAATAATAAAGCCTGGAAAACAAAGGAGATTAATAGAATAAATCTAGGAAAAGTGTTACAGAGCAATGAGAAGATACAATATTTACCTAATTTGGTCGAGAGGCTAGTTAAGGTGTACTTTTAATGAGAACTCAAGAGAGTCTTGTCTCTTAAGTGAATATAATTATGACCAGGCAAGGCTTTGTTAAGATGTTTGGGTTCTTACAGCCTATTTTAAATAGAAAACTAGTGATTTCAAACAAACTATTATGAGTTTTGGACATCTATTAAAATATTATTTATTAGTTACCTAACAAAATACATTTATGACATATATATGAATGGCTACAAAATACAAAACGATGTATTGTTTTCACCGCATCTAACTATATATTTAAGATTACACGCACTACGCTAAAGTTATCCGGATGAGTAAGGGATAATTTAGAGGATTTATATCCTTACTTAAGTGACGAGAGATTGAATAATCAGAAAAAACACCGTCAATATATTGGTCTAGATTGCAAACCCCAACCTTCCCGTCACTTGCAAAACCAAACTAATATTTAACTTATTTATACCATGCTCATGAAAATTTAGATATGTAAATATCCACCACTTTATTCCTAAAAGTAGCTATTTATTTTATAGTTACTTAAAATTTTTATTTATTTATATGAACCCACTTCAGGGGCTAGATTAGTCTGCTGAAGACAGTAATATCAGAGCTTCAATCCTGGTCAGATCTACTTGTTTTTTTTAATGGTTCCCCATTCTCCTTCCATGAAAACGGGTGGATCACCTATAACATTATTCCTTCCTCATCCCCATCACACTAGAGTAATCATATATACCTAAAACCTGAATGGTTAGTAAGGTGCGGTGAGAAATTTACATATTTTGTTGAACTTTATTTTCATATCTTTCTTTGCTTTATTATTAAGTTATGACTATTAGCACCGCATCTTACTACCCGTTCGGGTTATATGCGCTTACGCTAATGTGTATTGGTAGGGCGATTGTAAAATGAAATGGAGGACCTACAGTTTAACGTGGAATCCGAACCACGGTGGAGGCATGGCATGCCTCACATTCACAAGTTGTGATTAATACACGTCTTGTCAGAGGTGAAGGAAGGGTTTGGCAATCAGATAAATCTGTGCCGGGACAGAGGATTGAACCCCGGACCCCCAACACAAAAGTCCAACATCTTTCCCCTAGACCGCCAGGTCACCTTTATTCTTAAGTGTTATATTAATCGTGCAACATATTATTATCAACATATCATAATTTGTTCTGCTTGTATTAATTGTTATATCTAATGTCATTCCTTAAATAAGTAGAATGGCCAACCTGTTCTACTGTTTTGCTGTTAGTGGCTAGTTATATTCTTAAATGTACTGATCCATAGAAGGACATTACTTTGAGTGTTGATATTGATAGCCAATACTTTCATGTTACATTCCTCGAAGATGGTACCAATACTGTGTTTATTACTGAATTTGTATACAATTTGGTTTTGCTGGCAAATTCATATATGTATAAACGTTAGAGTCAGGTGTGTAATTTCAGGAATCCTGTCCTACTCTAGTACTAGATTGATTCCTAAGTCAGGTGTTGATGTAATATATTTGGTGGGATTAGAAAATACACGCTAAGCCTCCTAACCAAAACTAGTCATTATACTAGCAATATATCTTGCTCCCTCCATTCGAAAAATACTAGGTACATCATGATACAAATTATGTTATATTCTTCTCGTGTTTATAGTCTTAATAATTCTATTTAGGTGTGAAGTTGATATGTATTTCCTACTGTTCAACTTAGAAAATGATAAAACTTATGAGCGATTAGCATATTTAAACGGATGGTAAAATTTAAATCTATGTAACTTACTCTTTGTTTATCCTGTATTTCCTTGAATTGTTCCACTATGATATAGCAGAGCCCTGCTTTTATGGTGAATAAAAAAGCCCAATTTCGTTTTTAAGTTTCCCAAAAGCGGTGAACCAGCGGTGAATTACAAAAATCCTATTTTTGGGACGAAATTATCAAATTAAGACAAAAGCGTTAAAAAAGTGGTTTTTACCAAACTTTCGTGATTAAGGTGACTTTGTTGGGTTAAAACTAGACTTCCAGGACAATGTTTGAAAAGGTAAACTAAACATATTGAAGTGGAAACCAAAAATTACATTTTGTTTGGACAAACGGTAAAAAACACTAGTCCGCAAAAAAATGTGCTGTCAACTTATTAAAAAAGTAAGATTTAGTGGCAGCTGGTCCGGGAAAAGTATATACAAGTCACAAAGACAAAATATTACACAAAAATTTATTTTTCAATATCCCAAAAGATTAGCGCCAATGCCGAAAATCGCGACTAAATCGCGATTATCGCGGACACCGTTTAAAATCGAGAATATCGCGCTAAAACGCCGATTTCGCGAACTATCGCGACAATTCTGAACATATATTTGCAATCAGGTAACCTGAAATATGAACATCTGAAAGAAAAAATGCCATATCTAACATTCGCGAATTATCGCGATCTCCACAAACGCAGGGCTCTGGTTATAAGATAGGGTCATTCTCATAGTACTATTCGTCAAAGCAAACGAACTGTACATATGCCGTCATGCCTGTGTTCCAAGAATGTTTCTGCAAAATATGGTTAAAATTAGTCAGCAAATTTGAAATTTATAACGAAGCAAACATACGGACAGACAAACAGATGGATTGACATTAATAGACGAAATGTCCAATAGTAAAATTAAATCCAACCTCATTATGCTCAATTAATTAAGTGTAGAATATTTATTATCATTATATAAGATACTTGACATCTCTAAAATATAATTAAATGGCTAAACAAATATAACTTTTCAATAAAAAACCATTTCAAGATTTACTTTTAGTATACCTCATATTTCTCTTTTTTTTCTCTTTTAACGTGGTAGATAAAATAATAAGAAAAGAGAGAGAGGAGGTCAACCAGAAAAATATCTCATTTTATTTCCCCTTCATCTGTTTTACATACCATCTCTAAAAGTATTCCTGGGTCTTTTGCTTCTTCTTTCTAGAGGGGGTTGACTGCAGCTTCTCATTATATTTTCCCATTTAAAAAATTGTCTCTCCGGTCATATTTTCATTCTACGCTACGGTCCTCATATAATGTATTCACATACATAATTCTCCCTTATATTCCTGCACGACGAATTGGAAGGGTTAAGGGGTAAGTTCTCTATCATATCTTTAAAAGTTACCATGCTTAAGCTTTTCTTGGTGCCTTTCTAAAGAATTCTCCTTCATATACATAGTCAACTATACCATTTAAATAATTCTCTTTTTAGTAATATTACTGGTGTGGTTTTTACTTAATTGTTACATTCTAAATCATAGTTAAATACCATCCATAATTATTGTTTAAAAAGTGCAAATACAGTATATATGACTTCAAAAAAATTTCCATATAAAATATAAAGCCAAACTTAATACATTAAAACTATCTTAAATTCTTTAAACAAATGTCCCCAAATATTACTAGATAAACAAACAAATATTCAGTAAATATTTAGTTTTGTAAGATTTGTATTCATTAACTTAAGATTTTCGTAATATTGTACCCATTATACTGTATATTTATTGTTCCTATTGATACATTGTACAGATGTTATTGTTTTTATTTAATATTTATATAATTATAATACCAACAGTTAATTTACCCGTTCTTCGCATGGGAAAGATATAAAGTAATTTTGTTATTTTAGTAGATAAAATCAGTCACAGGGGAAAGTATCCAAATCTTAAATTAAGTTTGAATATTTTTTATTACCACGTCTTACTAGCTGTTCAGGTTATACGAATACATGATAATTACTCTAACGGAGGAGAGATGTGGAAGGAACGATTGTATACGTAATATAGGTTTATCTGAACTACAAAGTTTAATGCCCTAAATCACATTTCTCCCACTAAACAAAAAATTATTTTAATTAATATAGTATAGTGTAAACTCTAAGAAATAGTTACAAATAGTGGTTTTTTATTTGTTTTCAGGTTGTTTAGGAAAAACCTTTAAATAGAGTAACTATTACATTACTTTTTAACCTTAAAAATTGGTTTTATTTAAATAAGATAGTTTTAAATTATGACTTAAATAATTTTTTATACAGATAAAGTGGTCCTTAAAACTATTTAAGCCATTATTTTTTCCAAACACACAGTCAAATAATATTTAATATTAATTGTAGCATCATCTATATAAATATAAAACTGTGAATATTGAGAGCGATAGCTCGTCCTCTTAGTAAATCAATCATACTATTAAAACATTATTCAAAACCTTAGTTTTATTGAACAGCTATTATTATTATTATTAGCACCGCGTCTTACTACCCATTCGGGTTATACGCACTTACGCTAATGTGTAATGGTAGGGTGATTGTGAGATGAAATGAAGGACCTACACAGTTTAACGTGGAATCCGAACCACGGTGGAGACCTGGCATTCCTCACATTCACAAGATGTCTTGTCAGAGGTGAAGGAAGGGTTTGGTAATCAGATAAATCTTTGCCGGGACCTGGGATTGAACCCCGGCCGCCAGCATAGAAGTCTGACACCTTACCCCTAGACCACCAGGTCACCGAGCTTCCTTAGTAATTCTCACACGTTACTTTGGTGGAAAGGCCGTATCACACAGCTTTAATTTTTTTTTTTTTTTTAATTGGACCACCAAAAGTAAGTGGAAGCGCCAATTGTATCTTGGGTGGAAGTAAAACTGTTTATAGTAGCCGTGGCTACTATTAGCTCAAATACGGTATATTCCCTCAAAAAGTTACAACACAATAATATTAATAAAAACGCATTTGGGTGTATTCATTTTTTTTAAATACTGCTATAAACTAATGTTAATTAAATTCTTCTGCAAAAAAAAAATAAACGTAATTATTTTACAAATGTGTAAAATAATTATTTGTGTAAAATTAAATAATAGACATAAATATATTCCCTTGATAAACTTTTCAATCAGGCTGTAATATGGATGTAATAGACCTATGGTATCAAGACGTACAGCATAAATAATGTATAAAAATTGAGTTACATTGATACCTACCTAATCACGCCGTTCCCTTACTGGGTAGGCAAGATAATATTCATAAAACTAAAAAGACAACAAATCCATTGCAATTTTTTTTAGCACCGCATCCTAAACCCTGTTCAGGTTATACCCATATATACTACGAATAATTATGCTAGTGAGTTAGAGGCAAGGAAGTTTGAATTTAGAGGAAGTGGACCTTCATCTCCGTGGAGGGAGAGTGGAAAACAATTTTGGAAATGTACATTTAAATATTTTTTTACTTGATATACACTATTAATGTTGAGTAATTAGACTCTATATTTATAGCAGCTATATTTTTATAGATTAATAAACTTTAATCCACTATATATATATATTAAAAATAATTTAAATGGTACTTATTCTATTGTCAGTACAGCGATACCATATAATGTAAAGATTATTCCCAAAGATATCAACATGGGGTTGTAATAAATAAATGTAACAAGATCATAAAAACTGTTCCACCAATTAAACTTGGAGATACGAATACATTTTCTTATCTGAAATGAAAATCAAATAATGGAGTTAGTGTAATTTGTTTCACTGGTCAAAGCCTTAAGCTATGACATGATATAATGATTTTATTTTATTTTTAGTGTCAATTCTTTTTAGGTATTTAATAAGGTAATAATGAAGCTATAATATTAATACATTGTAATATATATATATATATAGGCTGCGTGTGGAAGCTCATTCTTGAGATTGAGAGGGGTGAGACGTAATCACACTTTGTGTGTGTGTATGGAGGGGGTGGGGGAGGTGTTACATAATCCTTGTGTATTTTAGCTTTAGTTTTTTTAAATATACTTTTTGCGTGTTTTTATATATATTATTTTGTTAAACTTCAGTTTAATTCTACTTGTTAAGTGTAAGAAAAGGCAGTAGCCTTAACTTCGCCATTAAAGTCGATTATTATTAATATATTATTATTATTATTATATTATTATTATTATTTATTATTATTATTATTATATATTGCGTGTCTAGGCTACATTAATCGTAGACAGATTAACCACAACTAATATAACGTTGCCCAGAAAATGCCAAAAATTACTAATCATACATCGTTTCCGTGGAGATTCTTTTCATGACCCAATGATGTGAGAAGATGGTAACTATAACAAAATAACAAAATATTATCGAAGCTGACCTATAAGTTAAAATATTTTAAATAAATATTTTGAAAATAAGAAAATTTTAATAAAAATATAAACCAGTATTGTAGCTAATCAAATATAATTATGAATTGTAAAAAATTATTTACAATTCAACTCTTAATATATTTCTAAGTCAATATTATATATTATTATAAGTAAGGACTTTACATTCTATTGTTTTAATTTTGAATACCTTTTTAGTATAGTTTAAAACATGTTATTAAACTTTATAAAATCTAATTATATACTACTATTAATCAAACTTATTTTTATCGTGGTAATGATATTACATTTTATTGAAAATCTTTGGCTTTTTATAATATTAAATATTATGGATTAGAACAAACTCCTTAAGATTACCGATGACTAAAACTAAAGAAGTATTTTCATTAACATTGAAAGAAATAACATTTATATCTCACGAATGTCCTATCGAATATTCTTTTCTCTATATTCCGGCTTGTGAGTAATCCGGAAAGAGATTTAAGAAGAGATGAAAGTAGGTACGAAAATGCTTTTAAGTATAAATTAACTTCCATGTGATTTAGGAAATGGACTGCAAATAGTAGAAATAATAAAAGTATTTTGTGTCAATATTTTAATATCTTATAGTAAATTTTTAAGCATTTATTCTTACTAACCGTTTGGAATATATAATAATTGCGCTAATGTGTTAAGGATTATGAAGGCTAAGCTTTGATGAATTTTACACAAATTTGCATGGAGGAGAAAATGGAAAAGATTTAAGAAAATACACATTAAATAAATTCAATCGTGATTCAACCCTAAACCTCTGGTAATCATAAGTCCCCTCTCGCGCTATTCTCGCAATAGACTAGACTACATACGATGAGGAGACCGTAGTTTTATCCCAGTCGGGTATACTGAGGGTGGTGATTCTTAAATGGTTTCTCACTCTTCCTCTCCTCGCAAATGTGGGTACAATGCCTCTAAATTAAACCTTATACATATTTAATCCATTAGCTTATTTAGTACATAAGCGTACAACCCGAATGGGTAGTAAAAAGCAGTGTTAAAATATTAGCTTTGACACTTAGGCTCATGTTGCTCGAACATTGACCAATTTGCTAAGTGAACAATATTTCTTGTTGACACATCATATCAAGTTCATCCTCTACCAATTCGGACATTATTGAACTCCCTTAAAAGCTGTTATATCTACTCGTATGTAGTTATAAACCAAGTAACAAATGAATCCATATTATGAATTCTAGCTTTCTAGTTGATATTGTCCTAGGATTCTCAAAAAACTTACTCAGAGCGATACAATAATAGTGATTGAGTAAACCATACTTGTTTGGGCATCAAATCAGAATCACCAAAAATAGCACCAACAGCAATATACAGAGTGTATAAACAATTTCATAATTCTTCGGGTTAGTGGGCTTAAAAATAAATGGTACCAAACTCCGCACGGACTTTCTCGCTCTATTGTTTAAAAAATGGAGATTTTTACTCAAAATTCGTAAATAACATACACTAGCGAAACCAAAAACAAATTGCGCTATACATATGTAAAAAAATTGTTCATGGTTTTAAAGTATAAAATTCTATTTAAAAAAAATTCAAGTCTTCATTTTTATATTTGTATCAATATAAAATATCGATATTGGGTCCCCGAGGGGATGCATATCTAATGGTTATGGCATTGCTACTAAATTATCTTTAATATATTTTGACCAATAAATAGGTAATGATTGACTATTGAGTCTAAAATGAGAGAATATATTATTAAATTTAAACAAAATCATTAGAGCCGATTTTGAAAAATCGACTTTTACTCTTTTTTCCCTTCAGTAAACTACCCTAAATTTTAGGTTGGATAATCAATTTCAAAAACACCTCAGGGCAACCCTATGAAAACCCTAAATACCTGATAGGTAAAATAGTGTAGGCTCTAGTCGGAGTTACAGACAGACGGAAATTCAAAAACCACTTTTCCAGATTGGGGAATGGGGAGGAGGGGGGGCTCATAAAACGTCGAGATTCATCAAAATCTTGAGTTCAACCTGTTTTACATATAAGATAGCGAGAAAGTAAAAACAATCCTAGAATATAAAAATGCAAACTTTGTTTGATGTTTAAGTTTCTATACCTGTGACACTATGAAATGAAGTAAGAATTCACACAATTTAATTCATATAAGGATATTAAAGCCACAGTACGCACCTTGAAACAAATAAGTTAAAATTTCCTTACTCCACAGAGCTAATTTATTTTAAAGGTTCACCTATGAATAATATTGCGTCGCGTTATTATATTCCTTTCTCACTGACACATGCCAACAATTACGTACGTGTAATCATCGTGCAACTGTAGAAGTCACTTATTTCACAAATTAAGTCCCTACGAAACTTCAGCTTGATTTGTTAAAATGCACCAATTTTTATTATAAACCCTGTAAATTGTTAGATAAATAAAGCTCTAATCTTGGAATGGAACAAGTAATTATTCTTTATTAAGTTACTTCTACAAACTTGCCATATTTAATGTGTATATAATGTACATTTTCTTTATTACACCCCTACCTCCCCCTCAATTAATTTCCTATTTCCGATTACAATTTTTGAGACTAATCTGGTTATTTAAAAAAGTCGTCTTAACTTTTTTTTAAATCTAAGTTTCTACCACAGTGAGAAGAAGAATTTTTACTGTTTATATTTTCAATTTGAATCTCTTTCCCCTTCCAACCTTGGTGGAATGACCACATGTAAATTTTAGTGATAAAAATTATATGGTTATATGGAGTAATCCCTTTACCTGTCTGCCAAATTTTTATCAGCTACCTAATCTAAGATAATGTTCTTATTATAACCTGCTCCTTTCCTGGAAACCTATAATAAAATTTTCTGTTTTTAGAGGTCTCTGGTTGTATGAGGTAATTTCTCTCTACCTTCATGTCAAAATTCTGGTTTTACACCTCTATCATATTTATTTAATTTGATTTATATATTTTTCGGAGAAAAACACTGATTTACTTTCTGTTACATATACAAGGTGTATTTTAATTGGTGTCAAATATTCTAAGGGTGTATTCCCATTGACCAAACATTAAGAAATGTTCATACGAACATAGTTCTATGAACGTTTAGGTTTAGAATTATTAAATATATTTCTCAATTACATATTGGTCATAGTGGATCCATTGAATAACCTGTTAAGTCACCAGACTCTAGTCCAATTGATTTTTTTTTATCTCTATGGTCATATACAATCCATTGTTTACTCCTGATGTTGACTTTTTTTTAAGAAAGTGTATATTAAATGAATGTGAGAAAATCATTACACACCAGGTGTACTCAATAGAGTACGACAAAGCATGGAACCCAGGCTCACAGGCTGCATCGAAGCTGAGGACAGCCTTATGGACAGTTTTTATAGCAAAGCGATCATTCTTATTAGGGTTTTGTTCGTTTCTGTTAAACCTTGCCTTGTTTAAATACATTATTTTTCCTGATGGATTGCTTATTAATTGAACAAAATAATTCTTACTAGCTCACTAAACTAAGAGTTCCTAGACACATATTTATTTGGACATTTTGTAATGTTTGGTAAGTGGGAATACGCCCCTAAAATATCTTACACAAATTAAAATACATCCTGTATAATATACAAATTTACGTTCTGCTATTTAATATTATGTTATAAATATATATTAATTTCAAAAATAACATTTTTTTTTGCGTTGGAAAAAGACAAAATGTTGTCTATATTTTGTGTTATATTTTATAAGCTGCAAGTTTTTTTTTTTCCTTAAACAACATTGCTTATATTTTTTAAATTTGATATTCTGCATTCGTTCTCGTTACTTGATATATTATTTCCTGCAGTTTTAAGAGAGAGAAAAAAGTTGCAAGGAACTTAAAGGGGCAAACTTGAAATACTCAAAATCGTATTATTAAATTTATCTTTCAATTCATTAAGGTCACAAATTATTTTTCTAATAATTTCTTATTTTTAGTTTTAGAGAAATTTATTTTTATTAAAAAAAACCATAAAACTTTATAGATAAATTTTTCTGTGGGCAAACTAGACAAAATTTGTTGAAAGTGATTTTTTTTAACATTTCTAAAACAAAATTGAAATATTTAGTTTTAATTTTGATTACAATAGATAAGTTCAGATTACTTGCGAATGGTAAATTAAAGCTTCCCTTTTGATAGATTGTGTATTAGTAAAATGCCATATTTTCAATATTTTTTAACTTCACCAAATCAAGGATACCCTTTATTAATAGTCCTTTTAGTGGTCTCAATTCATACTACATAGATAACTATTAGAGATAGTATTGTTAAATTTATAATACAAACTAGCTGATTCTTACGATTAATTTTGAGACAAAACACTGAGAAATGAAGTTAAATTAATTTATGGACATTATTTCATCGATATTCTAATAATTATTATTGTAAGGTTTTTCTTACTAAATCACAGAAAAAGAGGGAATTTAGGGGCTATTACTAAATTATAAACACCATTACTTATTCTAAGGCACTAAGAACTTGAAAGCCCATTGTTGTACCTACAAAATTACGCCATCTATTCCTATATTGAGATAATTCAATCCCTTTCATCTCAATACACCTCGTCTCTTTCAGGTCCATTCTAGTGTTATCCTCCTATATGCGTCTAAGTATTCCCAATGGTCGCTTCCAATTGGGTTTGCAAGTAAATACTTTGAACATGGTTTTATATCCTTCCATCTGCGATGTACGTTCTGTCCAACGTAACCCGTGATATTTGAATATCCTAACAATGTATTTGATGAATACTTGGTTTATAACTAATCATTATGTAACCTCCTCCACTCCCAATAATATCCATCAATATTTAGACCAAATTCTTCCTAAGCACTTGTAATCATATGATAAATACTAGATAGCTGTTGCCCGCGGCTTTGCTCGTGTGGAAGTTGATTATATACAAATACGAAAATATACATATGCTTTACAGATTAATTTAAAATATTACGTTACGTTTATGACCATAACTTGACCTCAGATCAAAAATAATGCAAGTCCGATACAAATTTCACCCCCTTTTTAATCCCTTATTAAATAAAATTTCCAAAATTCCTGAAACACGTATTTATTTGTTTTACGTCAATAACCGAAATACAAAATTTTGTATATGTAACTTTCAAAATGGCGGACTTTCATACATATTATCATCCCCTATTTTGACCCCTTTGGGGTGGAATTTTCTAAAATCCTTTCTTAGTGGGTGACTACATAACAAAATGAATATACAGTCCGAATTTCATGCTTTAGCCTTGATATTTGCGCTCGGCGATGATGAATCATCAGTCAGTCAGTCAGTCAGGACATGTTATTTTATAAGTATAGATATTACCTTTATAAATTATTATTAAAAATTATATTTAGTAACTGCTTAATTAAGAGTGTAAAAATTGGAAAGTTAGTCTAGAGTAAATGCACCCAAACAATCGCATAGAGGGAATGGGAAAACTAAACTGAAAAATACACGTGTGGAAATTCACGGCCCAGTACACACTGCCGATATTAGAACCTGGAACGTTTCCGGTAATCCAGTCTAATACTAGACTAGAGCCATAGATAATCTTACTACCATTGTTGTTACCATTATATTGATCATTCCGTATTAATTTAAAAACATTATTTTGATGTTGGTTCACTTTAACTAGATTTTGGATATATTCCACATTTTAAAAGAAGCATTAGACAAAGTCAATTAAAAAAATCTTATATAAAATTGATATATTATTTAACCAAGAACCTTAAGGTTTATTGTCTAACCATCAGTTATACAGGCATTCAAATAACTTTAGTAAATTTACTGACTTTTACAAACAATTCTGTTCATTTTATTATAAATTATAAAGTTGACCTCGGTGGTCTTGAGCATTATTCGTGGGTTCAAACATAGCCAGGGTCGACATATTTTTCTTGAGTGATATAAATCTGTGGCACAACTTCCCTCAGATTTGAAGTAAGGCCGTAGGTCCAATGTAGATCAAAGGCACATTTAAAAACCTTGGAAGGTGTGTGAAAATACCTTTCCTGGCAGAATTATTAGGCCCTCAAACGTTAATGTTTCTCGCTGGCGATGCCTCTCTTTCTTGAAGTCACTTGTAGTGTATTTTGTGAGGTGAGATGATGATGATGATGATGATGATGATGAAGACGAATCATTTGCTTGTTGGGCACCACTTTATAATGTTTGTCAGGTTTGGGATCTTAGTATATATGTATGAGAACTTGCTTTTTATCAATTTAATATTCTTTATCTATTAGATTTATAAACTTAACACGGTACGGTAATTCAATGACTGTTTCTTTATACTCGAACAGTTTTTATTTTTGAAAATAGCGAGATTAATTATTTGACTGCTGTGGGATGACTGTGTAGAGAAGCCTTCTTTTACGTATATCTTTCGAAGGAAATTGTTCCAGAACCATCCATGTGTGTTTTTTTAAGCTGCACCATGGTCTATCCTTCGATAAGCGAAAGAATGAGATGGAGCGACAAAAATAGAGACAAAAGGATAGATTTCAGCCATGTTTCACAAGTGGTTACAATAAGGGTTGAGTAATTGAAAATGATGAAATTTAGTTGTCAACAATAAAAAAAATTAATATATTTAGTCATCCAACTAACAGAATATTCTCTAAAACATATGGATGCTTTGAGTTTTATATTTTGAAAATATTCATTAATTTTAAAATATATGAAGGGTGGAAAACTTTGATTATAATGATTATCAAGTGAAATTCTATTTCATTACAACCCTTTCGCTTTCGCTGATAGAAATTATTATTTGCTAATTATAACCATTTGGTTAAAAAAGTTTACGTGGAATACATAAAAAATTATATATAGAGAGAGTAAATTGACTTATGAACCATTACATTTCCAAACTAGCTATGACTCAATATCTGGTATTAAATCTAAAGATGCAGGTCTCTAAATACATGAGAATATATACCGACTCTTACAAATGCTTCTATATATACATTATAAATTTAATAAGTTTTGGTGAGTAATCATTTCTAAAAGTGTACTATGAATCAATAGCGCGAATCAAAATTCAAGGTTAGACTTGCACAAGCGTCATGCAAATAGTGATTATGTGAATCAAACTCAATGTTGAGCTGTCGTATTCAATGGACAGAGTGAGTATGAACGACGTGTTATCGTAGAAGTTGTTACGTGTATGGGAGAGTTACACACGTTTATTAAAAACTATATTTAATCTGGAATCCCTCATAGTCCACCTTTCTTCCTACCACGGGGAAATTAAATTAGTATTTAGCTATATCAGATGTAAATAACTTGTTGGTAGCTTCGATAAATAATGCATCAATGTGTATAGTTAAGAAAACAAAGATTAATGTTTAATTTAGGTGTTTAATTTGTATATTTAAAGGAAACTTTGTAAATAAAATCTTCAAATATGAAATTTTAGTTAAAAACTAAATGACTGGGGCTAGGTCGTGTTTTAGTTCAACTGTTTGGCATTTCGTTTCTCTGTTTGTTTTAACAGGATTTAGGAGCTAAAATTTTTGATATTATATAGAATGACACATTTTTATATTTTTAATTTATGAGTAACTGATTATTTTTATTTTAGCACCACGTCTTACTACCATTTTGGTATATACGTTTAACTGTTTCAATATGGAAGCCACACAAATAATGTCTCGTTTATTAGCTCATCGTAAGGGATTTGTATTTAAAATTATAAGCAATCAATCAATCGATCACGTTGGCTGAAACTATTTGAATTATTACATATATTAAGATAGCGACGTCTTAAAATACGTTCACAATGGTTATTCTCTAACAATTGCATGTACATTCTTTTGTATTTTGTTTAGTTTGATCACCAAGAAATAATATAAACCACAAATACAAAAAGAAATTATAGATCTAATCTCATCTTGAAATACAGAGAGATATTCTATCATGTTACATTATTTTTTAAATTTTTTAGTACTTAGTCTTACTACCAGTTCATATTATACGCTTAAATAATAATCACTCTAATGTATTAGGAATTGGGAAGGTTAAATTGAGAGAAAGTGAACCCACTTTTGGGTGGAGAGAAAGTGGAAAATAATTTTATGGGAAAACCACCCCAGTTCACCCGACCGAGATTCTAACTTGGATCTCCCTGTCTTTGCCAGTCTGGTTCAACATGAAATTAGCACTTTAGCCAACTAAGCCACCGAGGCGGGCTTAAAATAAATTATCTTAAAAACATAGATGAAGCAAGGTCTTTTTATTCACATAACTACTAACTTAATCCTAGATATAAAAGTGTGACTACACACCCAGTAATGGCGATTGGATATTAACTAATTTTTATACTACAACAAACCTTTTCGCTAATAAAAACTTTCTCAGTGCCACATGGTTTCGTTCCAGTGCTCTCTCTACTTATGCTTGACCACCGTCCACCATTGACGCAAACCAGACGTAACGACAGTGACGCTTTTGTCCACGTCCCCACCAATACGGCTAGTAATTTATCGAAATCAATGGTAACCTTATCCAAAAAAAATATGTGGGTGGACAAAAAAATATGACAATTGTTCTTTGCAAGAAAACTATTATTATTATTAGCACCGCGTATTATTACCCGTTCGGATTATACGCACTTACGCTAATATGTAATAGTAGGGTGATTATGAGATGAAATGGAGGACCTACAGTTTAACGTGGAATCCGAACCACGGTGGAGGCCTGGAATTCCCCACATGTCTTGTCAGAGGTGAAGGAATGATTTGGTAATCAGATAAATTTGTGCCGGGACTGAGGATTGAACCCCGGACCCCAGCATAGAAGTCCGACACCTTACCCCTAGACCGCCAGGTCACCTTGCAAGAAAACTAATTTATTAAGTGTATAGTGGCCTCTAAGGATTGACCCTTATCATTACTAAACAGAAATGATTTTTTTTAATCATGGTTAAATAAAATCGTTTATATCATACTAAAAAATGTGTTACCATGAATAATCGGAAGACTTAGGTAAATTGCCACCTATTGGCAACTGACTGTAACATTGATATTTTCATACAAATTCAATCATTACAAGTCCGTTTCATATTCTTCCGCGTTGCTAATTTATATATAATATATATTTAGCACCGCGTCTTACTACCCGTTCGGGTTATACGCTTTAAGTACTAATTACGCTAATGGATTAGGAATTGGGAAGGTTGAATTAAAGGAAGTGAACCCGCATTTGCGTGGAGGGAGAGTGGAATACTATTTAGGAAAAACCACCCCCAGTTCACCCGACTGAGATTCGAACCTCGATCTCCCCGTCCTCAGCAATCAAACTCAACACGACAAGCGCGTTAGCCAACTACGCCACGGATATTGTTACATTTAGGCAAGTGATGCAAGTCAAAAACATATTTGTATGACGAATAAAAGTGAAAGTTCTTTTTATCTGTCTTCCATAAGAATAAAGGAGTACGGGCGTATTCCACACTTACGAAAGGTTAGGTTTCAGACCACTGCCATAACTAGAAAATCGTCGCCTCTCGAAGCAATGCATTTTTTTCCCTTCAATTTTATCGATCTGCACTGAAGTTGTCTAACTGTCGTAAATAACTTTGAAAAAAGAAATGCATGAAAATCAATGGACACGGATGCTTCATGTCGCAAAGTTGTAGTACTTACGAAACAAGAAGAGCCTGAAGCTCGGGGCAGTTTAAAATGTTGTCATTGAGAAGTGTCGTCAGTAGGGTTGTGCTTGTATTAGCGTTTGTTGCTTGGTTGCATGCATGTATGTATAAAACCAATATATAGGTCATTCATTTCAATAAATTTAGCCAAACCGTCTTCGGTGGCCTCGTGGTCTAACGCGCTACTCCTGCAGTAAGCTAGACTGCCGATGACGGTGAGGTCAGTGTTCAAATCTTGGTCAGGTTAACTGAGGGGGATTTTTACAAAATGATTTTCAAATCTATCTCCATGCAAATAGGGTACACTTACTATAAATATAGCCTTCCTAATCCCTAAAACCATTAGCGAAGTTGATATATAATAAGCCTTTGAAATCTAGTCATTTTTGTTTCGCCTCGTCTAATAAAAAAAATAAAACCCTATCGAAATTAATCTCAGTTTCATAACCCAAAGTTGAATATTTATTAGATAATGTAGTTCTTTAAAAAAAATCAATAACAAAATGGATGTAACCACTTGGTTTTGAAAAGTGTTTTTACTATTTTATCTCGCATAAACATAACTGTTAAATATTAGTCAACCCATAAATAAAATTGTAGAATTGAAAATAAGTTTCTTACTCCTTTAGCTTGTATATCAATCCACTTGTTAACAGATGTTCTAGTACGCAATTTCCCTTTTGGCTACTTAACACGTCTCTACTTCAGGCAGGGGAAAGGTAGGGTTGGATGGGGACTACATTCGTCATCTAGTTGCATGCAAATGGCAATTATCAAAACCATACCAGGTCTATATATTTAGTATATGAGCAATCTTAGCTGATGAATGGAGCACTTACGCAAATGGATCGTTGTATACGGCCCTTGTCAATTTGTCCAATCACAGATAGGTCCATTATGAATATACATTGTTTGGAACAACAATAAATCAGACGTGATAAAACTGTTTCAACAACGAATTTATTCTTGTGAAGTTTAAGGTACATTAAAAAAAACGAAAAACAGTGGATTATAAACGTTTTTATTTGTATATCTCTATTTTGTGTATTTATTGTTCACTTTATGAAAAATGTATGCATACGTGTACGACTAAATTAAACCGACACAACTATAAAATAGGTTACAACCAGGCCCTAGGCTGTAATTTATTAACTTAAACTAACTTAACTCTAAAAGACGTAACATCAATGCCTTAGGCTGTAAATTAATCATTGTCTTAGAGGAAGCGTCTCTCGCTATGGTGTTAGGTTTTTTGATCATGAAGGTGACCTGGTGGTCTAGGGGTAAGGTGTCAGACTTCTGTGCTGGTGGCCAGGGTTCAATCCTCGGTCCCGGCACAGATTTATCTGATTACCAAACCCTTCCTTCACCTCTGACAAGACATCTTGTGAATGTAAGGAATGCCAGGCCACCACCGTGGTTCGGATTCCATGTTAAACTGTAGGTCCTTCATTTAATCTCAAAATCACCCTACCATTACACATTAGCGTAAGGGCGTATAACCCGAACGGGTAGTAAGACGCGGTGCTAATAATAATTTTGACCATGCCAGGATTCAAAAAAAGGACCAATTCCAATAGAAAGACCCAACCATCAAAATAGATTAATATAGAGAATTTAAAATCCATTTATGTAAAATAATGCTTAAAACGTTAGTATGTTGTATACATTTATGGATTAAATAAGAAATCTTGCATTAAACTCATTTTTCTATTGTCATTTAATTTTATGTAAACAAATGTCATGGAATGTCATCATTGTTAAAATTTAGTTGCTACGTTTTAAAAATTAATCTGATTAAAATTACTATACATGAAAACATGTTTGTAAGCTTGCAAACTAAAAGCTGATAGTATTAAACAAACTAAGCTCAATCGGGAACGTGTTTATAATCTACTTTAAGTCTCTGCTTGCATATTGATAACTCAACAAATAGCTGGATGATGTAATTGTATTAAATTAAAGGATTTACATTGTTCTAAAAGGTTTTATTATTTTATTATATTTGATTTATGTATATGCTTATGAAAAACAAATATAAACGTCATTATTTTGCTTATAGACAAATTAAATATAATGTAAGGTTGTTTAAGCCTATAATTTATCCTAAAATTAATTTAGTCGTATGTATATAATGTTAACTATTTTTCAAAGTCCTTTAATGTAAATTGAATGCTAAGTTAAATTTACAGCTTACCATGTTTATATTATCAAAGTTATTTCCCGCAATTTCTAATGATATCAACCCACATATTACAACCAGCCGTGAATCTGGTGACACACAAAATAAGCCACTCATGATCGTACTACATGTGAGCGAACGTGTGTGTGTGTGTGTGTGTGTGTGTGTGTGTGTGTGTGTGTGTGAAGAGCAAACGCCGTAAAACCACCAATATTCCCCACTTGTCAAACCGCAGGTTACAGCACTGTGCTGCTGCAAAACGCCATATTACCCGGCTTAACACCATGGACTACACTTGCGGACAATAAATCACGTGATTCAGCTCCTGTTCTGTTGGGAGTAAATATTCCATGAGTACTATCTTTATTGCTTCGTCTAGAATATAATGGGTTTGTGCCCTAATTGTTTGTCAGTTGAATGTTGTTACGGTGGTTACGTGGGCTTTAAATAACTTTAAATAAGAAAACAGAAGGTAAATCGAAATTTCTGGTAAAATTTTGGTGGGGAGGAATTTTTAAAAGGGATTTATCTTTTCTTATAGCTCAACAATGATATTTTTGTACGTTATTTTCCCTCGTCTCACTATTTTCCTGCGTAATAAGGATTCATATTACTAACGCTAATATTTCAAGGATGAGTCAATTGAAACTTAGAGTTATTAAACTTGTTTTTTCAAGGAGTAAGAGTGGTAAGCCATTTGGTAAAATAACACTCTTAGTACACCCGGTTAGGTTTTGAAACTTGATCTTACTGTCTTTTAGCGATCCAAACTTTTTTGACTAAGAAGCCTTATCCAGAATTGTGCAAAATATTTTTCGTTGTAGCTACAGTTGTGACAAATGAGAAATAAAATTCACCGCACCATATAAAAAATTGATAGACTAGGTTGCTCAATCGAAACTTAAAAACAACACACATTGTTTGAATAAGTTTATTCAAGACATTTACATTTTGACTTCTTAGTTTTTCCTCACACACACAAGCTATGTAAATTGTTCTGATTGAAAATCTAAGACAATTTAATGAGAAATTTGAAAATCCTTTTGTCTGAGAGCATAGATTAAACGAAGTAAAACTCATAAATGGCCAGTTTCATAGTCAGAACTAGTACACCTCAAATGCGGCGTTAAACTAAATGAAGGACCACAGCTACCTAGACCAGAATGAAATGTACCAGTTTATTAGTCATATCTAGTACACCTCAAGTGTTGCGCTATGCTAAATGAAGAACGACAACTACCTAGACCAGAATGAAATGTACCAGTTTATTAGTCAGATCTAGCACACCTCAAGTGTTGCGCTATGCTAAATAAAGGACCACAGCTACCTAGACCAGAATGAAAAGGACCAATTTCACATGCGAAACAGGCCCATTCCATTCGAGTTTAGGTATGTGTCGTATTGTATTTAGTACAGCACCGCAATTGAGGCGTACTAGGTCTGATTGTAAAACTGGCCCAAACTGAATCGCTTTCAATTATTTGCAGATAGTCAAATTATACCTAACATACGCTGTCAGGAAAAAGATTATTTTACTGTAATAGCTGGTAGACCTTAATTAGTCACAATTTTATGTCCCTTCACCACATGTAGCAAATGGAAATGGCACTGTTCACCCCAATTTTAAACCATACGACTACTGAAGCGGGGGTTTTCATAATTACGTATATATTATTTATAATATTATTAATGCTGATTCATAGGTGTTAATAATACCTCCGGTGACAGTCGAAAATCCCATAACTTAGAGTATTAGTACGTTAAAATATTATTCTAATTATAAATATAAAACGTATAACCCGAACGGGTAGTAAGACGTGGTGCTAATATTAATTAATTATACATATAATAATAATTATATGTTATATTATACATATAATTATATATTTTATTATAAATATAATTATATATTATATAATTATGTATTATATTATATATAAAATGATATATTTATATATAATTATAATTATTAATATAATAATAATTATTATTATTAATAATATAATTATAATAATAATAATTATTATTATTAGCACGGCGTCTTACTACCCGTTCAGGTTATACGGACTTACGCTAATGTGTAATGGTAGGGTGATTGTGAGATGAAATGGATGACCTACAGTTTAACGTGGCATCCGAACCACGGTGAAAGCCTGGCATTCCACACATTCAGAAGCTGTGATTAATACACGTCTTGTTAGAGGTGAATGAAGGGTTTGGAAATTAGATAAATCTGTACCGGAACCGAGGAATGAACCCCGTACCCCCAACACAAAAGACTGACACCTTACCTCTAACCCACCAGGTCACCAATACTTTAAAGTAAATACAGTATATCTTAGCTCTAAGAGAAGGTTATTCCTTTTTATAATTGGGCAGCGTATTGAATAAGGCTTGAAGTAGTTCACAAATATTTGTTTAAATTAGTGGTAAATATTACAGTCCGGCAGGGGAATGCCAGGCCTACCGTGGTTCAGATTCCACGTTAAACTGTAGGTCCTTCATTTCATCTCACAATCACCCTACCATTACACATTAGCGTAAGTGCGTATAACCCGAATGGGTAGTAAGACGCGGTGCTAATAATAATAATAATAATAATACAGTCCGGCACCCTAGATCAGTAGATAGCGTGTCAGCCTATTGAGTTAAAGGTCCCGGGTTTAATTTAGGAATGTCAAAAAATTTATAATTGATAAAAAATATAGTTTAACCCATTCACGTAGATAAAATAACGTCTGGGAACTGGATTTTGTGCTTGTCCTAGTCTTAAGTTGGATTCTAAGACATATGAAGCTACAACAAGGATAGCTAGCCGGTAGTGAATAAAAAACTGGCCCAGGCCGTAGGCTGGAAACCGTAATGGATGGAGGGATAGTAAATACGAGTACTACACATGGGCAAGGGAATCTATCATGGGAACTTTAGACAATATTGAGTTATTAATGTCTATTCCACACGTTATCAGACTTTAAATTTAACCTATGAGTGCCGTATGAGCCTGAACAACTTTGGATTTATCGGTGGTATTCAGAGGATTCTTTGAGCGTTTATTTAAACAAGAGAACCTATTTAAATGTATTAATTATTGTAAATAAATAGTAGAGCATTAAATCAGGGACATTGTAAGACATCACAATATAATCCTTTGCCCCTTCTAACATTTCTTTCCCATATTGTGAAAGTTATAGTATTTATAGCCTCATTTTATTACCAATTGATAAACTTAACAGCTAATAAAAGTTACTTGATATAGTTTCAAGTATTTATAGATCAAGTCATGAGATTTGCAGATGTCGCATATTAATAAATAGTATGAATTTTAATGACATACTAAAATCTATCACTTTTGAAAAAAAAAAAATTATCCTTTCCTAAAAGGTTACCAAATGTCCATTCGAAAGAAAATCAAGCTATATCTACAATTTACCCTCTAGAGCCTTTTTATATAATAATTAAAAATGACTATGTAAGATCATACAGATGTTACAGGAAAAACATAAAAGACAGAGATAAAAATGTCAATGTAAGTGAGCAACTTTGTTTTTATATGGTTTGGGTAAAAAAATCCTAGAGATAGAAATAGCATGCGGCCACCCCGCCAACATTGACGTTAATGCTAATAAATGAGTAAATTAAAAGAGGTAGAGGAACATTATTTAACAGGAAACTGGTCATCCTTTTCGTTGGAAGGTCTATCATTGACGGGAATGGTTTTGATTTTTAAAGTGATAAAACTTTATAAATTGTTAATTAATAGTTTTAATGGAGTAAATTATATATATATATATATATATATATATATATACATATACATATAACAAAATAAAAAGGTTCTAAAATGGAGAACAAATTTCAACGGCCTGAAGACCGGAAAATAGAAGAGATTTACACAAGGTACACATATAACATATTTACATAAATAATATCTAAATAAGACTAGGAGTTAATTTAAATAATAAAATAATATTTCAAGGATAAATTCTTGATATAAAGATAACAAATATATAGTTGTTACGCCATAGAAGGATATACGAGGCTCTTTGGTGACGGGAAAAGCGCGGGTGACACGGAAAGGAAAAGTAAGTCAATCAACAGCCGCAACGGTTGCCATGAGCTCTAAATCGAATATTTGGGAACATTCTCGGCCCAGAAGTGACGCCAACATATCCTTCTCAATTATTCAGGAACTTGTATGATGTGGCACTTCATCTGGCAGTAGGCCGGATTTTGTTGTAGTTTTCCAGTATGAGTTCAACTCTTGTCATTGTACATGTAGCGTCTTAGGTCGAGTGGTTGTGGACAGATCAATGCAATTGTGTGTATTATGTAGTGACAAAAACCAGTTGATGTTAATAGTTTAGCCATAATTTCTATTTTCAGTTGATTGCAGATTAATTAATGTAACAAACCCAAAAGGTAACAAGTTCCTTTTTATTACCACACTATAGTGTGGGTTCTAAGATAGCGTCAGACTGTAATCAGTAAATGTGAGTCTTTTCTCCTTTCGCGGTAAACGATGGGTTTTATTTCAGCTATCTATTAAACGAATTTGATTATATTTCTCCAAGAGAATATGTACCACACTAAACAATAGGTCTAGGCTCTGGGATCACGTTCCAGAAAAGAAAGACTAAGGTGGTGAATGAATTATTTTCATCTACTAACAAATTATGACAAATATAAAATCAAAATAATTACCAACGATGGAATAGAATTTCTCTCTCTCTCTCTCTCTCTCTCTCTCTATATATATATATATATATATATATATATATATAAATATATATATATATATATATATATAAATAGGGGTAACCTGGTGGTCTACGGGTAAAGGTGTCGGACTTCTATGCTTGGGTCCGGGATTCAATCCTCGGTCCCGGCACAGATTTATCTGATTACCAAACCCTTCCTTCACCTCTGACAAGACATCTTGTGAATTTGGGGAATGCCAGGCCTCCACCGTGGTTCGGATTCCACGTTAAAATGTAGGTCCTCCATTTCATCTCACAATCACCCTACCTACCATTACACATTAGCGTAAGTGTGTATAACCCGAACGGGTAGTTAGACGTGGTGCTAATAATAATAATAATCATAATAATAATAATAATATATATATATATATAATAGGTTTATGTTATCAACTAATGCAATTATAATTCAACTGTCACACATTTTCTATCCAGTGGAGGTTTTTAGAATAAATACATCAACGAGTGAGCCAAGCTCTGAAATCAAGAACGTGGTAAAAAGGAGGTGAGGAAGGATGAAATTTATGTTATCCTAAATTCTCCTAGGGATTACCCTTCACAATGTCATCGCGCCTCGCTTATCAAACCAAAAACACATCCGAGTTCCAAAGCCCTTCAAAACATTCATTAAACAGTTGCGTTACTCGTTTTCTAGAACAATCCTTCTAAGAGTGCACAATTTTAGACCCCCCCCCCTTTCCACCCCCAATCTTTACTAACCCTCACGGCCCCCTCACTTCACACAAAATACAAAACTTTATCAAAGAAGAAAAGGTGGTTTGGAGGGAGTATGGTAGGGAATTAATGGTTCGCAAGAAACTTTGTCAAAACTTTCGAAACAAGTGCTTTTGTGAGACTAGCAATGAGAACTATACGGTACACTTAGTTAGGAAAGCGTTTGATTAAATTTTATGCGATATAATGAAGTGTTTTAAAGGATTTTGAGGGAAGAGGACATTTACGTTTACATAAATTGAAGGTTTTTTTTTATCAAGTTTGGCAAAATATTTTTTATATAATCTTACCTTTTTAAGGATTCATATTGGATAGCTACTTTTACAAATTATCTTTAATGTTCTACATTTTTATTTAAATATATTTTTATAATCAATTTTTTTGGTTAAAATTTGTTTTATTTTAATGTAGATCAAATTACTTGTACGTAATACACGGACTGATTTAAAAAATATATTTTTCATCCTCTCTTGGCTACCGTTTGTGTTACACGCGTAAAATAACTACGCTAAAGGAATATATATGAGTAAGGTAGAATTTAAACGTAAGTTCACACACATTTGCGTGGAAACAAAGAGAGAGATTATTTGGTAAAAGCACCTAAGTGTACACATTCACATTATTAAAACTCCGATATCTCTGTCAGCAGAAATCCAATCTAACAAGAGATTTAATACTTTTTAAATGGAAAAGTGACACATCTACACGGGAATTGAATCTAATATACCTGGCTTGGTACGACAAAACCGTAACCACTGAGCTATCCAGGAATCGTCCCGTGGACAGGGTCATTCTTCACTCAGCTTTTAAGTCAAAGTATTTGATGGACATGAATAACGTCAGCTACATATGTGTGATCAATTAAGTTCCCGAGCTATCAGAAAACGAAGTTATCTTCGACTATGGAGGGCTTTATGTTGCCAATAGTACAAAGACAACTGTACGAATGCGCACATAATCATATATTAAATAGTCATAATTAACAAATATAATAGTTTGGCTATTATTTTAATCCATTAATAAGAGAAGGAGTGACGGGTTCGTCAAGGTGACCACCAATGTGGATTAGTGTATCGCTGTCAGTCTGGTATATTCACAAGAAATAGGGTAAGGATGATGAAGGTTTAATTTATAGGAAATGCATCATCCCTTACGTAGGGCGTGTGGATAAAACAACCTCTGGTGCCCTCAGTCAAGAATTGAACCCGGTATTTCTGGTCAAATACATCCATGTGCAATGTTATTATTAAGACCAAAAATTCTCGGACTCATAAAAATTACAATCTAGACATGTAATTTCGATTAATTAATACATTTATTTTGGCATATAAATTATTTGTATTGTACAAATTCAATATTTAAGTCAAGTGATTTATTTTTTATAAAATGTAGTTCCATTCTAATCAAGGCTATATTCAATAATTAATCGTACAACCTTTAGATTAATATCGTACTAATAAGGATAGGTGAGTTCAAATGAGCTCATCTGGTTTGCTCAGACTTTACTTCAAATTTCGGCATTTGATTTAAATCCTGGCAGAATCCAATTTTGTGCCTCTACGAACCTCTCCATAAGCGAACACTGGTTCATTTTTAATAAATTCCCTTTCTTAATACTTTAATTACTTATATTATAAATTATATTAGCTATAGTTGTTGATACACTTAGCGAAGAGTAAGAAAACTCCCTGTAAAAAAAATCTTAATTTTTCAAAAATAAAATTTATATTTGTTAATGTTTTAATGTACTTTAATCCACTTTGGTTGTCATGCAGACTGAACATATTTATCAAGATTGGGTTTACAATGACGTGAAGGCTGGGACTCAAACCCCGGGTGGATTGAGAGGGGTGATATTATTAAATAATTTGCATTCCTTCACATAGCCATGTGTACATTTTATATCACTTACCCATCCCTAGGCCATTAATGTATCAACATGCGGATATTCCGGACGGATAATAAAATGCAATGTAAAAAATAATATTTACACACAAATATAAAATACCATAGAAGGCTTTTGGCGTGTCTGTGACAGGCTAAAGAGAATTGTCTCCCTTTATTAAATAGAATAAAATGCCTTAAATAGAAAAGGATTTATCTAATTTAAAATGTTGACTATAGCAATATTAACTATTCTAACATAAAGTAACTCTCATTAATAACTGTAGACCCTTGAAAAATAAGGTTTTATTTCCTACAGCACCACGACTTACTATCTTTTCCGGCTATAAATATGTGTACTTATGCTAGTGAGATAGGAAGGAAGTTTGAAGTTAGAGGACTTGCACCCTCATTTGCGTGGAGATAGAGTGACAAACCATATAGGAAAAACAACTCAGTACACCTGAGCGGGATTCGAAACCCGATACTTTGGCCGTCAGCAGTATAGTATATTATGAGATGATGCCTTAAACAAGGTGGCCATTGAAACGAATTCTAGGTTTTTTTATTAGCTTGTAACTAATAAGATAAACGAGTTATAATAACCAACTAAAGCACCTCGTTTTTAGTGTATTATATATAGTTCTTTAACATGGTTCTATTTTATAATATTTGTTTATTTATATGAATCAATTTAATACTAGCTCAGAGTTCGGATCGTTCAACAAAATGTAATACTTTTATTTATGTATAATTCGATATTCAGATTTTCACACACCTGTTAAGTTAGAGGTGTAGGGAACGAAAGAAAAGGTCAATGTTTTTGCTCTTAATGAAACAAGATTTTGTTGGTCAAAATAAATAAAATATAGCTTCCATACAAACATAAAGTTTAGTATTCTTTACAGTGTGACATCAATATTACTTGAATATCTGTCATGATTATAGTATCATTAGATAACAATTTAAATTAAGAGAAAAATTTGTCATTAAATTCCAGCACAACCATATTAGATATTAAAGAACTGTTGTCTTTTGAAAATAAAATAGAATTTTATGTTTGTCCTGAATCAATATTTGAAATATTTCAACAAAAAAAAAAAGTGTTGATATTAAAACTGCCAAATACTGCCTTTTATAACGTTCCTTACATCCTCAACTTAAATAGTTCATCTTATATTTACTCAAAATTGTAGCAATCAATACCATTGAAAAAAAATCATCTGATCAATAATACTACCTGACCTAACCAAACCTAACCTTTAATTGACAAATGCATGCAAAGTTAGATTTCATTATTTTGGGACTATCTTGTCTATATGCCTAATGTTAAATATCTAATAGAATCAGTAGAGAAAGTTTTTGGGCTTGAAAATAAAATGTTATTATTTCATTCTTATACCCTTTTTTTTCTAAATTCTAGAATTATTTTGTATTTTTAGAGAGTGGTTATTTTCATTGCCCAATTTTAATTTTAAGAGCTCATCGGGAAGCACATAATCTATTTATTCTATTCGCCATAGGAGTGTAGGTATTATAAGTGACAGCAAGAACAACTATCATGTCCACTCTCATGTATCCATCCACTGAACCATATGATCTGCAGGACCATTTGTTAAATTTTTGTCCTTTTTGAAAAACGAAACATTCATGATAAATAATTTGTTTTAATTAGGCCCTTGGCCCTGACGAGTGCAAGTCTAAAACCTATTTTGTAGGATGGTTGGCGTGAGGGGGAAAGGTGTTGCATGGCTTCACAACCGACAAAAGTATCCTTCCATGACAACAATAACAGATGGATCATGGAAACCGTGGATGGTGCTAGCTACCAGACAGGTCTTGAGGAAAAATCATACGTCAGTTTTCTTGAGAACGAGTGCAATTTTTATGTTAATAATTTCAACACCCCTACTAAGATAATGTATCGATGTTTTAAAATTGTTACATTTCTTATTTTATGTTATGAAGCCGGCAACTTTCTATTGAATAACGTCAATTTTATCGATATTTGATCACTGTTAAAATTATAGAGGTGTGGATATAAAAAGTATAGCTTAATCAACTTGAACAAACTGTTTCCGAAAAGAACATTTCAAAACAATAAAAATTCTTGAAGATAACCGTTTGTTCCCATGGCTCTTCATTTTTGGACTTTTTCTCTCTCTCACTCTCTCTCTATATTATTATATAATATATATATTATAAATATATATATAATATATAATATATAATATATTATATATTATATAATATATAATATATATATTTGAATAAATATATACATATATAGGCTATACCACTTGTAAATTTGATACACAGATAATACGCATAGCGTTACATCATATTAACATTTTGATCTGTAAAGAATTAAATAATCACAGCCCTCTGAAACAAAAAGAACTGGTTCTGTTGTATGTTGATTCATACGTGTGTTTCCTCCTAAGTATAAGTTAATAATTTTAGGCCCTTTCACCTGACCTCGAAATAAGGACTTCAACCCCACGGTTTACTTCTAAAACCACTCTGCCATGCACAAGTTTTATTGAAAACTGTCCTAGAGGATATTTTAATTGAGGATTAAAATGAGACGTGTTGACGATGAAATCCGCAACTCTTACTTGTTGAATAAACTTTGAGGCGTGTCCTGAAATTATTTACAAGTTAACTTACTAGAAAAATATGGAACATGTGTATAAGAGAGAGGGAGGATATCAAGACTAGGAGAATGAAGAGAAAAGTACAAACATAGTTTGTAGAAGGGGAAGAGGGAAAGCATAATAACTCTATGAAGTAGCTGGAGTAATCACCGTAGTTTCGTCTTGCTGTAGTGTACATAAGTTTGTTTGTCGTAAGTTGTAAAGTTTACTGTAACCGTGTTTCTAAACTTCCTTAAGTCGTCTTCTGCTATTAAGCTTTGTTGAATCTCATGGCTTTGTTTAGTTGGTAATAGAAGAATTATTTAATACAATATTATAGACAAGGTTCTGTAAAATTAAAAACACATAATGAAATGAGATGGACATTTCTATGCATTGAATATTTTATATAGCTATTTTAAAAAATCCAAAAAGGAAATTTCAAGTAATAATCTAATATATTTTATATGTAAGTAACTCTTTTTTTTACTGCTATTTTTTCTGTATATTAATTTTTTTATTGTATAAAATCATTTTTTTTATCAAATTTTTAACTAATAAACGTATTTACTATATAAATATATATTTAGTTTATATAAGCAATATTTTTAATGTTTGGGCTATTTTATTTATGTATTTTAATTTGTTTTAATTAAGTTAAAATTCACATTTTTTCAAATGAAATACAGTAGGTACTGTAAATTTTAAGAAAATGTAATTCAATCAAAAAATTTGTTATTGTATGGAAAAACATTTTTTAAATATTAATTTTATTTTTAATTTTAATTGGATTTAAAATCCCTCATCGTAAACAATATATAATTATTTCTGTCATTTCTTCCCAAATAATTGTTTAATTGCTTTTAACAAACACGTTATAAGATTAGAGCTAATTAGAAATTATATTAATTTTAAAAATCATTCAATAAACATTACTATGTTGAACAAATATGTTGCCAAGTTTTAAGATAACTTTCTAATTAATTAATTTTGAATTAAATGTGAAAATTAAGTGTATCATATGGATCAAACAATTACTATTTTATTCTAATAATAATGTGTGTTCACAGCTATTTTTGCAATAATGTCAGTTTTAAAAACATGTTCATTAAAACAATAACCTTTCTCACACCAGAGTTTTTAACCTACAGAGAATAAATCACTCAAAATATTATGTTAATGAAACATTAAATTTGATGAAATATATCTATTCAGAATCAAAATGTTAAATGTTATGTAATTATTTCCATTTTAAAATACACAATATTTGTATTTATTGAAGGAAATAAATAAACACAACAGATAAGGCGACGTTAGGTTTTATCATCAGGAGTGAGCAGTTACAGGTTTTTGCTAAAACGATCACAAGAACACGCCACATAAAGAAAATTAAATTCAATATTTTTACTTATTTTGACCGAAAAAATATTTTTACAAAAATCTGCAAAAACACCGGCTTTTCCTCGAATACCCTTCCATCCCACCTTAACGTCACCTCTCAATTCCTTGAATACATGGATCATTTTTAAATAAACATTAAACTTTCTAAATAAATTCAGCCTATACAAAATATACCTCATTCAAATCTATTCAGTAGTTATCAAGTTATAAACGAACAAATACGTACAGAAATTATGCTCTTTAACTATCTGTGAATTCAAAACCACCATCTAAATAAAATATTATATTTATCTATATTTACTATTGAAATGTATTTTGCATATAACGGTTTGGTTTTGGTGATCAAGTTATATATTATCTTAAGACAACTTCTTTGAAAAACATATATTTTATTTTATTCAATTCGTTTGATAAATAGCCGAAACTTTAAACGAAAATTAATGGTTTTAGCATAGTTTTTTGGATATAAGTGTATATGATTTTGTATTACTTTTGGTTAAAAAAAAGCTATAAGTTCAGTTTGTGTAATGAATTTCCAAACAACCAGTAGATGAACACAACTTCTAACGCAATCTGTTATTTAATTATACCATTTTACTACAATAGCTAATTCCATTTAAAATTATTACTATTAATATAAACATGAAACGAGGAACAATTTAAATATAATTAGATTTTAAAATATACGTACTAATGTTCATGTGGTATAAGGTGTCAATTTTGTAATACAACAGATTGATAGGGACAATAATATTGATAATCGATTTCCTCTGAGTAAACTTAGTGTGGGGTTATATTTACCACTCCTTGTAAATTGGTCAAATATCTTCTCCCCTAGCTCTTGACCACTATAGGCATAAGTTTATTTTATACTAATCACTTAAATTAATTTGTTTGCTAGGGCTTGTAGGTTCTATAATTTATAATCTCTAAGGATATTTGAATGATTTTTTTTTTTAAATCACCCGGTACACGTGAACCTACTATTAAAATTGTATTCTCTCTTTGGATCTTTCCTTCTCTTATTCTCCACGCAATTGTGGGTATATTTCCTTTGAATTTCACCTTAATTATATTTAATAAGCTCATGTAAATATGCGGACATCCCGATTGGATAGTAAGATGCGTAACATACACAATCTTGTCACACATATCTAATGAAACATAAAATTAACCAAAAACAAGAACGCCCTTGGTTTGCGTCTCATTACGAGCGTTTGATTGATATAAGTTGCTCGGATTGTCGCCCTTGAGGCCTCCTTTCTTACTGATAGTCTCCGGAAAGTTTTTACCTCTCAGTAATTAGACGAGAACGCTGGAACCAAGAACAAGAACAAGAAACAAGTTTTGTTAGGAATAGCCGCCAGATTTTTCGAACTTTATCTCGTTTTACTCTCTTCTTTGATAATACATTTTGTAATATCATACCAAACTTTTTCCACCGTCAGAAATTTATATTTAAATTAGTATATTATTTTACCTAATTAGGTGAATGAATCTAAAAAAAAAATTCTCTCTCATTCTTTTCAAAAATATATTTTTTATAATGAATTATCTCTATATTGTATAAAAGGTTTATAAAACGTTCTGAATATAAATCAAAACTTTAATTGTTTATCTCCTATTTTACAATAATTTATATTTAAAAAATATACAAAACATATATATTAAATTTTAAATATTTATTAATAAGTTAAGCGTTTATTCTACAATTATTAGATCTGTATTTAGAAATTTACCTTTATTTACTATATAGAATATCCATGAAATAATTTAAATACAAATAATAATGAGCATAAAATTATTTTAAAATGATCTTGGTGAGCACATGGACCAAGCATCATTCCCGTTCTCACTGAAGGGGAGGGAAAGGGTTGGGGCTTTTGTCCCGGTCAGAACCCCTACTTACTATCTATTACAATAAATTTACTATTTTTCTGAAGTTCTAATATCATAATTCCAATCCTATCAGTGTAAATAAACTGACTAGGTGTGATAAGCGGTTACCAAAGTATTCAAGAAGTGCAGAAAGATTAAAAGTTAAATTGAATAAGTAATATTAAAACAATCAAAGGTTTAGTCCTTATAATTATAATGTATAGATATTATTAGGAAATTGACATCTACGTCCTAAATTAAGTTGATCGAATGGAGGGACAAAATCAAATAAACAGATTATTTATTTAATTCAATATTACAGTAATTAATTTATGGACCACAGGGATTAAAGCCCAGTCCTCTTATAACAGTACCAGTAGGTAGGATTGTACTGAATAATCTAAATAAGGTATTGTACCTAAAAGAGTATTTGCGCAAATAAATTTTGCTAACATTAATCTGCTTATAAAAAATATTGACCCATTCCTTAAGTCTAAGAATTAAAATATTTGAGTTTGAAGTATAAAAACATCTCCCTTAATTTGTATGATTCTTTTTTAGAGAGAAATTATCTTTTTAATAGAAGGAAAAAGACTCATACCATAAAGGTGGTAGGCCTTAATTTCATGGATTCGCTACGATTTAACTTGAGTCTCACATATTTTATTTTGTAAAAAATTTAATCAAATTTGTTCCCAAATACTTACCATAATGGGAAAAGAATGAGGATGTTAGTATGTATTCAGAAGAAACCTACAAGATTTTTCCTGAAAAGGAGAGTAATAAATCATTTAGTAGAAAAAATCGCACTAAGCGCAACTGACCTGTGAATCGAAATCTGACCTTACTTTCACCGTATTGTTAGACTAGACCTTTCTGAAGTTTATTTTGTGTTTCCACTAATGATAGTAAAGAAGTCCTTTTTTTTAGCTCATCTCTTACTACCTGTTCAAGTTATACACATATATAATAACTACGCTGATGAGTTATGTATGAGGAAGATTGAATTTATATGAAGTGCATCCGCATTTGCGAGGAGATAGAGTGAAAAACCATTTTGGAAAAAACAAACTCAGTACACTCAACCAGAATTCAAACCCCGATCATTGGCCACCGAAGCAGGTAGTAAAATATTAATTACATTTAAATAAGTTTAATCATTTAATTGACTACTTGTTTACTTATTGTAGAAATAGAATAATAATATTAAGAAGAAGAAGAAGAATAGTAACAATAAGAACCTTCTTCTGTGGCCGCGTTGTCTAAGTCATAACTCTCGTGCTCAAATCCCAGTTGGGTGTATTGAGGTGTTTAAAAAAATAAGGTTTTACACTCTCACTCCACACAATTGCAGGTACACTTGATCTGAATTCAACCTTCCTTATACATAAATTATTAACGTAATCGGCACATATGCGTATAGCCTGAGCATGTATTAAGATGCGGTGCTTAAAAAAACAATAAGAATAATGAGAGACATATTAATGAGCTAATAAAAAAAAATGTTGTTTGCCATCATCTACGTGTATGGCAATGTCAAGTCCTTAGTTAGAAGTCTGAAGCATTACAAGTGAAGACCCCACATAGTCTTTCATCTTGTGAGGTACGTTGTTTAATTAGGGAGCATGCAGTGTTTGTACCGACGTCCCTCTATTTTGTCTATACGTTTGGTACCTTTTGGAACAAAAGTTTCACTGTCGGTACACATACAAAGGTAATCAAAACAAAAGTACATTGCAGCATCCGAATAAAAGACGGCTTTGATTGAAAAGTAAATTGAGTAGGTAACTAACACACGATTAAACATGCGCTAGAAAAATCTCCATATGCCCTCTAGACATCTGGTTTGTGTGTGTTTTTTTTTATCTCTCTCCATGAAAGTTGTGACTTTTATTTTTGTTGCTCTTGAAACGCTCATGATTGTGCAAGCTTTGTTATTATTATTATTATTATTATTATTATTATTATTATTATTATTATTATTATTAGAGTGAATGTAAATTCAATTCATTATGTTCCTCAAATATTAACAGAAAATTTGGATTAATTTAGTTTTCTAACTTGATTACTTTCCCTTATCAAATTGAGGCAATCTCATATTATAATCGATATATTACTGCATGATTCGCGGGCTTGTACCTATCCGAAGTCGAAGGATTTTTCTTGAAGGATAAAGATCATAGCACAGAAGAACTGTCAACCTTGGCTTGTAAAATAAACCTGGAAGGTATGTGAAAATATCTTTCCCGGCAACATTTTTGAGACTTTACGCTCTAGCTAATAGAAATTCTTATTTCCTGATATAATCAGTCGGTTCATAAAGGACACAACTTAATTATACAAAGTTAATCAAATAATAATGTACAACCCGATCCTCGACCATTATACCGTCATCTGTAAATCCTAGGCAGCACTGAAGAGGAGAATTAGAGAATGAGGAGTGAGGAGTGAGTTTCCCGTTGCTTTACTCACTGAGCCAGAAGGTACTATTACACATCACTCTGAAGGGCCACTAAATGCACCCACCAAATGATCATACAAGTGTCACCTTCACTCCAGTCATCACAGGAACTGGCTGTATATTGAATATTATTACTAATATCGTTCATACCACTGCCACTTTCATATTTGTTAGAGACATAGACTAGATTGAGACAAATCAATGAAAGTAACAACTTAACCTAGGTCATACCAGAATATATAGTAGATTGTAAACAGTGATCATGAAGTATATTATATCAAGTTTTAGCTATTAAAAAAATAATAATAATAATAATAATAATAATAATAATAATAGCACCGCATCTTACTATCCGATCGGGCTATACGCTTTAAGTACTAATTACGTTAATGGATTAGGAATTTGGAAGGTTGAATTAGAGGAAGTGAACCCAAATTTGCGTGGACGGGGAGTGGAAAACCATTTAGGAACCCCTCCCCCCCAGTTCACCCGTCCGAGATTCGAGCCTCGATCTCCCCGTCCTCTGCAGTAAAGCTCAACACGACAAGCGCGTTAGCCAACTACGCCACCGAGGCGGGTAAACAATTTTTTAGCTATTAATTAATGTTATCAAATAGTGTTTCTCACTTACACTGTTTGAAGTATAAGACGAACTTCAAGCCAAAAGTAGATTAATAATTTTTATTTTATTTTAAATGATTATGATACTAGCTGTGTACAACGTTATTAAAATAATGGAACGCTTTTTGGAATATTCTGGAAGCATTCAGTTACAAATATATTAAGCTTCTTATGTCTTAAATCAATGTATCATATTAAAACTTATTTACTGGGAATGTTATATTTAATAAATCAAGTTCTTTACAATAAACATGAATTTTTTTAATGTAAATATTTAATCATAGCAAGACTTTTGACTTAATTTAACTTTTGGCATAAAATCTAATGCTATAAGCTAAACCCTATTCTTAAGAATAGTATAAAATGAGCATTAAGGCAAAAATATTCTTAGTAACCAAAAATTCAAAAGGTTTCCTAACATTAGTTTTGAGCCAAGTTGTCATAATTTGGTAGGTGAACTAATTAAGTGATCGTTAATGGCTCAATTCAAACGGTATCATTCTTATAAATTTGGTGCTGATTTTATTTGAAAAAATGTTTAATGCACTTCTATATTATACAGGTTGTTTCCAAGCTTGCAATATATTATTTATTTCTAATTTCTATATATTTTCTATATATTTATATATATATTATATATATAATATTATATAATACTTACTTATAAGCTACTCATAATTTATGTTATACTAAAACAATGACTAATCAGTTGACTTGACTCCATTATTTTATTAAATAAGCAAATACCTTCCCTATACTAATTTAATAACTATAATAATTCCTATATATTTATTTTATCTACTATGTTGGAAAACTATTTTTCGTTGATTTCATATTCACGACTAAAATAGTTTGACTTTAAGTTTAATTAAATTAGGTTTATCACGGTTTTAGATAAAACAAAGGGCCTGTTTTAAATTGATTTAAAGGCATCAAACTAATCTTATTTTTCTAGGACAGTATTTTTTAAGAAAAATACAAAATTAATTTTAATAATAGGACTTAAACTTAACACGGATTGCTAAATAGAATAAAAACCCAAATGAAATTAATTTAATGGAAGAAGAAACATTTCACCCGAGGCTGTATCATTTGTTTGAAATGTTTAATAAATATGTAACCAGAACTTGGAGGCAAATTACCTTGAAGACAAAAACTTAAGAAAATGTACTTCACTCAAGTTAATTACAAGTTATAACTTACTCTAAGGTGCGAGACGCACTTACCTAATCTTATAGTCGTTGAAAAGTTTAATTACATATAGCGGGGATACAATTTATATCTTTGATAGATACGTAAATGGCTTTATTAATTGTTTATAGATTTTGACCATACATGTTAGATTGAGTCTTTTATGATAGTCAAAAAATTGTAAAATAAAGATCGCTTTTGATTCATATACATTATGGACATGTCTTTTCGCTTTGACAAGTTGCATGAAATGTAGTGAGTTTTAGAAATTTGAGATATAATTTTTAAATAACTATTAAAAAATACATGAATACATTTTCACTCTGCCATTATAAAAATTGTGTGTTTAATTGTTATTATTGCTATTGTTAAATGGTTACTAACAATTTTATGTATTTGATAAAGGTATAGGAGTTTATTTTTGAGGAAATTTTCTAATATTAGCGTGGAAGTAGGATAGAAAAACAACCATTATAAAATATTTCCAGACCCTCTATCACCAGCCAACACGTTCAAGATCGACTCCTTCACTCCAAATTAACTGTGACGTTGCACAATATGAGTTTAACACTTTAGAATGCACATCCATTTTTATGAATATAGGGTTGGTTGTGTTGTATTGAAAACCTTTACAGATATTAGGTTAATTTGTTTACTAACATAGCTCTTATAATATCCTAGCTAAGAATCTTAAAATGAGCTCAAAACCTCCCCGGACTTTGAATTTACCACTTGATGAAATGGGTTCCTACTAATATCAACGTGCATACTTCCCTTGGCTTCTGGAAATATAACGAAGGACACTTTAATCAGTCACGTCATTGAGAGAGTTAAAACACCTCAAATACTTTTGGGAATGGCCCCTGTGATGTAGTTATCAGAGTTCCTGGATACAGACCCAGACGTCCCGGGTTCTACTCCAGGCACCTACAGTTTTCCTGTGAAGTAGTGGGTCTGTAACGGTGTCAACTCTAGACTCATGAGAACCATGGAGGAGCTAATTGAATGAAAAGGTAGCGGTCTGGGCTAGAAAACTGTGATGAACGGCCGTGGTATTCTTTTTTATGACCACATGAGAACCTATATCTACAGAAGTTGGTATTATATTCACTAACAGAAGACAGCGGCTCGATCGATATGTCTCTATTGTGGGCTGACAAAACGGATATTACTTATGGTAGAACTATTAGCACCTTAAAAATATCTGCAATTTTTTTAAATTAATTATAAATATATAATTTTCACATTTATTAGTCGTTCAATTCTACTTACCAAAATTGTTATCGTATGTTTCTACATATCTTTTCTAAACAAACAAAAAAATTATAATAAATAAAGGTGTGCCAGTATGGTTATATTATCCTGAATTTGAAAATAGGCCCATTTACTTACCTTACCCCTTTCAGGAATATGCTTAGAGTAAAGGTAAGTAAATGTCTCCCCGCCCCCACCCTCTCTGTCCACTCTTCACTACACCTCCTAGGTCGTGTGGTTAGTGGGAGTGCTATAGTTTCTTGAGGTTGTAAGCTTACAACATAGAACAACTACATACAAACATATATTACAACTCAGCTGGGGCAAAAGCGGTTTTTTTTTTTTATTGTCGTGGAAGATATAATCATAACTCACACAGCTACGGTTTTCCAGAGGACGAAGTGAAATTTAATTTGAGGAAAGAAGAAGAAGAAAAGGAAAAAATAATCAAACTTCCAAGTAGAACATTAAGGGCGCCCTTTAGTTTCGTAGCGTGCCCCCGTGGAAGGGTGTAGAGACAGGGGAGCCAACCCTAGCAAATGGCGGGCGTACTCCGATAGTTATAATGTATGACTACAACCAACAGTTGAAAAGTGCCACCACAACTTTGTCCATACTTTGCTTCCACTCGGTGTGTTTTTATTCTTTCGTGTTCTCTCCCCTTCCCCAACCCTTCCCTATCACTTTTTTTTATTATTATTTTCTTTCTGTCCCTTTCCTTCTCTGGTCAATTTATTGCAGGTTTCGCTTAGAAGCAAAGGGGTGTATGATGGGGTATGGGGGGAGGTATAGGAAGAATGAGGGGGCTTGGGGGGGGGGGTGTTCTCTCATCAACCCTTTTCCAAACCAACCAATTTTTCATCTCTCTCTTTCTCTTTGAATGTCTGTTTCTGTTAATCTTTTATCTCTCTCTCTCTCACATTCTCTCTCTTTTTCTCTCTCGTTCCTATACCCTTGGCCTTCAGGAAGCGAAGCGTACAGAACCGGAAATAACTGATGGCAGGAAAACGTCGCAAAATGAAGTAAAAAAATAAAAACGGGGGGGGGGGGGAGGGGGCTAAAGTAGGGGGTTACGTTTGGAAGAAACATAGAGATAAAAAAATGAAAAAATTAGCAAATTTTATTTTTTTTTTTAATATATATATATATATATATATTTTACTGTGAAAAGGGAAAGAAATCTGCGAATCCTTATACTGTTTGATTCAGTAAGTTGAGAGTCAGCCCCCTCTTTATCTTTATTCCTCCTTCTAAATGGCCACTTGTGTCGTAAGAATATTATAACGTTCGTTATAAAATAACAGTGAAAGCATTTCATATATTTTTTTTTTTCTTCAACAGATTCGTTGTTGTAGATGTCGAGTAATATTTTCACTGTCCTTAAGCTATTCATATATATATTTTTTTTATTTCAATGAAAAATAATTGAAAAAGTACTAAAACGCTGATGTGAAATGTATTCTGTAAATATCACAAATACAATTTCCTTTCTATTTTAAAGAGGGAACGTTTTTCATTTAATTGTCGAAGGCCTACCCGTTACTCAAAAATGGAATAGTCTGATTTATTGTTTATCTTTGATACGATTTCAATTTTTTCTTTCAATATGTTTTACTATCCGTCCAGCATATATGCGTATTTATTATGCTAATAGGGCAATGATCCGAAAGGTAGATTATATCCGTATTGGTGTTTAGTGAGATTGGGCGGTTATAAAGGGGAGGTCATCCTCTGCATAAAGACCAGGATTTGACCCCTAACATCCCTGTTATCTGCAAACTAGACAAGACGAACCTAATTTAGACCACCTGCTCATTTAAACATTACCAAACCATTTAAATGGGGCTAATAGCCTCCTCAATCTTCATTTATTTACTATGTTTTTGTGGTTGAAGAGACTGATTGGTTCAATTCATGAATGCGACGGAATTAATAAAATATGATCCTGACTTGGGAAACAGGTGAGAAAATAAAATTATAACACCTACACTAGATAAACGCTCCAAGACTCAAATATATATGTGGTCACGTGGTCTGAGAAGTCAGGTTCAAGGTATACTTGCTTGAAAGTGACGATGAGATTCATATTGTAATTCTGCCAAGCTGCGTAAAGGATGTTTTACACACATTAGATTTATCATTTTTAATTGTATATAACCTATTTATTTTCACGCCAGTACAGATGGTCCTATAAGACTTACTCTATATTTTAAAATGGTGTTAAATGTTCTAGTAATATAAAATTGTTTCGGGGAGTGTTTTTTTATTTTCAAATAAAGCTGCCACTATCCTTCGTCATTTAGTAATTTAAGCACTTCCAGGGGTTCCAGACTAGGTTCAAAACACATCATGTATCTACAGACAGCAACATTAACGTTTAGTAAGTTGTATCTATCTAAATTAATGTTTAGTTAGAGTAAAATAACATTAATGATTTATCATTTGGTAAGGTAGTTTCTAATAAATACCCCCATTATCGTGAATAAAGAAGGGGAAAACATAATATTGTCAAATAGTATTTGGTCATGCACTCGATCTGGGCTCAACCTTGGCCTCCCTTTCACTGGAAATCCAGTATATTGTGAATTGTAAGACGAAGACAGTAAACCAAATAAGTAAATGTATATTTTAAGTTTAGAATTTTAATAATATTGTTATATTAATTTATCATTTAATCTGTATTCATAATATTTAGAAAAAAATTGCAACGACACCGAATGGATAGAGGTATGCGGATCATGGAATACTGAGTGGGCGTAGCAATTTTATAATTTCAGTTCCCTCACAAACCTGGATTATCCTGGCAATAAACTCACAAGCTGTTACTGCAATGAAGTTCTACCAATTTTGAGAGAAAAAACAGTAGTGACTGTGGTATTGGATTTATGATTTATTGTAAAATGTCTGCCTATGATCCAGCAACAGGAACTTATTTATTTTACATTAGAATGAGCTTTTGGGAATTTTGAATTGTGGTGGACCCGATTAATTATTTACTAGCAATTTGACTCGTTCTACGCACTGATAAACAGAACCTAAACCATATCATGTTAGTACTTTCAAAATTCGGCTACCAGACTTTTTGATAGTTCTTCGTTTTGCGATTCTGAGCTAATTATGTCAATCACAAAACAATCATAATAGGTCTAATTAATAGTATTATTATTATTAGCACCACGTCTTACTAACCATTCGGGTTTATACGCACCTAATTAATAAATTAATACAAATTAAATATTGGGGATAAAATATTAACTTGTCCACCTTCTTCGTGGACAAACAAACCGCAAAAGATTAACAACGCAAAATTTAACAATACATGGCTGTAAAAGATAAGAGGACTAATAAATATTCTTACAGAAATATACTGGAACAAAGAGTATCACAATAAACTATAAAGTACAAATAGATATTATACTCTGTTACAGAACATATCAGTAATATGATATATGGTTTTTCCAAAAATCATCAAGGTTTACCGATCTAAATCGTCATTATTTGTTTATTTTGATTACAATGTCGATGATAGATAGCGCTGATTTGTCCTTCAATCCTTAGCTTTGCTATCGCAACTATAGTGGATCCCCATTAAGATAGTATTTAGTTCCTTGCATTATTTTATTTTAAATGTTTTTCTTTTGCATACAGAAAATTCAAAATTTTCTAATATATTGAAAAATATTTCTTTCTATTAATCAATTCCTATCTTACATTTTCTAAATTCCAAATTCTATATTTTTATAGTTATTGTGAGGTAGACATTTTATATTATTATTATTATTATTATTTAGCACCTTGTCTTTCTACCCGTTCGGGTTATACGCTTTAAGTACTAACTATGCTGATGGATTAGGAATTGGGAAGGTTGAATTAGAGGAAGTGAACCCACATTTGCGTGGATGGAGAGTGAAAAACCATTTTGGAAAAACCACCCCAATTCACCCGACGAGGTTTGAACCTCGATATCCCCGTCCTCAGCAGTCGAGCTCAACACGACTAGTGCGTTAGCAAACTACGCCACCGAGGTGACATTTTATAAACGTAACAAATTTAAATTTTCTTCTATGCCGAAAAGAAGAAGATTTTATAATAATTTTGGAAATATTTTAGGATATAGCTCCTCTCACCAGCATAATATCAATGTGGTGACCTGAAGATGTATAACGCCTAATAATATTTCGAAAATGTTAACTGGAAGTTGAAATTTTAGTACTAAGTGTTAACCCTTGTGGACCAATATCGATATTTTTTTATTTGTCCAAACATACAAATGAGGACATTAATTCTTTAAAAATAAAATTATAAAATTTAAAACTGGGACTCAAAAAATAATTTACATAATTATAGTGCAATTTATGATTGAGTTTGCTAGTGTATATTATTTTGTTTCACATATATTACGATTTTTGAGAAAATATCTCCATTATTAAACAATAGAGCGAGAAAGTCCGTGCGTAGTTCCATAAAATTTATTTTAATTTATGGCAAAAAAATATCAGTGAATGATGATAAGACAAGCATATGTAATGGTAGTCAAAAACAAAATAATAATCTGATTAAAATAAATACTAATAAATGAGCTAATAATTTCTCCCTACAGCTTTTTGCTTTCCGTTTTGGTTTATATAACATCTAGCTAATATTTATATCAAAAGTCTATGTTTTTCTCTATATGTTTTAAAATCCTCTATCCAAAATTGAAGTGTTTCAGGATCTATTTTCGTATGTACTTATGTACACATTTCTCCATATAAAATAAGGAAGTTAAATTTGACAGTTAAATCTGAAGACCTGTGCATATTAATCTAATAACGTTTATCATATCGTTCAATATGTATTGTTGTATGAGGCGCATACAATAGAATATTTGATTTTTGAAAATACCTAATAACCACACGTATGCCATATTTATAAAATCAATCGAAGTTGTTAAAGCTTTTAGAATAATTCCAAAAATCCAACATTAAAATCCATAATTTATATCAAAAGATTAATATTATCGGACTAGAAATCAGTTGCGTGGTAGAGTGAATATAGAAATAAACTTGAGTTCCAGGTGGTAAATGAATGAAATTGGGTATAATTGTTTTTGAAAGGGAATAACTTGGTTTTTAAAGAAGAAACTATCCCAACATTTATATTATGATTAAAAAAAGTGGTGTGTCTTTATTTTGTCTCTTACGTTTTGAGATTAGTGATATTAATTACAATTTTTATATAAACATAAAATATGTCTAAAAGTGTGTAAATATTTTTAAAAATATTAAAATATTAGTTTGTTATTCTATTGTATTTACAAAATTACATAATTAAATATTCAAGACCGATGTGATTTAAATTATCATCATAGTAAGGTTAAAATAAATTAATGGATTCTTAAAAATAAGATATTGGATAAAAAAATTTAAGAATGGGATTCGAATAGGATTGCTTTGACAAAATAATATTAGCACGAGACTCAAATTATTTCATTCATGAGATTCTATTCTGTTTCAATACGACTCATCCAAGATTCGGATCCGATTCGAAATGGAATATTATGGATTCGCACAGGCTTAATACATACAGCTACTGTACATATAGTAGGATATTTTAGGTAGGGACATTCATAAAATACAAACATACATTTTCTTAAATTCTATATTGATAATATTTTTACAATGATATTAGTATTATTTAAAAGATATTGATACGCTCTATTAAGTGTGACAGATACAAAGCACATAACCCAAAGCATGAATACATGAAAATTGGTTTAGTATAATTTTTTGACAATCTGACTGTACAATCATTTATTAATAAAAGGGAACGGCATTCCATAAACCAGTTTTTTATTAATCAAGCAAAATTATAAATGTCAATTTTATCAAAATCTTCAGAAATATTTTTTCAGTCACACAATTGCATACATTATTTATATTCATATAATTATTCGGTTCTAAAATAAAACTTAAAAGACGCCAAAGAATATTTAAAAATATTTTTAAATTTTAAATGTTTCAGTTTGTTCACATTCACCTATAATCTTTCTTTAAAGTATCATTAAATTACTGAAATGCAGTAAACAGATAAAAAAAAACTTATTCCTAACACGTACAATTATGAACAATTACCTGACACTACAAATCACTTCCGATAAAAATCGAAAAAAAAATGCAGGGCTATTTTATTTTACTTTTGTTTTATTTTGTATTTTTGAAATCGTGAGATGAATGTGAAATTGTTCGAGGAAGAAGAGCATTAATTCATCTCAGCTCGCGGGCAAAGTCGTTAGTTTCTTGCCCCATTTCTTGTCAGTGCTAACTAGACTCCTTGACGGACGTTAATGTTGACTTCTGAGTCAAGTAGAGTGTATATATATATATATATATATATATTATATATAAATTCCCTCAGGGGATCAGAGTGTAGTCGACGATGGTGGTATAGGATTAGTTTAAGGTGTTGGCTACTTTAAGTAAAAATCCCCACGCTCCTTATTAATTAATGGAAATGGAAACTCGGAAAAATCAACACCACCATAATAACCATCAATTATTTTAGAATTATTTGTTTGGGCTGTTAAAAAATTACTTTATTTTTTTAACGAAAGAGATATATACTATATTTCTTATCATCAATTTTTATCTCAGAATTGTAACATTAACGTAAAACTTTGTTGAAAATTAGCCGATTTCAAACTAAAAAGTTTCATATTTTAAAAAAAAATTTATAAATACGTAAAATGTAATATTTTTAATATCCTGTAGGGACGTGTACATTGTACAATCTATTCAAATATTTAACAATTTTTAAAATATCTCGAGATTTTTTGACGTTTTAACGCTCTGGTAAGTGAGCCCCTGGACTTGATCAAACAACCCGATTAATGAGACGCATTGAATGCATTTGGTAATCACGAGAGATTAAATAAGTGCCTATTAACTCAAAATATATATCAAATTGAAGACGAAAGCTATCAAATATTACTCTATAATATTAATAAACATTAAATATGTATTTTTATATGAATTCATATAAAGGGAATATTATCTTATTTTCAAAGACATTTAGATCAAATTAAATGTCTAAAATCTCATACCTTCCTTTAACCAACAAAGTAATTTTTTGAATCAGAGCTAGTTTTAAATAGACTAATGAGTAATGTTTCTAGTGATTTTTAAGTTTCATAGGTTACTCCACCATACGAGATACCGCAGTAATTAGATATGTCCCTTATGGTAGAGGACACTCTTAATGCGTAAGAGAAAACACCTTAAATTAGATGACACCTCAAATATTTTATTTAAATTCTCTTTCCACATTAATTTAAACCCATCTACATATTTAATTGTTAAGGTGGTTATTAGAATGATTTTATTGCTATTAGCAATATGATTGATTATTTCCCAACTAGTATATACTTCCCTCAATTAATTTGATTTGATATGGATCTAAATAAAAAACAAATTGATATTTTACAAGTAGCGTTTATTAATTCTAGGTATTTATAAATCAGCTGTTTGCTTAAATATATAGTACTTTGATAAATGTTCCAAATTAAATGGAGTTTTTAATATACCTTGTCTATTTTATTTTAACATTTATTACTCAATACGTTAACAAATTATTAATAAGTTAATAACGTTTGAGTTTATGTAAATTCACATGACTAATAAGCGTTAAATTTAACAAAATATAGCAAGATTGGTAAACATATACACAATCATAGGAAGGTTTTCAGTTCATATGGGTTTATTATTTTTTTATTGCATCACTAGGTGTGCCCAACATTAAAAAAATTGATCAACATAGCTAGTTTTTCAATTAAATACAAAACACTGTTCCACACTAGTAAATTATTTAAAATTGAACTCATATTTAGACACTAAATACAAAAGTTTTGAATACATATGTTTTAAATATAAACATGTCCATAATTTGTTGGGAAAATTTATTATAACATATTTTTATAAGCACGCCCCTTCTATTAATTTTTTTTAATTAATAGGGTTAACACCTAAACAAAATTTAAAGGTAAATATTGGGACAGCCTCTCAATTTTATTAGAGCATTGGAATTGAGGGAGGTGGGGAACCACAGTGAAAAGTCACATGTGGTATACCACCACCATCTGTGCACCCGGACGAAAGGCAATACACATCCGTCGACAAAGCTTAAGGATTATACATTCATTATAATGATGTGTCATATAATTATGACGTCAGACCATTTGGTCGATTTTAGTTACTTTAAAAATATGTTGTTAAGGGTCTACTAAAGTGCTTCTCAAGCTGTTGTCATGGACCAGCACCAGCTCGCAAAGAAATTCTTAAATTTAGCTATTTTATTTTAGGAACGTGCATGCAAATGAATGCTTCTATTTTAATTTAGTTTTTAAATAATTGATGTGGTTGTTTACTTTAGTATATTCATGGGGAAAATAAGTATATATTCATGGGAAAAAAACATTATAAAGCTTCAGTTACGTGTGTGTGTTATTTATTTATCTACTTATTTGTTAGTGTCACCATAGTTCGAGAAACTTAACCTAAATACTTAATTAATTTGTTAGTTTAATTTAAAAATTTACTTTTAAAAACAAAACTAAATCAACAAATTTACACAGTTCACGATTACAAAAATCTGGAAATGAAATTCTAACATTTTAAATTATTAATTAGTTTATTAAATAAAGTCTAGAACATAGATTTTTATCAATTTAGGTTTGCTATATTAATAGAGGGCCATCTTCTAATATCAGTACCTTCATGGCCTTTATATTAACTAATAATTTGTCTGGTAAGTTAATTAAAAAAGGTATGAGAACCTTGGCCCTAAAAGATTCTTGCAATGGTTATGCGACTATAGAAAAGAGCTTGTTAACAAATGGGTGTAGTTTGTTCGATAGATGTAAGTTATTGGCCTTTGCCGACCCGTTCATTTGACATTGTAATGCATGTAGCGAAGTGCCAACGGAGAAAGGTGATCTTGGTTACCGAGGTAGAGAGGGGGGAGGGGGTCTGGTAGAAAGAGGGGGTAAATTTGTTGTAAAAGGAGAAGGGGGATAATATGTGAGGCTGTCCGCAATCTCTTTAAGCTCTCATCATCCATCTTGTCCCCTTTGCTTCCCCTGTGAGGATGAGAAACGGGAAATGGTTAGAAAAGAGCGGGAAATCACGACAATTAGTGTTACGTCGTTCATCAACCCTTTTACTCTTCTCTGCTGGACAAAAAAAATCTTATCATGTTGATTACAAACGAATTATATATTAAAGAAATATCCTTACATCAATGAGCACGCGTATTATGTCAGTCTCATCAGCTAGTCCAGTTTGCCGTTGACGGTAGGTCAGGATTCAATTCTAGACTGGGGGTACTAGAGATTTTTTTATATTTAATAGTTTCCCACGCTCCCTCTATGCAAACGTAGATTCATTCATTTTCAATCTTACCTTAATCATCCATAATTCTATATCGCAATTAAAATGTGTATATCTCGGAACTGGTAGGGAAACGCATTCGGGATAGAAACGAACAAAAAAAAAAACCTTAAGAAACGGTTGAATCTCGCAGTATATTTATGTATTATCTATAATTTTTATTCAAGTTAAAATATTTTAAAGAATTTGGGTCATTATTGTCTATAGATTATATTTTTATTAATTATTACTAGCATTATTATGGATATTTATTAGCTAAAAACAGAATGTGATCATCTTTTGGATTATGGTTTTAATCCCATTGGATCAAAATTGTTGTTAGAAGACGAGTTACGAATGTTTCACTTATCATTTTCTTTTGCCAAGGACTAATGGTTTTACTTGCTAACTTAATTCAAGATAAATAATTTTCCACTTTATTTAAGTAGTAGTCTATGCTTCATAAATCTGTTTCATGCCAAAATGGAGATGAAAAGTATCAACGTTTTCCCTGTCCCTATAAAACTGAAATTCCTAAATTTAAACTTTTATTTTCAATGGGTTTCAACACAAAATGGGGAGTTCCAAGTGTAAGGATTTTGATGAGAGACATGGATTTAGCTTTCCTCAAAAAATAAAGCGCTTTAAATTTTTTTCAGGGTCACAAAATAAGTTCTGATGATAATTGAGGATTTTTTAAGGGGTCTTGATGCAACAGAGCTGCTATTTGCATAAAAACAAATATAGTATTAGGAGATTTTAATTAAAGTTAATTCTGCTCTTAATGGCAAATTTCACACTTCCATTACTAGTAAATAGGTTTTCACAAAATGAAAATATTACAGTTAAATAAAACATGATATTATTTCTTGTTGCTGGCTACGGCTTTAGATGGGTTGACCATAAAACCCAAAACTGACAATTTTTGTACTTACTAAAGGAAAGCTATATTGTCCAGACAAAACCAGAAATTCAAAGTTTATGACTTATTTGACCGAAAATTAACTTGTACTTTTATGATAAAATTAGTAAAAAGTTTAATCTCACTAGCAAATTATCTAACACGGAAGTTAATTTTCCTCATACGATAATTTATTAGTTAAATACATAGAATACCCTATTTTCTGTAGTATTGTTTTATTAAAAGTTTAAAAGTGGCTATTAAAGATTTTATTTAATATATAGAAGGTTGAGGATTGTAGTTTATTTTAAGTCCACGTTAATTGCCGTATTGAGGTGCTAGTATATAACTAAAGGGAAGGGGAAAAAACTCAGCAGAAATGCTAGAACTGACCTATTCATTGACTGCGATCAATTCAATGTAAATATTGACGCCTCAGACCATTTTCCACACGGATGTATTTATTAAGATTCTGAGAGGAAATCCTTTATAAAAATTACAAACACTTTTTTGTAGTTAACAGTAAAATTATTTTACTAATCTATTGGTATATTGTAACTAAGGATTGATATCATCCATAAATGTTACTGCTGAAGATAGCCTGAAATTAGGTATAGTTATAATAAAATTGTTTACGGTAATTTTTTTAATTCTCAAAAAAGTTTATTACTCTCAATTTGAATATAGCTAAACATGGTTATTTATTTTAAGAAATTATTTAAAATGTCCTGTTTATATTGAAGGTATAACATATTGTATTTATACAATTATTATTATAATTGTTATTTATTTAAATACAATACAACCTATCCAATATGCACTTATATTTTAAGGTGGGAGTCTAGGAAATGCGATAAAGAGTTGTTTTTATTTTGCGAATTCATTTCGAGACTTTTTTTTTTTTGCCAAAATAAAATAATACCCCTTTACTAGAAATATAGAGTTTAATTTTTCTCGCGCAGTGATATACACAGTTCTTGAATATCTGTCTTGGATGTCCTAGAATGTAATGACAACTTTTTCTCTTTGTTTAAAAAGTCTTTCATCAAATGTTGATATGCTCCTGAAAGTTAATGGATGCTTCTAATGGACATTTATTTGATTTATTTTGTCAAACAAAATTTTGCTATAAAATCTAAAAGACACTGAACTTTTCTTACTTCCCCTACACTCTTATCTAATCTGGTTATCCTCTTATTTCATCAAAGAAACAGTCTACAGTTGATATAAGGATACATCTACTAGACTATAGATATATTGACATTAATCCATTTAATGTATGGTATATGGAAGTAAAACATCCCAAATTGTATAAAATAGGTATAAATCTGTTCCATTTCATATTATAAGCACAATATTTGGAAGTGTTCTTGATGAATTACTAAATACATCAAGGAAAAGAAAAGAATAAACGAGAAAGATATGATATCTTGGCTAATTGTAAAGTAAATTATATCATATCGACTGTTTCGGATTCTAAAAATATCACATATGTTAGATATTTTTACTCGCCACTTTGTTTGAAAGCATTTGTCACTAGTTCCAAAGAATTTGATCTACTTTTACTTTAAAGAGAATTTACTAGATTATTTTCTGGTAAACTTATCCTTCAAGATATTTTTTAACTGTTCAGTAAGATGTTAATTATTTTGAAATAAATCAAACTAGGTAATTTAATATTTTCTTTATGAGAATGTAGAATTGAATATATTCTTGTACGTTTTTGTATTGATAGGGTTTTGAATATTATTTCCTGAGTTAAGGCCCTTGACCCTGTCGAGTGCAAGTCTAAAACCTATTTTATGGGATAGTGTGTGGGAGGAGGAAAGGCGTGGCGTGGCTTCACTACCGACAAAAGTATCCTTCCGCGCCAACAAGAGCAGATGGATAGTGGAAAACGTAGATGGCGCTAGCTTTCAGACAGGTTTTGCGTAGAAAATCATACGTTTAGAAATATCAGCTTTCTTGAGAACGAGTGAAATTTTTATAGTAATATTTCCAACACCTCTTCTAAGATAATGTGTCTATGTTTATTAGGCATTAGGTTTTCTTTTTCTTTATTCTATGCAACCGGCAATTTTCTATTGAAAAATTTCAAAATTGTTGATATTTAATCAATGTTAAAGCTATAGAGGAGGTATGTATATAAAAAGTTTAACATAATCAATATGTTTATATTCCTGAACAAACCTTTTCTGAAAAGAAAATTGCAAAACAATAAAAATTCTTGAAGATAGTCATTTGTTCTCATGGTTCTGCATTTCCATGCCTAATGAAAAGGGCTAATAACCTCAAGTATCTTATCATTAACATCTACGCCAAGATGGAAGAATGGAAGTATATTCATCTTATTTTCTCTATTTTCACTAAAATAGAATATTAAAAAAAAGTTTTGATAGTTAATTAATTGATATTAATATAAATGCAAGAAAGACTAAATTTACATATTCATATTCCTATGAATACAAGAAAAAGCAATATTTAAAAGAATGTTATTGAAACCTCATTTAACTTTTAAATTAAATATATAATTTCATTTAATTTAAGGAAATATCACCTATAATTACCATAGTTAGTAATATTAATTATTACTAATAATTTAATATAAAATATTTTTATTTATAAATAATATGTAATATAGTACATATAATTACATATAAATAGTTTACATTATTATAAATATACATAACAATGAAGAGTAAGAATGCAATAAAAATAATAATAAATTATATTGTGCTTTTGATGTAAACTATATTTTAGAATCTTAAATTAATATCTTAGCTTCTAGTGACGGGCTTATGCACTTGTAGTGAATAAAAGATGTACCGTATTAAAATCTATTTTCAAAACACGTTCAAAGCTTCAATTTTCTTTCTCTTTCCTTCTCCGTCTCTTTCTGTCCCTTACTGTCTCACTCTGTCACTGTATGTCTCTCAATCTTGTCCTGTCCCTTTGACTTTTCCATTCTTTCTTGGTCTTGCTTTGTGTCTTACTATGTATCACTCTCCGTTTCTCTATCTTTCTCTCTATTTGTATATTTCTTTGTCTCATTCCTATTCTCTTTCAAGCTTTCTCTATATCACTATTTCTTTGCATTCATTTATCTTTAAATCCCTCTCTATTTTATTCTATCTCAATCTGTCCTGCTCTCATTTTATCTCTTTCTTTCAGTTTCACAATGTTTGTCTTTCTATCTCTTTCTGTATTTCTTTATGTAATTCATTTACTATGTTTAGCTCGCTCTCTGCCTCTCTCTATATCTATAGATGAAAATCTGTCACTACATATGTCTGTTTGTGTCTTTCTTTGCTGTCTTTCTCTATGTCTCCACTCTCTATATATCACTTTGTTTATCTATCATTCTTTGTTTCTCTCTCTGGCTCTCTCTTCATATATATATATATATATATATATATATTATATATATATATATATATATATATATGGTTTTTGTTACATTTTCCAATTTACGCTCGTTCTATTAGCTAGTATCCTTCAACTGTTTCTCACAGCTCCTTTATTTATTGTCTGGTATTATCTGAAATTTGGTTTCAAGACCAACTTCTCCTCATCTTCCCTTCCTAAGTGTCTTATCCGAGTAAGAACAGCACCGCCAAAAGCGCCACTTTCGCGCACGTTCAATCAAGTTAAAGAGTTTCTCTGAACCGCTTAAGATTCAATTACTGCCGTCTTTTAAAGGCGAGAGGGAATCTTCAACCAAAAGGCGGGGCGCGGAGAAGCACTTCCGTTGTCAGTTACGTTACACGCCAACTGTTTTCGACTCTTCATACCCTTTACACTTTGTAAGATCTTTCACCCATTTTACTCCCCCCACCCCTCCACCCGAACTACTGTCACAGTTTTAGCTTTGTTTATACAAAAGTTTGCGTTCACTTTTTTTTTTTACTTTCTTAGAAAAGCTCTTTCAAACAAAAATAAAATGCTACTCTCGCTTGGAAAACCAAATTACCGTAGATTTTTTTTAAAGGTTTTCTGAGTGAAAAAATATCAGAAGTACCTTTATATTCTTTGATAATAAAAGCTTTAGGGTCAAAACCAGTTGATTGTTAAATGGTCCACGACTAAAAATAACTTAACTCATAACAACAGTATATATAATCCCCTATTCGATGGTCAAATGGTATAAGGCAACAGTCCCGCAATGGACTGCCAATGATGACAATAACGGTTTTCAAATCGAAGTTAGCTGTACTGTAGTTTCCTTACTAAATGGTTTTCCACTATCTTTCCAATGAAATTCTCGTAAAATTCGGCTATATTCCACCTTCTTCATCCTTATAAAACTAGCTTAATTAGTGCATATGCGCATAGCCCGATTGGATCGTAAACGTAGGGGTAAAAGATCAAATTACGTATATTTATAATAGGCCATCTCCAATCCAATTTTGAACGAACCTTATATAAATAGTTTCACGCAATCATACATCAAGTTATTTTTTCCCTTCCGTCATCAATACTATTTTTATTTTCCATGTCTTACTCCTCATTCACGATATAATTATATTAACTAAATTTCATTAAGGAAATTGAAGGAAGTAGATCTGTATAAGAAAATGTAACATAAGATTAGTGTATGGTAAGGGGGCTACTCTTATCTTATTACACCTGAATGGTATCCAAACCCAAAAAACTCTGTATTAACACTAGATGCTTGACTGGGTGTACTTAATTATATTTTTTCCGGAATATTTTCCACCCGGACCCACTAATTCTCTACAAACATGTGGATGTATTACCAATATATTTCACATTCCAGCATAAATGAATATCCTATGATAGGACGTGGAGCACAAATATCAATATCATTATTTTATTATATTTAGTCTCCCCAAAATGTGTCCAAGCTTCATCTTGAAAGTGAGAAAAAGATGACTTCCAGTTTCGTTGGCAGTCCCTACTCGTCGTAAGAAAAAAATATCTGAAATCTTCCTCCCCTGTCCGTCATGTGCTAGCGTTATTGCCGCCCGAAGGAAGTCGCGTATTGGACGCAAGAGGAGATCGTGGTTCTTAAGAGAGGGGTGATGAAGGGGAGGGTAAGGGTGCTCAAGTGGAATAAATGGTAGGAAGGGTGAAGACACTTCTATCCGCAGACTATTATTGATTTTGAAGTAAATTTGTTGGTTTTTCTTACATAATAAAAGGACACATACATTTCTAAAGAAAAACCATCCTAGCTTTTACGTTAGGATTTTAGTTTTTTGTTTTTTCTTAAATTAGAAATATATAAATCAAAAATTCTCACGTATGATAACTGTCAGAAGAGTCCAATTCAGGAAAGAATATATATATTTTTTAAGATCTATAAAAGTTACAAAGACAATTTTCATACATTTGTACACGAATATACTGCAACTGTCACTTTTCATAGATAATAGAAATAGTAATGAACTAACATAACATCATAAATATTAACCGTATGAAAATAAATATACTCTTAAAATACTTTCTAGAAAAATCACATTTTATATGTAACAAGAATATATATATTGTCATGATTTTCACCATCCCTAAATTTTTGTAGTTAATTAAGTCTTATTCACAGTTCGCATGTCTATTGAAAAAACATTTTAAAAATAGCCACTCACAAATTAATAAAATAATAATAAAAGTTTCAATTATTTACACTTTCACGCTAATACTGATTACGTTAGTACGAGCCCATATTAAAACGTTGAGAAAAAAATTTAGATAACTATTATTATCTATTTTTTAATCAAAAACATTTGGTGGTCACACTTTATAAATATAACTTTTAAAATTGTGATGAAAATATAAATTTAAAAATTAAATATAGAGAGGATAACGTAAACCAAAGCAATCATTTATGTTTTGGCATATATATTTAGTTGGAATGCGAGTTGTACAATTATTTTCATAAGTTTAAAGCAACCATATATTTATTAATAACATCATTATCTCTGTAACCTGTTTTATCTTTATATTTTATAATCACTGAGACCCGTACATGCTGTCCGCATGTTCACGCTAAGTAGCTAAATAGAAATGAGGAAATAATAATGAAGAAGAGCTATACAAATATTGGCATGGAGGAACACACGAAAAACATACCATAAAAAACTACTCAACAAAATATGCATTACTTACTTACTTTATGGCATCAGGAACTCTAAAGTTCATTGCCACACTTACAAAAGTACCCCACCTATCCATATCCTGAGCTTGTTCTATCCACTCCACCTATTTACTCATTATCATTACCCTGAGCTAGTTATATCCAGTCCATCTCATTACACCTAATTTCTTTCAGGTCCATTTTGATGTTATCTCTTATCTGTGTCTAGATATTCTCAATAGTGTCTTCCCATTGGGGTTTACCAGTCAGTACCCTGAACACGGTTTTAGATTATTTAATTTGCCATGCATGTATTATTACTTTCTATTGGTAGTGTTTAACTTGTACTTTCTGACCAAACTAATCACAGCAACAGATGTCCTACAAACTGAGTTAAATCTAAAACAGAAAGATCCCAGTCTCCTGGTCAATAATTCATCACTGTAGAAATGAAAGTCCCTATTTAACCAATGAATACTCGTGAAACAATAGCCGGAACTATGGTTAATGCATTTTAGTGAGGATAACACCTCTCCGATATCATATTCTGAAAATTGAAAAATGACACCTGGACACGGGAATCGAACCCGGGACCTTCGGCTTAGTACGCCACTGCTCTTAGACTCTGCCTTAAACTATGAGTGAAGAATGACCATGGGCACGGGACGAATCCTGGATAGCTCAGTGATAAGAGCAGTGGCGTACTAAGCCGAAGGTCCCGGGTTCGATTCCCGTGTCCAGGTGTCATTTTTCAATTTTCAGTCAATGAATACTCTTTCACTCATAATGAGAACCCAACCTGGGACCCATAACTCGATAGTCAGATGAGTTACTTACTGAGCTAACGTGCCATTCATCTAATTATACCCAGAGGGTCTTCGAGTCACGGCATCATTCTCACTTTAATCCATTCACCATTTTATTATTATTATCGCGTCATACTACCCGTTTGACTGGTACGCACTTACGCTAATGTGTACCAAGGTGAAGGCCTGACATTCCACAAGTTGTGATTAATACATGTCTTGTCAGAGGTGAAGGAAGGGTTTGGCAATCAGATAAATCTGTGCCAGGACCGAGGATTGAGCCCTGGATTCCCAGCACAAAAGTACGGCACCTTACCCCTAGACCAGCAGGTCACCTTCCACCATTAAATTGGTGGTAAATTACAGCTAGCAAAAGCTACCAGATCTACTCTCATATATCAATTCGCCAAAGCATATAATCTGCAAGACAATATATTGATTTCAAAATTATATCTTCTTTATTTTTATTCCCTTCTCCTTATTTAATAATAGCTTAGTCTTATATGGCAACATGATCCTGTGTTATTATTAATGTTACACCATCTTCAGGTCTTATTTATGATAAAGATGATATTCTCTTACATTCATATTATAAAAAAAAATTGTGAAAATTTTGAAGTTTTGTAATATGTATTCAATAGAATAAGGCTAGTATTCTCTTGAATACATATTATAGTAAAGTTTGTGTAAAGGTTGAGGTCTTATATGTAAAAATTTCTTATAATATTTATTCAAGAGAATATCATCTTTATCATAAATAAGACCTGAAAAAGTTGTAACATCAACCGAAGCTTTTCGTCATAGAGGGCTAACATACTATCTAATAAGGAAACGCAAATAAAAAATAAATCATTTGGTCATTTATTACTCTTTACCAAATCAAATATAAACATCATCAAAAAATATTGATATGTTGTCACTTTTTGCAGCCAAAAATGTCACAAAAAACCGTTTGTATTTAATCATGCTTCTGTTTTTACATCTTCCACTGTCAGTTACCACCACTCCTGTGGTGAATATATTTTAGACAATTTTGATAGCTTTGTTCTCAGGACCTCCTATGCAGGTACCTATTTTTTATTTTAAATTAAAAAGGGTATGAAATAAAAACAAATAGCAAATCATAGAATATGAAATGGTGTGCAAACGGCAGGTGAAAGTACACACCCGCGGGCAAAGAGACATAAATACAGAGAAAGCCCCCACTTGGATACATACCTACGACACACCCTCTGCTACTCCAACCTATCCCCTATTTTCTGTTTGATCTTCAACGACCATAAAGTAGCCCATGCTCTAAAGCGTCGCGCCGCTTTGCCGCTCCGGCACAGCCGTCCGTTACCATGGCGACGGGGGCTAGAAGGTGTGATTTACTGTGGGCTCGTGCATCATAGCCCGTGGAGCGCTCTCTATGGGGGGATACAACTACGAGAGGGGGTGTGAGGGAGAGAGCGAGGAGTCGTATATCAGACTGCGGACAAGGGGAGTCTTAGGCGTGGGGTCCGAACCACTGAGCGTCTCTTTAGAACTATGCGCTAGAGAAAGGAGCTTTGTGGTTTGCAGAAGTGGGATCTGGAATTACAAGTGAAGTAACTGTATTATTGTTATTATCTATGTGTGTTATTTCAATCCAATCTGAAGGGTTCTCAACGACGGGGTCTACTCAGTCACTCGTACCTATCCTGCTCACTTCCTATGGGAGGACTAAAATTTAACTGATGCTTGGCTAAGGTCCAAAATCCCTCAGAAATAACTAAGTTCACGTTTTAAGCTCAAGCTCAGTGCTTATAACTATAGATAATCAAATATTTTTTTGTTGGGAATAAGGAAGTTTCTGTTGTTTTAGGAGTCTATGACCCTATAATTGATTTTGTGGTATAGTGGTCAGAGTTCCTGGATACAGATCCATAGGTCCCGTGCTTGATACCTGGTAGTTCCAGATTATCTGTTGTGAAAAAAAATGGGTAAGTAAAAAATAACCTATTTTATTAAAATATATTTATATATATAAATATAAATATATAATTCTCCTAAGGTTGTATATTAAAAAAATAGTTTATTTTATTAGCTCAGTTGCACGAGGAACTTAATCTCGGGACCTCTGGGTTTAGGTAGGCACTCATACTTAAAGTTTATATTATATTGTAATGGAAACAAATTAAAAGGTTATCATGAAATACTAAACAAAAAAAAAACTGTTTATTGTTATGTGTTTGGTTAATCATGTATTCTGAAATTTTAACCTGCCTGCGGAGCTCCGTTAAATCACATATCTAGGTTAACACAAATTTTCAAGAAGAAGAAGAAAAAAAAAAAAACACTTTAAACAAAGTTAGATTTTTGTGTTCTTAAATTTTCTACATTAAGATATTTATATAACATTTGTTTTGTTGTCAAAGCGATAATTATTAGATCACAATCTTAATTCAATTTAAATCATTCGATAACAAAAAAAAAAACCTTTTTCTTTACATTTTCAAGGCAAAATAAAACCAACATGTATACCTTAGTCCAACCACGTCCAAAATTATGGCACAGAAAGTTTATAATTTACACTTAACCCAATTAGACTTCTTTGAGTCAAACAAAATAGCCACACTGCTCACAGACACCTCCTTATTTACTTTTTTAAAGCCATCCTCAGTCCCGCAATAGTATAAGAAAATTGAAACTTCTCACCCTAGACCATCTGTTGTCAAGAACTCGATCATATGTACATATCTCTTTATGTTTACTGAAAGATATGCATGTCCTCACAATCTCTTCAAGTAGTAATCAAGATCCTGGTGTACATCTTTTATAATCTCAAACTGGTAATAAGTTGTAGAACAAGTCCTTTTTTCTTCTTTTCTCATGATTGTAAAAATTTTACATCCCGGCATTAATACCACTTATTTTCAACACGACGCCAATAACAAAACAAAAGAACGTTTTAAATACACACCAAAGAGGTAATACCATTTAGAAGTATGAATAATGTTAGAATAGTGATGTATGGATGATTGTAAATAGGGATTATAATTAAAGGGGATGGTTTTCTTTGTCACACTGTGAAGCAGGGTTTCTGTAAATGTGTCAACTTAGACTCGCGAGGACAAACGACAAGCTACTTGAATGAAAAAGTAAGAGTTTTAGTCTAGAAAACTAAGATTAATAATGGCTAAATCCCCAAAAGTTGGCATTATCTTCAGCAAAAGATGCTGGTTGATCTGCAGATATGCCTCGATTGTGTTCTGATGCTATAATCTTTATTTTTACTTTCTCGCTATCTCACAAGTAGAGAAAGTATGTGAACGTCACAAAAAATTGCACTCAAGATTTTTATGAATCTCGACGTTTCATGGTCCCCCTAATCCGAAAAGAGGTTATTCGTCAGTCCGTCTGTACCTCCAACTAGAACCTAAACTATTTTACCAATCAGGGTTTCATGGGCTTGCTCCGAGGAGATTTTGGAATTTGATATCCAACCCTAAAATAAAGGGTAGTTTACTGAAGGGCAAAACGATAAAAAATTGATTTACTCAAAATTGGATAAAACTATTTGGATTAAATTTAATTCAAAACATTTATAAATATTACAAACAACATGGCTAGGCTAAATATTTTAGCAAACATTATTTTAAGGGTTCTAATGCATCTTACCATTGCTCATTATCACAAAGGTGTAATGGGAAAAGGAAACAGATAAGGCTTGGATATCACGTCAAATTTTTAATTTCTTCCTTAACATTTTGGAATTAAAACTTTGATTTGTTCATTATATATTATACATTTCAGAGTCTTTGTAATAACTAAATTCAATCACTTAAAATTCGTATGATAAATGTTAACCTCTAAATTCAAATTTTATACGTTTTGTTTCTTAGCAAACATGATTTAAATACATTGTTTTTCCTTACTCTATTGTTCTATATAACTTTTTGTAAGTCATTTTTTAACGTGTAATTAATTTATTTTAGACTTGTCATCAACTCATGTTTTAGTTCAGTTGATTATGCATTATTAATTATATGTTAACTTATTAATATTTGACAACATGTTGGTCACTAGAAGACAATCATAACCATATTATTTGAATTATAATTTTATTTAAAACATCCACCAACTCAGTAACTATCTGATTCATTAAATTATTATTTTTATATAATTTCTAGAGCATTCTATTTAGGTCTATTATAACCACTCCTTACTTTCTACTATTTTTAGAATGTTTTCTAAAATGTCTAACGAGGTTGATTAAAATACGTATCTAGGAGTTGATTAATATTATAAATATAATTAATATTTTCATTTTCCCATGAAAATTATTTTTAGGGTACTTTACAGAAGCGAAAATTTCCATATATCCACAACTATTTTAGATAATAAATACTACTACAATTTTGCAATGATAAGTTATCAAAAATAATAAAAAAAATTTAAATATATTTTTATAAAACAATGGTTTACTATTTATTGGCAATATATAAATACAGTTTTGGGAGTTTTAGTGTAAAGAGATACTACTTAAGTGTTAACGCAATAATTCTCCAATGCCATAGAGTAATGTAATACAAGCTAGTCTCTCAAAAAGTATATTATTTTTTCTTTAATCTCTTAGGAGATATGTTTGTACAACAATAATCTAACTCGTTCATTTTAGACATTTTTTATTGGTCAAAATTTATAAATGAGAATTTAATAGCAATGCCAAGACCTGAAGATGTGCAACGCTTAATAAAATGTAAAAGTTTTAACCGGAAGTCAAAATTTTAATAGGAAGTTTTGACCCTTGTGTACCCAATGTCGATCTTTTTTTATTGGTCCATAAATACAAATGAAGACAATAATTCTTTAAAAATAAAATTATAACATTTAAAACCGGGACTCAAAAAATGTTTTACGTAATTATAGTGCAATTTATACTTGGATTTGCTAGTGTATTATTTCGTTTCACATATATTCGAGTTTTGAGTAAATATCTCCATTTTTAAACAATAGAGCGAGAAAGTCCGTGCGGAGTTCCATACAATTTATTTTAATATATCTACATTTTTTGTGGTAATTTTAAAACCCTGATTACTGATTATTTAATATAAACATTAGAGATGAAGAGAAAAGCTTAGAGAAAGTTACCCACATTAGCAAGAAAAAAGTTATATATAAATATACACTATTTAATTTCAAATGGCACCCAGTAATGGTCCAAATCTTTACTTCATTTAGGCCAGTATATTCCTTCAAACATATACAAAAGTTTGTGTGAATAGATTCTTACTACCCATTTGCGCTTTTCCCCTGGTCACACGAATTGGTTAGGGATGATAGGAAAGCAATTGATCTCATTTGTTAGAAATGGTAGAAAAAAACAACTATCTAACTCAGAATGGATTTCAAACCAAAACTTATCCGTCACTGTTATAATACGTAACCGATGACTGGTTCAAATTCCGACTGTAGCTATTTACTAAATATCGATTCCAAGCAAGAGTTTTGTGGTTGTATTTTACTCTTCAAAAAACCCCAAAATATCGAATTTATTCAACGGCCATGGATTTCTATTATTAAGTCATAACGGAAATTCTTTGATTAAGAGAAGACATAATATAAAATATAGTGTTTTAATTTTTAGTTTTTTAAATACCATTTGACTGCCCTATTAACATATTGCTGGCCTTGTCTAGTATGATAATGACTAAAATACAGTTTCTTTAAGTTCTAGAATAAGTAAAGGGAAATTAGAGTTTAAGTAAAGTCAAATTAATATTAAACGCACCACCAACTGAACTATGATGTTTTATAAAATTATTAATGATTTCAAATAAAATCTTTATAAGATCATTATAATATTAAAAATTTACAAACTACTTATTAGGGTAGTTCTATATTGTGCTGATTTAAAAAAAATCGTTTTTAATTATAAAATAACAGTTATAAATTTAACATTTGTTTTATTTTTTAAATGCATTCTAGACCTTAGTATTAACTTCATTTATAATTCTCTTTTAATTCAAATGAAGTCCTACGTTTTAAAAATGAAACCAGTTTGCATGTATCTACACGTAAAAGATTTTGTTGACTTCTTTCACTAGAAAATGAAAATACATTTCACCACTTTTTGAAGATTGCTACGTTTCATTAAAGTCTCTTTTCCCGTCTCACTCACTCTCTCTTTTTAAAAAGGGGTGGAAATTTTTATGGTAATGTACTGTTTAGTTCTAGCAGTCATGCCACTCAAAGTAATTGACAACAAACGCGCCATTTCATTTTACAAAGACTCTCATCGTTATCATTTTATTTTTTTAGTTTCTACGTTTTTCTATTCTTTTTCTCTCATTCAAGCATAGAAGGCTACTTTTCTTCTTTCCTAAAGTGAAGTGATTCGTAGGAACTGTTAGAATACATTATACATTATTTTTGTTTCAGAAGTTTTCACACAAAACACAAACCACGATGAAATAACATATTTAGGTTTTTCCGGATAAGGTGTAAGTAGTTAACTTTATAACTTGAGATGAATAAATGAATATATCAACGAATAATGCCATGACATAAAAGTAATATTCATCTATTATAACGGTAGATACTGTAATTTCTCCCTTTCTTCTTAAAATAAATACCTTTTTGTGTGTGTGTGGTGTGTGTGTGTGTGTGTGTGTGTGTGTGTGTGTGCGGCGCGCCTCACGTCCTTCTATAAGTTCAGGTTACCCACATATCTACACTAATAGGCTAGAAATGAGTAAGATATAATTTCGATTAACTGTACCCTAATTTGCGATAGTGTTGCCTGATACCACATGACAACATAAACGGATAAACAGTTATCTAAATGCACACAGAATAAATTTTTATTACTATCGTGTACAACCCCTATTACTACAAGTTTGAACTGTTCTTTTTTTTAAGTGTGAATATATAAAGTAGCATAGAGTAAATGTAGAGTACATTCGTTTTTGTGAAGATAAAGAGTAAAAGAAATATTTAGCAAAAATATCCCCCTCGTTATCTCGTGTTTATATTCGAACCTAAAACTCTATGTCAAAAGAATTAAATAGTATACTTAAACCTGAACATATAGTAAGATTCAGTGGTAAAAAAAAAAAAAACGTGATGCCTTAGAGCGGAATGGTCCAAAGTTTTTCATACCAAGGGCCAAATCTGATTACCTGTTTCTACCGTGGCCTGAAGATATATTTAGTTATCCATAAACTTAAAATAGGTCTACAATAACAGTAAATAAAAAAATATTTTCAATGCTTATATATAATATGTTAGGGATTTGCGAAGGCCATTTTTTAAATGCGAAGCTAAGTCGAAGCAAAGCTTGAAACTTGCGAAGAAAAGTCGAAGTTGAAGGCCTATATTAATAAATAATTAACACAGGCTTACTGATAAGCTTAGTAAATTATCAATAAAGTCTTAATATTTACTTACATTGTGGAGTTGATAAAATTATTTTGCAATTTTTACATATGCATGTCTTTTTATCTGCATTTTTATTATCTTGATTATAAATTAAATTCTGTTTTCGTTTCCCACTTTCAGTATCAGCCATTTTGAATAATAAAGAAAACGCGAAGAAGCTATGAAATCTTCTGTGACAAAATGAACTTGTAAATTTGTCACAGATAATTCCAAAGAGATAGAATACTAAGGACTAAACATTAGACGCGAGCTGGAATGATAGCACAAATAAAGAAATTTATCTACCTCATACCAGTAATCTTTGTGTTATTTCTTTACATGTATTTTTATTTTTCACAAAATTATGTTGGTGATAGTGAATATAATATATTAACATTTACTTACCCGCTTTTGATCAATGCTTAAGTTATGGTAGGTAAATTACTAGTCGATATTGAAATTTTGTTTAGTAATGGTTTTAAAATGATCAAATATTGAAATAGGTAATATTTATTAATATAAAATAAAATTGTTTGATAATTTATCAATTTTTTTTTATCCTTCCTTCAAAATTTTTCGAATATGCGAAGGTTATTGTAGATGTCGAAGTGGATCCCAAATGAGATTTGACCTTCACTCCGACTTTGACTTTTCGATGCTTCACAACAGCATTATAAATTGTATTATTTGTTGGTAAACGATTTTAAACTTTAGTGTCAAAAATGGGTTAGTTAATCTCTCTAAAATTAAATGCACGCATGCCCCCTTTCAAAAAACAACTTAGCCTTATATATATATATAAATTTTTACATATCTTTGTTAGTAAAATAAATGCTTAGTAATTACTTGTTTTTGTGGTCACATGGTTTAACGCATTACTCTCACAGTAGATTACACTGCCAATGACGGGGAGATCAAGGTTCTAATCGCGCTCGAATGTACTGAGGGTGGTTTTTACAAAATATTTTTCCACTCTCTCTCCACACAAATGTGGTTACATTTCCTTTAAACATAACCTTCATAATCCCTAAAAAAGACTACTAAAGTAATTAGTACATAATCGTATAACCTGAACGGGTAGTAAGACGATGGGCCAAAATTTTTTTTAAGTAAAATACAATCATTATTTTTTTAAACAAATTTTTATTTGAATAATTAGATATTTATATTAATGAAGGTTTGACGTTTTTTTCTCCAGGATACGGTGAGAGCCACGTATATAGTGATCTCAGCCCACATTTGGCCCGCGGGCCGCCAGTTTGAACAAACTGCAATAGATCGTGCTACCATTGATCGCGTAATAAAGCTACTGATTTGTGCGACATATGACCGCGTGATACATCTACTGTATTATCTTTGGATTTAACGTAGAATATATTTAATTTTGGTGATAACATTTTAATTAATTTTTTGGGTTTAGTTTAAGAATGCTCTGGTATAAAATATTAATCCACATTTCTTTGGGAAGAGGACAGGTACTACTAACCCAATCACATCTTGCTTATATTCGAATCCCGACTACCCCATTCCCGATATATGTAATTAAAACCCCCGTGGTTATCAGTACAATTTTTAAATATAAGTTTTTTTAAGATTGTTTTTAGTAACTATCCATGAGTGCTGATGGCTGGATGGAATAATCTGTACTTAAGTAACCTTATCAGAAAATCCTTCCAAATCTACTATTACTCTCATAGAAGCAATACTCGTAATTCTGCCCTTGGTCATGTAGGTAATCATTTCCTTTCTAGGGCCTCTCGTAATCCAAAATTGTTTCTTTCAATAACTTACACAGTCAGCCCTATTGGTCATTGTACCCATAGAGCAAAATTCATATTTGTTGGATTTGACTTTGACCAAAAAAGAAGAACCAAACTCAAAGTTATTACAAGAATACCCTATAACTAATTTATCAAATTTATGTTCTACTTCTAATGTTTACATTTGAATTATTCTGCTTATAATGTTTATGTTTGGATTTGGTTTTTTTAAATGATGTTAATGCTTTTTTGAACTATAATATTATTTTTTATATATGTAGTTAATTATTATGATTATTATTGTTCCTATCTATTATTATGTATCATCTTTTAGCTATTTTCATCTAAATTATTTTATTATGAAGTATTTATGCTTATGTTTCAAGGTATTTGTGTACTTTTCAGTGTTGGCCTGTTGTAAGTCCTGTAACTCTTGGCCAGCACAATAATAAAGAAATTTGAAATTATTAGTGTATGTTGAAATTTATTTATTTTTTGGATTAGAAATAAATAAAACTCAGCTGAAATATAATTAAAAACTGAGAATATCAAGTTAATCAGAGTTCCATAGTCAGTCTTACTTTACTTTTCAAAAAAGTTAGTAAATAATATTATATATGTAGGCCTAATCATACACCATGCTGTGTTGAGCATTTGTTGCATTTTACAACTGTTGAACATTTTTAACAGTTATTATAAACGTGTTGATCTTTTGTAAATTTTGCATATGCTCTCTGTATATGATTATATAATCATCATAACAAAGCAAAAAATTACCTGAGTCAAGTAACTCGTTTATCCCAATCACAGTGTTTGTAATGGAGCCCAGTGATAGTTCAGACTTTTTGTGATGTATGTGCACATTTTAAGCTTAACAGTCTTTTTTAGCTTGAAATAGCCTACTTTTTTTCATGACATCAGGAACCCACAAATATTAGCATTCATGCATTTATTGACTAACGTAGATTACATGCAGATATTTTATAAGACTTTTTCAAAGGCTATCATAATATATATAGCTTGTATTTCATGTATCAGCTTTATTTAAAGTGGTTTACGGTATTATATTATAAAATTATTTACTTAATAGTTCCTAAAGTATATTTTATTAAACAATTATTATTGATATTATTGACAATAGTATATGAAACAATTAATATTTAACAACCTTTTTGTGAATTTACACCATTTATTATTTGTTTTATCTATATATTGTTTAAATATATTACTTATTTTTTAATAATGTTTGTATTTTATTTGGAAAGGAGAAATAAATTATAAAATTATATCTTCGTTTTATTTATTTTTATTCCCTTCTTATTAGATATTAGCCTTATTATTTATGAAGAATGGAATATAAATAAATATAAAGATAATATAATTTTATCTTACTTATTTTATGTTTTAAAATATATTGAATTACTCTTACTGTTATTAAATTTATTTTTTAAATTGCTTATTTTACTTATTTAAATAAACTTATTATGTTTATTTTCTTTGTGCAGACTTTGAAATATTTATAAAGAGTAATTGTTTTATACCGACAACTTATATATTAAAAAAGTATTGAAGATTATCTTTAATAATTCACACTGTTTATATATTCGCTTTTAATAAATTGGCGATGTTTTAAGGCTTTAATAATAAAACTTAAATAAACAAAGCCTAATAAATAATTATAAATAGAGCTATGTATATTTAAATCTCAATTACATTATTTTTAAATAAAATATTTGCATTTACGTTAAAAGATTTTTTTTTTTACAATTTAAAAAATAGTTTGAGTTTTAAACTATCAAATGCCCAAATGTATCGTAGGTTGACCTAAAATTCAAGCATAGTGGATCTTAAGAGAAGACCTAATAAACCATAATGATATAAACAAGATTAATCTCTAACCAGAAATATAGAATCTCAGATTTCTAACTTCTTTATTTAACAAGAGTGAAATTGGAATCAGTGAAGTAGTTTTTACTTTAAAAATGACTGTTTTTAAATATTGTAGGTTTAAAAAAAAAGTGTTCACTAGTCTTAATAATCCTCTACCTACAAATTATAATATAGTAAACTGCACCGCTACGTAACGCTTGGTTTAGCTGTATTACAGTACATACTAGGTACTGTGAAACTTTCAATAGCCAAAAGAAGAGTAGGTTCACCATTGGGTTTACATTATTTTAAAATAAAAAAGGGTTTTTTTGTTGTTGTTTATCTAAGTCAGTTTAATATGATGATACAGGAAACTATTCAAGATACCATTTTTTGGGCTTTCGTGGTAAGGGGTGAGATGAGGAATTGGGTGGAAATGTCCATCATTTTCATTGCTATATTTAGCAATATCATAAACACATGTTGAAATGTTTGCATACTATTCTTAAATGAACACATCCATGTTCTATTTCTCGTGAACACAAATGCCACAATACCAGAATACGCAGATTACCATTTATATAATTTTGTAAATACATACAATCTGCATTTAATTTGATAATTTTAAACAATCTTACTTCAGCAAAGAGTAAATAACTAAATGAGTTCAAATATCTACCAATGTCATCAATAAACACATTAAAGAGAAGAGGACCTAAATTAAAATCCAGTGGTATGCCACAGGGGGCTAAGAATGTATTTGAGGTGTGTGAATCAATTTTAACAGTTAATGATATTTCATGCAAATAACTGCTTAGTCAATTTACATATGATTGAGAAAGTCCAAAATTAATAAGTTTAGAGAGAATAATACTATGCTGACTTAAGTCAAATGCCTTAATTTGGTCAAAATAAATAGCATCAACCTGACCTTGGGTAGAGACTTGAGGGGTAACATGCCCAAGAAATTCTACTAAATTAGAGACAGTAGATTTATTTTTATAAAAGCCATGTTGAATATCTGAAAATGTATTTTTAAGGTGGTGGAACGTATGCTCATGTATGATTTTCTCGAATACTTTGGAGAAAGTGATTAAGAGGGAAATTGGTCTATAATTACAAGTTTTTGTTTTTACCCCTTTTTTATAAATAGGTATGGCAAAAGATTGTTTTCATATGAAAGTAAAAGTTTCATTTGACAAGCTAATGTTAAAGATATAGGCTAACAAAGGGCAGAAAATGCTGGCACAGCCTTTAACAATAAAACTTGGAATTCCATCTGTCCCGGCACATTTAGAAGAACTCAATTTTTTTTATAGCACTAGCAACATCCAAGGGTGTAATGTGTCATGGATACAAGGGCGTGCTAGTTTCAATAACGGGACAGGGCAAGAAAAGAAAGGTTGAATTATAAACGGAATGAAAGTAGGTCGCAAATTCATCAACGATTAATAAAGGATCCGCTATTTTCTTGCCATTAATTTCTAGGATATACGGGGAAACTTTATTATTATTATTATTATTATTATTATTATTATTATTATTATTATTATTATTATTATTATTATTATGTAAAGTGGTCGTCGTGTGCTTTGATAAATCCTTTACTAACCAAATGTATTATGATTATGATAAATTCTAAACCTTTTAGGGCTCCAAACACTCTACTCGCATATACTTTATTGTGATGCATCTATTGTTTTTAATATTTTAAATAGCAACATTTCTGGTAAATTTTCCCTTGATCATTTAGGTATACGTTTTCCTTCTCGGGCCTCTCGTTATCCAAAGTTATTTTCTCTCAACAACTCCTATAAAATAAGCACTACAGGTCGTTGTATCACAGCGCTAATTACAAATTTGTCGAATTCATCTTTTATCATAAAAGAAAAGCCAAACTCAAAAGAGTTATTTAAGGAAATCCTTTATAACTAATTTACCCCCTGAGGCTCTTCCTTAAATATTTATACTTACTTTATTCTGATTTATGTTTTGCTTACTCTTATGCTTTTTAAATACTTACGCTTTTACTACTCTTAATTAATTAATTTATTATTTCAATCATCTATCATTAATAATTATGGTTTTTTTTGTAAATACTCATCAGCATTTATCATTATTTAGCTAGTATCTTATTTTTATTATTTTATTATATGTGCTTGTATGGTACTTGTGTACTGGCCTATTATAGGTCTCAAGAATGTAGAACAGCACTATAATAAATTAAATTGGAATTGAATTGAATTTATGATATGCTACTTAATAATATGATATAATTATTTTTTATCAATTTATTCAAAAAGAGGCATTTTAATCAAATGTGGTTGATTTTTAAATTTCATTTATCAACACGTGTCAGTGTCATCCACATTTAAGTGCATTGATGAGTTAGGGATCATAAATCTAAAACTAGAGTAAATATACCCGCATTAAATTGGAGGAAAAATGATAATCCAATTAGATAAAAACCAAAGACCTCTCAGTTCATGTAGCCAGGTTTATAACACCAAGATAATACTAGAATACACTTAGTCCACATGTCTACCGATGTAGTCAAAACGTGATTGTGAATCGGAGTATGAGTATGATACATTATAATAGCTGTCATTATTTCATTGTAATTGATTTTATAATACTCCTGGTGTTTGTGTATATATTTTGAGTGAAACTCAACTTTAAGGACGTTAACATCATAAACATTTATCAAATGAGTCAAAACCTACTAATAACAAAAAATTTCAGTTCTTTTCTCATATTCTCGTAACGATTTCAGCGATTGGGTTTGATTACAATATTGCCTTTAAAATGGTTGTTCCCTAGTATACTGTACACTACATTAAAAATTAATATTCTAATATTATAAAAAATACATCATTAATACAGCCTATTATCCTGTTATTCAATCATATAAAAATATTACTGGAAAGTATTTAAAAATAATAATTTTAAGATACAATCTAAACAATTGTTCTTTTAAAGGGTATATGAAAAGGGTTTACATGAATTGTTAAAAAAAATTACAATTTAATTAGAACTGATTTTTTTATTTTATATTGTTTGAAAAGGGCTCACTGAAATTATATTTGGAACCAATCCATTGTTAATATTTCTACTTTTTAATATAACCACCATACAGTATGATTAGGAAACTGTAATTTTAAAATGGAGGAGTTGAGTAAATAATTTTAAAAGTTTTATTTATATTTAAATAATACAACCTGAATATGTTTATATTTAAAATATACCATAATAAGTTAACATTTACCTGTGGGCTATGGAGCTTGATCAAATTTTTGGCTGCAGGGCTGACAGTGCAATAGGTTTTGGTCAGAGCTTCACTACGAAGCAGTCTCTTTCAGAATCTGTCTGTCGTGTTGTACTATGCATTTCAAATTTCACCCCATCAGCCCCCTCTTCCTTACTCCTCAACGAGAAGCGCGTGAAGAGAGGAAGGAATATGTCGGTATTCCAGATACGTGGCTTCGTTAGCCCCTCATTATCACCTCCCTCTCCCTTATTGGTGGACGAAATGATCGTGACGTTGAAATAAATCCCTCCTCTCCCCCTATTCTTGTAAATAATAAACAGCACCGACTTTGATGGATGGACAGGATTATGCCGAAGAGGGTAAACTTCCCGTCAGCTACTTTTTTTCCTTGTTATCATTATGCTTACAAGCTATGGCTTTTGTTTTGTTTCCGGTAAGATGAAAGAGGTATGAACCCTTTTTTTCTTCTCTTGGGGAGTATTAATATTTATCATTCTTAGAAATACATTAATAAAGTACAAGATATGATTATAAAGGGGTACATTAATATAGTTCAAGATATGCTGGGAGGTTAAAATACATGAAAACATATCAAGATATGTTAGGGAAGGAAGACATTAATAAGGGTCATGATATTGTTCCAAGGGATACCTTAATAGAGGTTAGGAATTAATTGGAAAGAAAGACAATTAGAAAGTTTAGGATAAGATTAATTATATATTTTCAAGTGAAACGTTATTAATAGTACTTTCATCATAAGGAGTTATATAAAAGTGTTGATTAATCGCTACCAAGTAAGACTGCCACATTTTCCAAATTAACATATGGTTATTTTTTAGTGGGGGAAGTTACGTATGTATAGAAATTCAAACATTGGAATCCTTATGAGTTTAGAAGATGTTTGGATATTGATTTTTACTATCATTGGATGGAATGGAAAAGGGAGTATATAATCTTGGTAACATAAATATGGGCAAGAATAATTGATATTAATTTTTTTTAATGTTATGAAAAGTTAATATTTATCTTTTATATATTTTAAAGTCTCTTAACCTCTACATATACATCCCTTAACCAGTGTCACCAAAACCTACCATATGAACAATACAATGGAACTTTTGTCCTAAACCTATTTTTATCCGTACGATTGACAGCCATATTTGATATAATACCACCCCTAAAATAATTAAAGAACGTTTGGCAGCCTATTAACAAAAAGGTCATATAAAACAATGGCGTAATCTGAAATATATTAAAGATCAATCAAACAAAATTCATTGGTCAACTGATTTAACTCTTAGAATCATTCCGTGCAGTCGACTGTACTACCGATACAGGGATATTGGGACTTTAATTTCTGCCAGGTAAATTGAGGTGTTTTTTTTTTTACTAAATGTTTTCCACGTTAATGTGGTTACACTTCCTCTGAATTTAAACTTCCTCATTCCTTACACTTTAAGGTTATTATCGCAAATGAATTTAGCCCGCATCGGCACCAAAAGTTTAAAAGTCTCAATTTTAATCTAGTGAATAAAAGTGAATATATCCATCCTGATTTGTAAAGGTGTAACTAATATGCTATTTTATTTGTACAAAATTACATTTTATGTAAATTAAACAGCAAATAATTTGTAAGTTTCTCGCAATATAATTATTGAAATAAAATTTTACTTTAAAATATATGTTTATATTACATATAAAAATACCCCACTGAAATGATAGAGATAGCGATAAATGTTTGTAAGTCTATGTACTAAACTATATTAAATGTGTTGATGTTAAAATATACTTATCTCAAAGCGTATTTTACGATTCAAAATTATTGGTACTATAACTCCCTAAAATATTGTGAAAATTGCTGTAAATAACTTCATTATTGACAAAAAAAAAATACATTTCGCCTTTTACGAATAAGTAAGTCATAGGTAAGCTTTCTCACAAGCAATATCCTCACCCAGAATCCACACCTATTTTTTTTTATTTAGAAGATGTCATGTAAATCGACGTATTTTTTTGCCATCCTCCTCTTATACAACCTATTTTCACGATCTGGTGACCTTCAGAATCCTGGAGTTTAGTGTTAAATTGCATGTTACGATGTAGCTTTATGACACGTTATGCCATCTCAGTCCACAATCGAAAATTGGCTTCCCAAGCCCTCTGGCCTTTTGGGGTGAAGGGGGGAGCGGGGGGCTGGCGGCACGTTTTCAATAAGTTCCCCATCGCTTCACGAAAAGGGAAATTGATGTCGAAATGCTAGTACGAATAGTGTGAGAAAAAAATAATAATTTGAAAATATATATATATATATATCTTTATTGAAGTGTACTATTTTTTTTATGCATTTTCATTCCATTGCTATATACCAATATGTTTACTGACCTCACTCCGATGTCTGCCTTGGTCCAATTCCATACGGCGTACGTTAAATAAGTGCATTGTACACTAAAGTGATGGAAAAATCATGATTCGGTGGGACCTCAAGTTATTATTTGACCAATAAGTGGCGGAAAAACATACCTTCATATTGTAAAGAAGGCTTATAATTTAAATATATTTTGTATTTTATGATGGTTAACAATTATTTATTAATATATATGATCCATAGATAATTATCTAATTTTCCAGAACTCATTTAGTAAAAGTTTCAAATCAAGTTATATATTTTGTAATAACAAATTTAAATTACATTTGGCTATTTACATAAAATACAAATAGATATGAGTTAATATTTATTTATTTTCTGAACAATATTATTGAGCTCTATAATGATGATATTGTAAATGTGAAAATGCAAGAAATATTTGAACAAAATATAATTTAAACATATTTCTTATTCAAACATTCAGTATATTTATCAATAAATACAACCTAATTAATGATTAAATGGGATACATGACAAATCTATAATTTAATTTATAGCCAAAAGTTTATTTATACTAATATAATATTATTAAACGCAAGGATTAATCTATTCATTCTATTGTTTTTTTAGTATTTTAAATAATAACTCATCAAGTGTATTTACATGAATTAAGTGCACCAAATAAAGTAAAAATATATATGTTTTAAATCTTTTACTAAAGACCAGATACTGTGGAACATTCCACCAAGAATCAAATAAAAGAACCCACTTGAAAGAATATTTGATTTACATTATGATTTCCTTAATGGAAAATTATTTGTATCTGGCCTCTTGCAAAAAGTAACAAAAATATGAGAGCAACTGGAAAAGTGAATTTATCTAGCTTACTATCCCATATTGAGATATTTTTTTACATCCCTTTTGTTACTGTTCTCAAGTTTTCCTGGTTTGTTATGTTGCCATACATGTATTATTTATTTCCTTTTGAATAATTCATTGCATTCTCGGCTCATAGTAAGGGAAACAATCACATTGTTTGACTAAGTGAAGATATCTTAGAATTTGTTGGCTCAGGCAGATATAATGTATTAATACAGAAATGTGTACAAGAAAGGAATATTGGTTGCAGTATATAACTCTTCAACATATATGTGTGTGTAAGGAAATGCTGTAACTTACAAGCAGTATTACAATCATCCATACATCTAGACAATCATTTATCCATATGTTATTTATATATATATAATATATATATATATATATATATTGCGGTTTTATTTAAACCTTTATTTTGCACCAATATGTGCTACCCATCCAGGATATTTATATATTTACACTAAGGGGCAATGTATGAAGATTTTTACTAAGCACCACGTCTTACTACCTTTTAGGGTTATAGGCTTATCTACCAATTACACCAGGGGTGTTAGGGATTAGGTAGGTAATATTTATGAGAAGTGTACCCCCATTTGGGTGGAGTGGTTGTGGAAAAACCATTTGGAAAACCACCGTTAGTTCACCCAACCATGGTTCGAACCTCGACCTATCCGTCATCATTAATCTTATGGGTAACCGTTTAGTGTAATAAATTATTTCCCACACTCCCTCCACGCAAATTCCAACCCTATTATTGTAAATATTTGTTTTTCTTCGGACTTGTAACATGCATAACACTTATATCAAAAGAAATACTTTAATATACAAATGAGCCCAGGTCTCTCGGGTAAAATACACTGCACCTCATCTAACATTTCTGTATGTTGCCTGAATCAATTTCTTATTTAATAAAAAAAATAGATTTACTTTCAAATGTTAGCTAGGGAATCCTAACTGATATAATACAAATTTCTTTAATTTTGTCTGTAACTGGAGATATATTTCATTCCAATACTAGTCTTGGTGGAATGAATCACATTTTAGTGAACAGTCAAAAGGCGAAGTAAGTGGAAAGGTTTGGCTATACTGTATATATTATGTAATATAATGTAACTTTATGACTTTTAATAATAGCTACTCAAAGAAATACTTATCCATGTACATTTTATAGAAATAATGATAACACAACCTATCTAGTGCAGCACGTAGTATTGAAATCAAATTATAATATGGTATTTGGTTTATTTGAATAAAACTTTCAAATTGAATGACATGATGGTAGACTAGTGTTAGTTATTTTTCCTTTCTCACATAATGAAGGCAATGTAATCATGAACATTTTTTGGCTTCGAGATTTTGATGGATTATTGAAGTTGTGTAGGCCAAGGATCTCCAAATAAATAAGTTTTTTTATTATTTCATTACCTATAAATGTATGTTCACTACACTTAATTTTAGTCTAAATGGTTTAATTTATCTCATTAAAATTATATATGGATATATGATCATACTTTCAGGAAAAATCTTAATATGAATTATATCTCCTTACAACATGAGTAATTTACTGATACAAGGGTGAACTGGTGGTCTAAGGGTAAGGTGTCGAACTTTTTTTCTGGGGTCCAGGGTTCAATCCTCGGTCCCGGAACAGATTTATATGAATGCCAAATCCTTCCTTCACCTCTGACAAGACGTGTATTAATCACACCTTATGAATGTGGGGGAATGCCAGCCCTCCACCGTGGTTTGGATCCCAAGTTAAACTGTAGGTCCTCCATTTCGTCTCACAATCATCCTACCATTACACATTAGCTTAAGTACATATAACCTGAATGGATAGTAAGACACGATGATAATAATATATAATAATAATAATAATAATAATACTGATACAAAGTTTTGAAAACTAGAATTTACTCGTACATTATATGAAACACTACATATCGTACATTTTAAATTAAAAAATGACACCTGGACACAGGAATCAAAACCATGACCTTTGGCTTAATACGCCAATGCTCTAACCACTGTCCAGGGTTATTCATAACTCGTAGTTTAAGGCGATGGGCTCTTTTCATTTGGCGTGGAAATGTAGAACCATGGGAAGAAACGGTTATTATCAAGAATCTTTATTGTTTTGCAATTATTTTTTTTTGGAACGGTTTGTTCAAGAATAGAAGCATGCTGGTTAATTTATACTTTTTATTAGAGGTGTGCTGATTCAGTAAAACCGATTACCGATTGTTTAAAATAATTGTTAATGTTCTGATTATTTACACTGATTAATCTCGATTTTGGATTATTTATTTATAACTATTGGGAAATAAGCTTTATGGAGTGATAATAATTAATGTAATTAATACTAAAAGATTATATGCATGCAAAAAAATTTTTTTACCCATAACTGGTGAAAGTTGGAACTATATTATTAGTTTTTTCAACGATATGAACTTATATTTCTTTATCTGGTTATGTAATAATTGCATAGCCCGCAACTCAGATGCAGTGTGTGCATAAGTGGTTTTTTTTTCGTGATTTTGACTAAACTCTTACCTAGGGATTTTTTATTTAAATTTTACTTAAAAAAATATTAGTCGACATCATAATTGCTGATGCACTAATAATCACCTGATAACGATTCATCAGTATCCGCATCGATACACCCTACTTTTTATACTCACACCTCCTCTATGTTTTTAAGAGTGATCAAATATCGGTAAAATTGACATTTTTTCAATATAAAACTCCCAAATTCATAATAACGAATAATAAAATGTAACAATTAATAAACATCGATACATTATCTTAGAAGAGGTGTTGAAAATATTAACATAAACATTTCACTCGTGCTCGAGAAAACTGATATTTCCAAACGTATGATTTTTCAGCAAAACCTATCCTGCCTTAAACTAACATATTATATGCTAGCTATGTGCTTGTTTGTGAGTGGAATGCCATAATTTTTTGAAATACGATTTACATTCATATTAATACTAAACCTTTCTTTCTTTCTGCCCCTTTCCTGCCTTTGTTATACTGAGGTGACACCCACTTATTAAGGGCATCAACCCGACAACTGACACCTTGAAGGTGTAAACGAGGAGATATTTTTTTAGGGAGGAGAACATTACACATGTAAATTGATTCCTTATTCTCTTGTTGGCTGAGGTAAAGTTTCTTTGTGCATCTAAAAAATAAACCACCCGGTGTGCTTCCCAACAGGGGGTGGAGTGTTAACTTCTCCCTACTTTTAATACCCTACTCATGGCAATAATAACTTAAGGGGTAGTCTTGCTTAGAGTAGGAGTATATAGATTGGGTCAAATTTCCAAGATTTATTTTTTATATTTAGAGCTAATACAATGGGCATGGCTGTGTGTATAACTAGCGCATATGATGATGGTAAGAATGCCAGGAATAGGAATTAGTAATTTATTTCAGAAACAAAGAAGCAATTCTCCTGACTTCTCCTAATATCTCTTTCGAACCTACATCAGTGGGCACGGGGACAAAGGCTTCAATCTAGTCTAGTCTGGTTCACCGATGATGGGGCAGCCCAGGGTTCCAAGTTCATTAAGATGTAATGAAAGTGATTTTTATTTTTTCCGTTTAGGACTCCATACACCGAGGCAAATGCGAACCACCCAACACATGGAGGTAAACGCAGTGTCACGCACAGGCGAGCGGGCTGTTCGCGAGAGCAAGCTGGGCTGCGCGGTCAGATGCGCGGACTGTTTCGCTCATGTCGGGTTGTTCGCCCAGTATATCAGCGGGCAGCAGCCATTTTGATGCAGTCACGTGTAGGGTTTCCGAGCTTATCTTGTTTTTGTTCTATATCTTTCTAATCGGTATGGATCCATAAACCTTAGAGAGGCTAATAGAAGCTGTTAAAGAGAATGACATACAGTACAAATTTGAATTGGATGGCTATATGGACAGTAGATTAACGAACAGGACCCTATAGACCCTATGTTTGGAATGGGAGGTAAGATATGTAACCTTTACTATAATTTACTATAGAAGAAGTAATGTGATGCTTCCATATCGTAGATTGCACGCACACACACATCCAATACCGTGAAGATCTTGACAGAACCATGCAACTCGTCATTTGATCGCCCGTTGATCGCGCGAGAGCAATTCACGCTGGTGTGTGCTTATAAATTCACCAACAGATTGCATTCGCCCTCGCGCTCGCTTTGGTCGTGGTGTAGAATCCTTAATGGTTTCTTAAATTAGTTAATTTTAATAAATTTAATTATTTAACACCGCATCTTAATAATCGTTTGGGTTGTACACCTGTGTACTAAATGGGTTAGGGATATTTAAGGCTTAATTTAGAGGAAATATACCCGCATTTACGTAGAGGGAGTGTGGATTTTTTTTAAGGTAGAACCACCCTCAGTGCATCCGACTGTAGTTGAACCCCGATCTCCCGTCTTCGGAAGTCTACGCCAACACGAGGGTTTCTTAGTCTCTCTCCAAGTAAATGTGAGTATATTTCTTATAAAATCAGTTTATTCAACCTTACTCTCTCTCATACACACACATATATATATATATATATATATATATAAGGAAAGACTGGGCACATACCCAGGATACTCTTCGAGAGTCCGATGGCCTGAGGCGTCATGAAATGACCATGATAGGTTTCACTTGATGCTCAGGTGTACTGAGTTATTTTTCCTAAATTTTTTTCCACTCTCACTTCACGCAAATAGAAATGAACTTAATCTAAATAAAGCCCTGCTGTGACTCTATGTATAAAACCTGAACGATTAGTAAGATGCGGTGCAAAAAACGATAATGGCGGAACATTATGAAATATTGCTGGTGAAACCTTCTACCCAATTTGGTTGTATAATTATAAATAATTTTCTAGGAAGAACCATAACTGACACAAGAGATACTACACATTATTTCAGCTGTCACTTTTGATAGACATTTTCACTACCTATAATATAATAAAATTCTATAAATATTGATAGTAAAATTGTATTATTTTATTTTTTCTAAGTATTAGCTTTCATATGTCTATTATACATCGGTGTACTGCCGAAATTAGTGTACCCTTAAGGAAATTTGAATATACCCTAAGAAAAACAATTTTCAGGAATAACTTTTATAAAACCCAAAGCTGAAAGCAATAACGACACAATCACTATTGTAATCTCTTATTTTGTCTTTTATTGAAAATTGTACACTGTGAATATTTAGGGAAAATATTTTCCTCTAAATATGACCAAGATTTAATATTAAAATGTATTTATTAGTGGGATCCAAGAAATATTTACAATTTGAATAATTTATTATTTATCTTTATTAAATTGAATTTAATCTCTGGGTATACCCCTTTTAGTTCTGTGTCTTATTTGTTTATACATTTTTTAAGATTGATTTAACTCATAAAACGTTACTATCTGTACATCTCGTATCAATATTATTATGCAATTTAAACCTATTTTGTATTAAGGTAATTTTAGCCTCGTGAAAATAATATGAATTACATTTAATAGAAAAATATGTTCAAATGAATAAATACTGACTCTATTATCCCTCTTTACCAAACACTGATAACCCACTTTCCAAATTTCAAGAGATACATAAGCCACACCCTATTTTATGTAAAATCTGTTTGTAAGTCGTATTCTGATATTATTTATTCGTTTAGGAAGTGAACGTTAAATACTCCATCACAAAAAGACTTGAATAATAATTCAAACGTAAAAAATAATTGAGACCGTTCAAATCCAAACAATTTGCAAATAAATGTCGATTCTATATATATAAAAAAATATGTTATACATTAATATCATCCATATTATATTTGTTTTCAAATATCAAAACCAGACATAACATCCACCGTTCCCCCCGCCCCCTTTACTTGAGCGTCCATTACAAACAATTAAACCTTCCAGTAAATCATCTCATTTACAGGGGTACGAAACGCCCCCGCGCGACATAAACACAAAAGAAGGGGCACATAGGGTAGTGAAACAGTGAGGGGAGGTTCTAGGGGAACAGGGGTACGGTAGGACAAAACAGATAATGAACGAAAGTGACGACGTCATCCATACATCACAACTACGTCCTCATCTGCACCATGCACTCTCGACATGTGTGCCATGTGTGTGTATATATAGCCGGAATGGCATTGGAGCCAACATTTCATTTCTAGTTACTAGATATCCTTTCGTGTATTCATAAAACCAATCATTGTGTCCTTTTAATATATTGTCGATTTGTGGAGATGTGAGATAAATATGGAGGACTTTTTTTTAATAATGTATACCAATCTTAATTTATTTTCGATACGTTCTAAAATTCTATTCTCATGGTGATCCTACTATATTTAACTGTTTCTCTTTCACTCTGTCGCATTTGTCAAATTATACCAGCTGGCCTTGCGTTTGGACATGACCATAGCCTGAATTCGAACCCTAGCCAGACTGGTCTGATAAGTTGTTGATGGATGAGTGACAGACATTCTCCGTCTCTTTCTATATGCCCTTTGACAGAGAGAAGTAAAGTTTCAGCCGCTGACTAAGCGGTTCTGAATAATGAAGCCTCGTGGATTATTGCCAGGTGATGCAATTATTGACGTGAATATACAAGTACGCTGTTAAATCACGTCTTATTCCAAACTTTGCTCTTTTATATACCAATGCACACATATTTATTCAGTACATTATTGTGTGTGTGTATATGGTGAAATGATAAAACATGGTCTCACCCGGAACATATCCCAGAAGCTCAAAACCCCTCTGGAGAGAATGGACTGGCCTCCAGGGTAAGCATAAAGAAATAAGGCTTTGAAACTAGGACTTAAGTTTAGAGATTTGAATTATTTTGTGACTACATAATCATATCTTATCAATTTTGACCAGTTTTAACTGCCCTACTCTCTTGGTTGGAGTGACCACTAACCAATCTAGTATACCCTCTTTCAATTCCCGATGGTACATTTATTTGTATACAAGCTTGTCCTACTATTCAATAAATATCCAGGCACTCGTGTTATTTGGTGTACGTATTTATGAAGGTTAAGTTATGTTGTAAGTCACATAACGATATAATGTGTGTTTATAAACTGCACCAATATAACTGGTTTACCTCTGTTAGTTTTCAAAACGCTAGGCATGTTTTGGATATTTTGATTTTATTTATAATTTTGAGTAAGTCTGCTCGCATTAACGTGGTGTATAAATAGGATAAAATTTAAACTCACTAAATCCGGTTGTTATTCGAACCCAAACCACTTCATGGCCGTCATAACCAGACAAGGATAGACGGATTTTTTTTTGTCGGCGTACTCAATGGTATGATATGCCACGCAAATTATATTTATTATTGGTCTTAGTTGCTACATTGAGGGCCTATAAGATTATGACCTCTTATTCAATTGATAGCTCTCTTTAATTAGATCTCACCTTGAGATTAGAGTCAAGATTTTTTTTTTACAGTACCAAAAATGTTTTCAATCGTTAAGGTTATCAATTCAAAAGTTTATGTGATCGATTATTATTTTTGTTTTACCGGCAATGGTTCGTGGGTAAACTCCCCCAACAGGTTTTAAAAAGATTTTCATGATATTTACTTTCTCTAGTATTGATTAAATGTTTTTGAAACCCAATCAAATCTGGTTGTAGATGTTATTAAATGTATAGCACATGAATTAGCTTCTAGCCTAGGCATCAAGAATGATTACACGAATATAGACTTTAAGAATAATTGATGAATGATACGAAACTAAAAGTGAATAAAATATATTGCAAGGAAAACTATCTTTGATTTTCACGTTGTTTCTTACAAAGCATCTCTTTATTATCTAGTGATACTAAAGGCCTGAATATATATTTAAAATCAAGACAGTTAACGGTATATTAACAATTTACCTCCTAGTGTCAACGTTTCTCAATAAAAATAGCCATTTGTTTATAATTTATATATTTTAAATAGGTTCCTATTTGTATGTCCACGTGCAAAAATCACGGCTGGCTATGCCTTCTAAGCTTGTGAGTTGAACGGTTTTTACAATTGAGATGACTGGAACGGAAAAGCCTAGAGGGGGTGAATGCCAAGTCCTCGTTTCCAAGATTCTATATAAAATGAATGTATCTCCTCTCTATGTAATGCGTTTGCTGTAATACGATTAGTGATCCATACTAACTCTTATTCGGTGGCTTCAAAAGACGTGTTTGTAAAAAGGGGGAAGGTTTTTGGGGATGGAGAGAGTACGGACGATTTGAGGGTTGGAACAGAGGCGTTGCCACCAAAACCGCAGCGCCGCGCCGAGTAGACACCCAACTGGAGGCGGTGATAAATTCAGGAACAAGCTCGTAAGGAGATGGCCGTGGATAGTGGTCCCTCGCTTGATAAAAATAAAATCCAACCCCCTTCAAATCCCCCCTCCCCCCATCCCAACGACTCTTTCAACCCTCTTTGGCCTCTGACTGCTTCTTGGCACGGGTCACCATCCCGTTTATGACAAACCTGGGGAATGTTTTAAATTACGAGTTGTTTTCAAAATCGTTGTCTTTGATCGGCGAAATATATGTATATATCTAAGAAAAACAATAACACTTATTTTTTATATTTTGTTTTTAATATATTATTTTAAATGAATAGTTTTCAGGACTTGAAATCCTCAACGACACTTGTTATTATTGTTTTATCTTTGATTTAGGTCTACTCTATCAAGATTTCCAATTTTTTAAACCATATTTTGAATACTATAGCAATAATATATTGAAAATTGACCTACATTTATAAATAAAAATATCAGTTCAATTATGTTTATTTGTAAAAATAAATGTTCTAAGCCATAACAACTTTTTTTTTTCAATATCTTACTATCACAAATCTAACTAACCATCCAGGCTTTCTGCATTTAACTACACAAATTAGCATATTGATAATTAATATTTAATGAAACCTGCTTCGGAGACTGTTGATTACAGGTATATTAGGAGTTTAATACCGGTCGGGTCTACGAGGATGATATTTCTTCATTTATTTTGCATTCTCCCTCTGTGCAAATGTGGGAACATTCTCAAAAAACTCAATCTTTCTAATCTCCAGTTCATTGGTGTAATTAGTACATATTCGTATAGACCTGGATAGGTAGTAAAATGTTCTGATAAAAAAAATAGCATGAAAAATATATTATGTACCCTCATTTGCTTATAGTGAAAGTAGAAAGCATTTGATGAAAAAAATATATATTTTATACGTCCGGCTAAGATTCTAAATATTACCTCCTCGTGACTGTTAGACAGCTTATCATTTAGTCCGCGTTCCCGCCGATGTAAAACGAAAGTAAGATTTAGTCATATGTATTTTAGCATATTGAAGATAACTAAATTATTGGTGAACTACAATCATTCTTGTAATATTTATAGAGTAAACATCAATCACAACTTGTGAATGTGTGGAATGCCAGGCCTCTACCGTGGTTTTGATTCCACGTTAAACCGTAGGTCCTTCATTTCATCTCACAATCACCCTACCATTACACATTAGCGTAAGTGCGTATAACCCGAACGGGTAGTAGGACGCGGTAATAATAATAATAATAATAATAAGAGTAAACAAAATATAGTTAGAGTAATACAAATTGACCAAAATTCTAGGTATCAAACAATACTAATATCATAAAATGTTAAATAATATTCTTAAAAACTATAATTTTTTAAACATAATATAATAAAAGTTGCCTACTAGAAATATAGTTATATCTCGAAAATAAATTAAAATTAAGTATTAAGTAAGCTTGAACATATTATTATAATCATTCTGTTAAGTTTTATTTTACAAATATCCGCTTATATTTAAACAAACCAATGAAAATATAGACATTATTATGTTTGAATAACTGAAAGCACTTTTAATTGTTATAATCATGCTATAAATGCTTACTTTTTCAACAAAAGCACTAGGCAGATGACCTCAATAAAATGTATTTAAAATTAAAAACATTACCAAAATGAAAATAACGTATTATAAATTAATATTAGACCAATAAAATAGTATAAATATTTTTTTGTCTCATTGTGTGAAAAAACTGAATAGATGGGCTTAACAGTTTTTATTTTTGCTTACTGTTTGTAATGAAGGCAATTCATTTAAAAGATTAATGACTATATTATTTATTATTATTATTATTATTATTATTATTATTATTATTATTATTATTATTATTATTATTATTATTATTATTATTATTATTTAGCACCGCGTCTTACTACAATGACTAAATTAATGAGATATGAAGTTATATGTTCTACCGTACCACTCAATTACTCAATACATCTAGTTTAAATGTTAACTAAAAATTATTTTCAATCTAGCTTGCTCTAAACAAAACTATTGTAAAATTTTGAGCTAATGCATAATTCTCGTATTGTCTGGTTTGCCAGTAACTTAGAAGGTCATGCATGGCTAGAAAAACAAGTCAAGTGTAATGAGTTTATTTGCTAAATACTTATACACTTTCCCTCTACTTTTTTCTCAAGTACGTTACTTCTGAGATCAGCCTTCCTCATTCTTACTGTAATAATATAAATAGTGGGCAGTAAGAATTAGTTTCATTGATGACAATTCAATGGTAAAGTCTTACTACAAGTCGTTAGTTTATTCGAAACAAGATTACTAGTATTTAAACCATTTGAAACAACATTTTAACAAACATGAAGGGAAATAATGAATGGATAGAATAATGTGTGTAAAACCAATTTATTCCTGCCACAACATTAAAACAACAACAAAAATTTATCTACAGTACAATCAGTATTCATACAAAATTAAATTAATCATAAAATTTGGTGGCGAGTTTACATGAAGTGTTTGCTCATTAATTTTACTATTTATATCACTTTGTAGTAAAGGTAAAACCAAAATAATGGTTATCTGACCGTGACATAATTATCATTTTCCCATGAATATCATATAAGTGGGAGTAGGGATATGGAAAACATTATATATATATATATATATATACACTTTATATAGATTTACGAGTTTAGAAACTATTTAGGGAAAAATTTACCTTAGTACACACGGTTTTGGCTTAAACCCAGTACTTATCACATCAGATACAACCCAGATTAAATTATTGATGGCTTTGCCCACGTACCCACCAATGTGGATATATTTCGAAAAGTAAATAAATTAATATATATTATCTTAAGCATTAATCTTAAACTAATGAACTGACCCATACAACTATCTGATCAATTTTACGTCAATGCACTTGAGAAGCGTCACTCACTGACACATCATTCGTCTTTCGATACCATCGTAAATAAATTAAAGCGATAACTAACTACCATCACTTGAACTCCCCCAATTACCTCATCCCCTTTTTAACTTTACGATCCCTTGTTATATCTCTGCAAACGAATGGGCAATTATTATATACACCTAATTAATACCTCAGTCTGTGTGCAAACACAAATACCTTCATCATCGCAGTCGAAATCACCATATCGCAAGGTTCGTGAGGAGGTCATTGTGTGATCCCAGGACTGGGAGGATAATGACAATGTAACGTGTCCTTGTATTTGACGATATCATGTGGTTCGTCGGAGACTAATCATTGGATAATGGTGAGTGGCATAGTTTGGGTCATATGCAATGGTGATAGCAATGGGGTAATAATATGGGAACCATAGTTCAGTTCTGATTGGAAGGAATCTTTTAGCAAATATGAATATTAATTAAAAGTTAATTCTTAGAAATATTGTTCAAAAATATATAAAAAGAGTTGATTAGTGAATTAGTTAAGATAGTTGATGTAATCAATTAAAATTGTAAATCAAAATATAAAATTGGGTTAACTATGGTAAGAACATATTGTTGATTTGATTTACAATTTCAATTGCTTACATCAACTATCTTAAGTAATTCATTAATCAACGCTTTATATATATATATATATATATATATATTTTAACAATATTTCTAAGTCTTAACTTTTAATTGATATTCTATCAGTGACCTGGTGGTCTAGGGGTAAGGTGTCAGACTTCTGTGCTGGCTGCCGGGGTTCAATCCTCGGTCCCGGCACAGATTTATCTGATTGCCAAACCCTTCCTTCACCTCTGACAATACATCTTGTGAATGTGGGGAATGCCAGGCCTCCACCGTGGTTCGGATTCCACGTTAAACTGTAGGTCCTTCATTTCATCTCACAATCACCCTACCATTACACATTAGCGTAAGTGCGTATAACCCGAATGGGTAGTAAGACGCGGTGCTAATAATAATAAAAATAATAATAATAATAATAATATTCTATCCTTGCTTTTAACTTGTTTATAATGTTCTATAAAATGTTAAATATTAATATATCTTTATTTTCTCGTGACCTCTCGAAGAGAAATTATTGTTATCGTTAAAAAAACTCTAAGACGAGATTTCGATTAATGTCTACGTTTCATGACCCCCTTAAACCTAAATAACTTATTTTTGTGAAGCCATTTGTCTCTGTTTGTACTTCTGTATGTCTATACGTATATTTGTCTGACAATCTGTTTTTCTGTCTGTATCTTAGCCAGGAACCGAAATTATTTTACCGATTGGGGTAAAACTTGGTCTATAGTCTTTTAATAATATTTCCCCGAGTAGGTTTCTTAATTAAATATCTAACCCTAAAATTAAGAGTACATCGGGACAAAAAGTGTTTTTTTTTTTTTTCAAAATATACTTTTGTGATTTTGAATAAATTGGATTTCCAGGCACTGTTTAACATTACAAAAAAAATTTTGCAACTCTCATTTTCCCGTAAAGATATGTCAAAGGGTATTTTAAATCAGCGAAAATATACAATTTTGATCATAGAATCTCGATCGGGTGTACTTAGGGTGGTTTATATAAAATTATTTTCCACTCTCACTCTTCGAGAATGCAGGTACACTTCATACAAATCTAAGCTTCTGAATCCCTAAAAACAATAGCTTTATCATTACATAAGAGTATAACTTGAACGCGCAGTAAGACGTGGTGTGCTAAAAAATATAAGTTTCACCTTTTAAGATGAATTGAATGTAATATATAGTGCATCTTTAAAAATTATCTTTCACACCCCTAATCCTTAAATTAAACCTTTTTTTTACCACATATCTCACAATCCGTATATTGACACCAATATGGTAAGTTTGAGAAAAATAAAAATGTACCGACATTCGCATGGAGGGAGATTGTTATACCATTAAAGAATAAACACCCTCACTATATAAGACATGGATTCAAACCACTATCTTGTAATACAAAGCTATCCAGAAAAGATAATATAAAAATAAATAATAATTCATACATGGTCCATCACAATTTAGGGATTCACAACCGTTCACTCTTGTGTAAAATAGATTCTGTAATACAATCATGCGGATGGATCATGTAAAGTACGTATATTTTACGAGTTTCATAAATCTAATATCACATTCATTATTTATCATTTCCCTCAGATTTGGTCAAACTTCGTTGCAGTGGCGGCACGTGAATTGATTGCCAGATGAAGCCATGGCTGTCGAGAATGAGCTCGTAAAATTGTTTCTACACATTCAGTAACCCTTTCCCTTGAATTGGTATAAATTAGAATAAATGCACTCACATTTTCATGTAGGGTAGTTGGAAAACCATTTAGGAGGAAAAAATCAGTACACCATTGGTAGTAGTATTGTTTATTACGAGAGTGACACCTTAGCTGAAGTGACCACCGATATGGATAAAATCTATTATTTTAATACATAAATGTATTAAAAACATGTTTTGTCAGTTCCTCCCTTTCCCCTCCAGCAATATGTAACCAGTAGCCCTCCGATGTAACCTTATAGTCTTGATTAAAGAAACGGGTATTTGAGAGGTTTCTTGCCATAGAGCCTTACGACCCCGTGCGGCCAATCACTGCCCAGACACGTGTCTAAAAAAAGGAAGATTGGAGGTAGGGAGCTACATCCGGAAGAGCTGGGTCACTAGTTTATGCCGGATGTCAAGTCAGGTGCTCAAGGTAAAGGAAATTCACCAATACCCCTGATCGTATTTCTTCTGATGGGAGCCCAGATCACTGTGCCTTAGACTGCCACAACCACACCACTAAGATAAAATGGCTTGAATCTTTGCTATCAGGATTAGAAAGGGGAGCAACATTAATTAATGTATTAACAATAGTGTGGAGGAAGAGTGATAACTCATTTAGGAAACAATGATACTTCTTTAGACTTTTATGTGACTTTAATACTGATCTTCTCATCATTGGTGAACTAGACAATATGCAGACTACTGCCTTTATCCATGCTGATAGTTGTGGTAGACATCACTAATCTAATGATATTTGTGCATAGTATTTTTCTACCCTTTCGGGTTATTCCTTTTCATTACACTAATGGCGAGGAGACAATTATTATAATATTCCAACGATCTAGTAGTGGGGGCAATAGGGGGTTCGGATCCCCCAAGAGGGGCTCAAAATATAAGTGTGGAGTATTTTTAGTGTCCAAAATATATAGTTACCTTTTCTAGTTAACCCCTTCCCACATAGAAAAATATATCTTTCCACGCCCTTGTAAAATGTAAATGAGCATTATTCGCGTTTTTACTTTAAAGGAGCGTGGGAAGACATTTAGGTAAAACCAAACTCAATGAGTTTAGTTGGGATTCAAATACAAATTTCTCATGACTCATCAAACCGGATCAACCGGATATTAATGACTTTAGACCACGTTGATTCAAACTGAAATTATAGATGCATTTTTTGTAGGAAAAATTGTATTTTCCAGGTTCTTAAGATAAGTTTGAAATATCACCTATTATAAGTATATGTGGTCAATGATATTGAGTTTCAAGGTTTACTCAAGTATTTTTTCATATTTTCAAATAGTGATCGCATTATGTTGAGCTATGAACAATCAATATGGATCTTTATGGATCTTTACTGGCTGTGCTAGCTATTACCCTCCAGGAATTAAAAAGAAACTAAAGTTTTCCCACATTTAACCTCAACATCAATAAATATATCCTGTTCATTATTCATAGTTTACTTTAAGAACCTTGACATAGCTTCTTTACATCTTTGCCTTGTTTATAAATGAGCTAACAGGAATTGACCAGTGAGTTTCACAAACGTATTCTAATGATGTGAGCCTAATATAAGAAATACTATCCAGTTATGCGATAATAACAGATTAATTAATCAAAAATATTAGTAAAACGGTTTATTTTGCTATAGGTGGTCAAATAAAACTAGTTAGGACAAATAAGGAGCTACTTGAATGAAAAAGTAGCAACTCCAGTATAGAAAACTGCGATTAGTGGCCGGAGGGTTGGTTTTTCTGATCACATTACACCCTCTATCCGCAAATTTTGGAACTATTATCGCTGATAGATGGCGGTCGCTAGATTTGTATAGCTCAATTTCAGGCTGAAACCGTGGAGTTTTTTAATAGGTTATACTTAACATGACATTTTTTAAAACATATATTACATCAGTGCAAGACTTAAAGACAAGCTAAGAATGTGTCAGTAAGCCTAATACTATAGAAATATACCTAAATCCTGATTTTGGTTGGAAGAACAGTAGATAAAATTCAAACATATTTCTTTGCGGCCAACATTGATAATATTTTCTTATATTATTTGTGTTATTTGATAGGTATATAATATCTACCAAAATTAATATCTGCAGATGACATGACTCTATGTATGAATATATTAACATTGTTTTAGTAACTTTAGTAACTAACATCTACTGTTCTTCCTACCAAAATCATACTATAGATCCTAGCATCTGTGTATTTACTAACTTGACAAAAGTACCAACTATATACAAATAGTGTTTGGTATTTATTTTATTAGTTTATATAATTTTGGAATTTATCTTAATAATACCATCTTTTTTAAATTTAATTTATGTTGTTTGGGTGGTTAAATATATGATACAGTTTATTTATAAGAAGGGCTTTGACCACAGTTCGAAAAATGGATGGTTTGTGAATGGCTATATTTTGCTACCACCGTGGCTTAAGCCCCTCAATAGTTTTAATTTACGTTCAATGTGGCCTCGATAAGCTCAATATTACTAATTGTATTTATATTCATATTAACTTTAGTAAGGAGAAATTGATTGAGAATATTATGTAAGGAACGAGCTTGTGAGAATATTAGATCACTACATATAATAATTGAGAAAGAGATAATTACAGTAATCCTATTAAAAACAAAATAGGCCTTATTAAATATTAGATTAGAATTTGTAATATAATGATTAGATGAACATTTAGTTAATATGTAATATGTTAAAATTATTGCACATAAGCTATGTGAAATTACAGTTCTGAGTAAAAATAAGAAAGTAAATTGATAAGTTAAATTTAAGCCTATTTAGGATCATTCAGTGTCTAATCAAAAAACAGTAGTCCTAAAATACAATTAAACATCAGAATGTATTAAATATAAGATAGATAGATATTTTTTGATAAAATGAAATTAGGTTAATAAGTGCTCATCATAAACCGTTCCTTAGCTATGTTCGTTAATTCCTCTCCTTAATATTTCTTCGTTGGATTGAAGTTTATTGACATGTTTCGGCTATTCAGCCATCATCAGGTCTGAGACAAACCAATGCAAACAGATATTATTAGAATGTAAATAATGTGAAAATAAATTGAGTGAGAATATAAGGAAAATTGTATCATCAAACAAATTGCTACATCAAACGGATATTCCCACTCCATCATTTACAAAATTATCCAAAAACAAAAAGCCCAAATGGCTAAGAAATCCAACCTCACAAACATTTCTGACAACGCCGATACATCCAAATGGATAAAATTTAATTACACAGGCCTTGAAACCAATAAAATCACCAGAATTTTAACCAAACATAATATTAAGATTGCTTTCGGAACCAACAATACAAATAAAAAACATTTGTCTAACTCCAACCTTAATACTCAAAACATTTACAACAAAAGTGGTATTTATAAATTAACCTGTGACTGTAATGCAGCATACATTGGCCAGACTGGAAAGGTCCTTTCGAAACGCTATTCTGAGCACATCAGTGACTTTAAATTTAATCGAACCAAATCCAAATTTGCAGAACACTTAAAAATTTCAGGTCATCAACCTACTCCCATTTCTCAATGCATGAAACTTCTACTACCTTCCACGAAAGGTTTAAAAATGAACATTTCTGAAAACCTCCATATATACAATGCTTTTTTTCATCATAACACCATTCTTAATGAGCAAACCAAATTCGAAAACCAATCCCTTATTCACACAATTAAATATCTTCCACAAAATATAAAGATTCAAAATTCATAATTTCCATCCAATTTTTCTTATTTCTATCTATTAGAATCAACAAACACACTAGCGGCATCTATATTAATAAATTATATATATATTTTTTCATTGTTTCTTCATTGTTTATGTTGACAACAGAATGTTCTGAATCTAATTATTAAATGGTTACAATTTAATAATTTATACATATCATTACCGGATAACATAGGGGAGAACATCTCAACCCCACTTTAGATTTAAGAGGTAAGCTTGATCGTTTAATTCTGATTATAATTCAACTATTTTTCGAACTTCCTATCAAAAAATAATAATACTATCTCGTTCTTACATATTAACCTTTCTACAATTTTTCCTTATATTTATTCTCACTCAATTTATTTTCACATTATTTACATTCTAATAATATCTGTTTGCATTGGTTTGTCTCAGACCTGATGACGGCTGAATAGCCGAAACATGTCGTCAATAAACTTCAATCCAACGAAGAAATATTAAGGAGAGGAATTAACGAACATAGCTAAGGAACGGTTTATGATGAGCACTTATTAACCTAATTTCATTTTATCAAAAAATATCTATCTATCTTATATTTAATACATTCTGATGTTTAATTGTATTTTAGGACTACTGTTTTTTTGATTAGAAACTGAATGATCCTAAATAGGCTTAAATTTAACTTATCAATTTACTTTCTTATTTTTACTCAGAACTGTAATTTCACATAGCTTATGTGCAATAATTTTAACATATTACATATTAACTAAATGTTCATCTAATCATTATATTACAAATTCTAATCTAATATTTAATAAGGCCTATTTTGTTTTTAATAGGATTACTGTAATTATCTCTTTCTCAATTATTATATGTAGTGATCTAATATTCTCACAAGCTCGTTCCTTACATAATATTCTCAATATTACAAAAGCAATAAAAACCACCTTATTTATATTTATTTAATATAATTTCGTGTGAAGTGAATAGCAATATAATTGAACCGTGTAGGCAATAAAATGATATGAAAACAGTTCCAAAAACATCATACTTATTTCTTTACGTGATTAAATATAATCAAAAATATACCCTAGGTAAAAAGGTGCTTCAGACCAAAAATTGCTTGTATTTTTTCTTGGTAAAATACGATTCTCTAGTAGGAAAAACATAGGATCGTATTTTAAAAACAATATTTGACTTTGAGATGACCTTGAAAACCTCCACTAAAATCAAAATAAATATCATTTTGTCAGCGTCTCAAAACCAAGCAACCGTGTATGATTTTTTTTCTTAAATACGTTATTTTAAGAAAGTTTATAGTGCCATCTTTTTTTAAAAAAAACTTTATATTGATTTCGTTAGTAGCGTAGGAATGAAGACAGTAAAATTTAGAGGAAATGTACCCGCACCTGCGTGTAGGTAGCGTAGGACACTAATTAGGGAAATACACCTTCAGGTCACACGGCCAGGATTTCAATCCTAGCCACCAAAAACCCAACAAACAAGACTAAATAAGCATGACATTCATACCAAATGGCCAACAACGTGGGTAATAATCTTTGTTACTTGTGAATTTAGTTGGAAATACTGTTTTATTCATATACTAAAATCAAACCAAACTCAGCAAATCCACTAAGAAATATCAGCACGTGTCAAAAATAGAGATATCAGAGTTAAAGCTTAAGTGGATAAGTAAAGAAATTGAACAAAATAGCCACCATAAAAATACTACCCGCTTTGTGCCAGCAGCGTCACCGATAAATAGAGTAGGGTGAGTTAAGGGGTTTGGTTTTGGAAAGAGGGCTAGAGTTTTGGTAAGGAAAAGGGGTAGGAGGTAGGTTTTACAATGAGTAAACGTGGAAGCAAAGGCTGAAGAGGAATTAACCATTCCGTATCGTCCACTGCAAAGAAGGGGTGTGATAAAGGGGTTTTAGCAGGATCCAGTGAAGTTGGGGCAAGGGGACAAAAAAAAAAGCCAGTGTCAACTGCTTAATTGTTCCCCTCACGGGTTTTTTTCACGCCAAGAATATATTTAAATCTCTCTTACTCCTTTTTTTTTTTTTAGAGAAGGGAATGAGGATGTTTGTATTATCATAGATACCATAGTTCTGTTCTCTTCTCTTTCTACACGATTTTTTTATGTAACCATATAAACGTAATCCTCTCATGGAAAGATCACGTTCCTGTCTTTTCTCTTCTCCACGGGTGTTAAACAAGATAACCGAGGATAATAAAGTCAGTGTGGATCAAGAAGGGTGGTTGGGACAGGGATGGAAAGGGGCAAGGGGTACGGACTTCACTTGTTGACCGTTATCGACCATAAGGTCAGCGGACATTTTATTACAGGAGATAATGTAGTAAAGGCTACTAGAAAACTCAGTACATTTAAGAAAAGAGAATAACTTACGAATTTAAGTGAGCTAGGTCAGTGTTTTTTTTTTCATTAATGTCAGCCATATATATAATTGAGGTATTTTAGATCTAAGATTAACCCCTTTCTACCCCAGTGGCATAGTTCAGAAGACAATGCTCACTTTAAAACTACCCTCCACCCTCATCACAAACAATAAAACTTTACAGATATATTTCTACTCTCCTCTGATTTTTAAACTTTGAAGCTGAAAGATATAATTTAATTAAAATTACTATTAAAAAATCAGATGTAAAATTGTTAAGTTAAAATTTATATATAATATATATGAATCCCCGTTCTTTATATATATATATATAAGCTGAATCCCCGAATGAGGAATTTTTGTTTGAACTTAATGGAATATATATATATATGGGGATTCAGCTAATATATATGGGATTCAGCTTATATATATATATTAGTTGAATCCCCGTTCTTTGCACGGGATATTGTATTATTATTTACTTTTGGGTGAAAATGAGGTATTTTTGTTTGAATCTTAATGGATTTGGTTCTTAGCGCTACGTGAGGATGTGACCATGTATCTTTTCTCATGGGGAGTTTTATTTTAGGCAGGCCCCCTTGCATACTGCTTGGGGTGCTATCAGCTGAGCGTGGCTGGACAGTTATCCCTCCTCCCACTTCTTCCTCCACCATGCACCACCCCGGACTGGGCCCTCTCACTCATACAGACATTACAAACACCACAAAATTCAGCAAAATTATAAACTACAGATTTCTACCGTCTCTTGGTATTGCATATTGAAACGTAACTACATATTTTATTTAGTTGTCTGTATTCATTTTTCCACCCTTTAGAAACATCTACGGGGTTAAAAATAATTTCTATATTTTTTTCGGAGGTTTTATTAGAACAAACTTATCGTATTATTACCCTATAAACGCTTAAAAGTGTTTATAAAGCAATATTGTTGATTAGGGTAACTACACCAATTTCACCCCCTTAATCACAAAGCATTGGAATGAAACATCTTTAATTTTCCTAAATAGCTCTTAAGGAACTACTTGTGCCAAATTTCAACCCTCTAGCTTCGTGGGAAGTGTGACAATTAGTGATGAGTGAGTGAGTCAGTATATATATATATTAAAAATACATTTTAAACAAACAATGTTTTTTAACGTAAATTGACTAACGTATCTTATGTCAGAAGTCGGTAAAAAATCCTATCCATTGATACCTTATTCATCGTTGTAGGCTATGTTTTAGTTGAGAAAAAGGAGGATGTTGACAACAGAAATAATATATATGATTTCAAAATTAAAGATGACGGTGTGAGTGTGGAAAGATCATAGCCATTTCTTGTATTTATTATTTTGACTAGCTCATAATCAATACAAATGTGATAGCAAGAAATATTTTAAGTTATTATTTGCGTGGCATTGGTAACTGTCAAACGCCAACTGTTGAGAACTATGTCGTTTATACAAGATATAAAACAAAAAACTATTTTCTACATTCATAGTATATTTTCTCAACTAATATTTACATTTAAAAATATTAGTATCTTCCTCACGTTTTAAATTTTAAACTTATTAATAAAATATTGTTTTAGTCGATCGCCTTGTTAGGCAATACAACCAGTGGTAATCATCAAATGTAGGAAGTAATTATTCGGTTGTGGGTGGAAAGATGACACAAGATTGCTAATTAATATTTTTAATCAATTTAAATTAGTCAAAAATTTACACCTGTAAATAGGAATCCAACCACGGACGATTGTCTTATTGTGCCAATTTTCTACCACTGAACTATCCAGAATTCGTCCCTTGCTCAGTTTCATTTCTTCACTCATACCCGCCTCGGTGACGTAGTTGGCTAACGTGCTTTTTGTGTTGAGCTCTACTGCTGAGGACGGGGAGATCGAGGTTCAAATCTCGATCGGGTGAACTGGAGGTGGTTTTTCCTAAATGGTTTTCCACTCTCCCTCCATGCAAATGCGGGGTCACTTCCTCTAATTCAACCTTCCCAATTACTAATCCATTACCGTAATTAGTACTTAAAGCGTATAACCCGAACGGGTAGTAAGACGTGGTGCTAAATATTATTATTATATTATCTTCACTCATAGTTTAGGTTAAGGTCTGTGATGTTCTTGTAGGAATCATAGGCTACATAATGAGCGACCAATATTATCAAAAACCATAAGATACCACAGCTATCCGCAAGTTCGAAAGGGCAGATATGCTGCCAATTATACAAAACAAGATTGTAATTTTTAAATGAAATTCCAATAGATATCAACACATAGGTTGCAAATCGTTGTAATTAGGGATATCTCACTGATATAAAAAGTTCTTGCTAACAAAAAAGTCCTTGGATCGATTCCCGTATCCCGGCGTCATTTTTCAACTAATTTAATTAATTGAATTGTTGTCTCCTCCATACGGCCAGTGCCGTGATTACAATTGTTTGGAACCTGTGTGTTGATATTAATAATATTTTTTAAAACAAACTATAAATTGGTTCCAGATACCTCTTATTTAAAAAAAAAAAAAAGTCAAGGGTTTGGATTTAATATAGAATATAAATCTACCCCAATCTCCCTGTCAACGCCAAACCAAACTAAATGAGCTTTTTATTCAAACCATATGTCCCCAAGAGTGGGTAATAATATGCAACGCAAAATTTAAAGTAAATTGTGCTCCCCAATCTTTCATACCTATTCATGTAGTTTTAAATAGTTTAAAAATTATTAAAATAGGTGCAAGGTAACTACTACTTACTCTATGGCACTAGGATCTCGAATGTTCACTGCCGCACTTACAAAAGTACGCCACCTGTCCCTATCTTGAGGTAATTCTATCCAGTCTATCTCATTACACCCTATATCTCTCAGGTATAACCATATGTTATCCTCACATCTGCGTCTAGGTCTTCCCATTTGGTTCACCAGTCATTACCTTGAACGCGGTTCTAGATAACCTCATTCACGCTGCATGACCTGACCACCGTAACTTGCGAGATTTTACTACCTAATATATATATATTTAGCACCGCGTCTTACTACCCGTTCGGGATATACGCTTTAAGTACTAATTACACTAATGATTTAGGAATTTGGAAGGTTGAATTAGAGGAAGTGAGCCCGAATTTGCGTGGAGGGAGAGTAGAAAACCATTTAGGAAACAACCCCCCACCCAGTTCACCCAACCGAGACTCGAACCTCGAGATCCCCGTCCTCAGCAGTCGAGCTCAACACGACAAGCGCGTTAGCCAACTACGTTACCGAGGCTACTACCCTAACAATGTCTGGTGATGAGTACAGGGTATTAAGCTAATCATTATGTAGATTCCTCCAATACCCACTATCTTCAGCCATTTTTAGACCAAATATCTTCCTAAGCAACTTGTTTTGAACACCCTAAATTTCTTTTTATCACTTAAGTTAAGAAAGAGGTCATGTTTCGCATCCATAGAGAACAACCGGTAAAATTATGGATTTAAATATTCTAAGCTTTACATTTCTTGATATCGGGCGAGACGCCAGCAACTGACTGACCGAGTAATAACCAAAAATGTCCGACTGTAATCTTTTCCTAATTTAAAATCTAATATTGTTATAGTTAAAATTGTTCCTAAATATTTTAATTCATTAACACAATCAAATGATATGTTGTTTGCTGTAAAATCTAAATTATCGTCATCAATCTGTGTTCTCTGTGTTACCATATACTCAGTCTTTTCAGCGTTCACTTCTAAACCTATTTCCTTACTTGCCTCTGATAAAATTTCTGCATTCCTTGAAAATCTTCTTTACTATTACGTAACAAATCCAAATCATATGCGAACCCTAGTACCTGTAATGCACCGTTTAATGTCAAACCTTCCCTACTCTATGGCATTACCCTAATACCATACTCTAAGGCTAAATTAAAGAGTAATGGGGAAATAAAAATGCATCTCTTGCTTTCAATCCATTATGTATTTCGAAAGCATCTGATAGTTGAGGGAGACCTGGTGGTCTAGGGGTAATGTGTCAGACTTTTGTGCTGGCGGCCGGGGTTCAATCCTCGGTCCCGGCACAGATTTATCTGATTACCAAACCTTTCCTCCACCTCTGACAAGACATCTTGTACTTGTGGGGGAATGCCAGGCCTCCGCCGTGGTTCGGATTCCACGTTAAACTGTAGGTCCTTCATTTCATCTCATAATCACTCTACCATTACACATTAGCGTAAATGCGTATAACCCGAATGGGTAGTAAGACGTGGTGCTAATAATAATAATAATAATAATAATAATAATAATAATAATAATATAGTGAGATCCAACTCGTACCCTACCACGCGTATCTCTCAATCATACCTCAATTAGCTTGACCAGTTTTTTGGATACCTATTATACTAAAAAAATTTTTATCACTAGACGAAAGATTCTTCAGAAATACATAGATCTTAAACAAAATTGTTAAAGCCATTTAAAAATATATAAATTTTCCAAAATGAGTAATTAACAAACAATCCTCAATTCTGGAGCCTGAACCAAAATCTCATTTGGTCTTGAAGTATTAACACACACATATATATATATATTTTAGCACCACGTATTACACAACTACCTGATCAGGCTATGTACTAATTTAGCTAATGAGGTAGGAACGAGTAGGTTAAATTTAGAGGAAATTATCCGCATTTTATTAGAGGGAAGGTGAAAAACCATTTTGTAAGAAACCTTTGTACACCTGACCAAGATTTGATCCACGATCTCCCTGTCATTGGCAGTATAGTCTATTGCGAGATTGACGCCTTAAAACATGCGGACACTGAAACTGTTATATACTACAATATAATATCTGAATATATCACGTTTGAATGAAATATACCAAATTGTTTTTGTTTAGCCCCAAGTACAGATAGACAGATAGACAGACATACATGTGAACGGACAAAAACATAAAACACATTATTTTTAGTCCGGAGGCACATAGAACTTCAATCAATATTATAATAGCTAGGTCAAAACTGTCCACGATTACAATTCTCTATACAAATGAGAAAGTAAAAATTAATAATTAAGTCCTGGAAATATTTTTATTCCACCTATCTCGTTCAGTGTATTGTGGATTACACGGTAGGGATTGTTTAATTCGGTTGCCCTGCTGAAGTATATAGAGGGAGGTGCGTTGTAGCCGACTTCATTCTGGCAAAGGGTGGATTGAACATTAAGCAAGGCCTATCTAGGATAAAGAAAGGGAAAGGGTGGATTAGATTCTTCAGTTTATATGTCCCCTTACCCTCCTTCCCCACCAATTCAACTACTTTCTTCCACCACTCCCCCCCCCCCCTTTTTTATACTGTCGAGAATCAAGCTCTTGATCTGTAATAGTGTGTATCTGAGTGGAGAAAGGATAGTCTGTTTCATATAAGATAATGCTAAGTATTTTTTTAAGAACATTTTTGTATCTAATTTATATTTTTTAGTTACCCGCCTCGGTGGCATAGTTGGCTAACGCGCTCGTCGTGTTGAGCTCGACTACTGAGGACGGGGAGATCGAGGTTCGAATCTCGGTCGGGTGAACTGGGAGTGGTTTTTCCTAAATGGTTTTCACTCTCCCTCCACGCAAAAGCACGTTCACTTCCTCTAATTAAACCTTCCAATTCCTAATCCATTAGTGTAATTAATACTTAAAGCGTATAACCCGAACGGGTAGTAAGACGAGGTGCTAAATATTATTATTTTTTAGTTTGTAATTTTTTCACTTATACGTTTAGCACCGACAGTTTTAACTTCATATTCTGACAAGGAGGGTCGTTGAAAATAAATGCACCTACATTAGCTAGAGAAGGCATAGTAAAACTGAAGTTTAATAAGAACACAACTCTCATTAGACTAGAAAGCAATAGACGGGGATATTAGGGTTCGATTCTGGTTGGATATACTGAAGGTAGTTTTGTCTAAATGGTTTTCCCCTCTGATCCCAATTAAATTCGGGAACACCTCCTCTCGATTTAATCATCTTCGTCCCTGACACATTCGAGTAATTAGTACATAGGCGTATAGCCTGAACGGGTAGCAAGACACGGTGCTAAAAATATATGTATGTAAAGTTATCCCAATGTATCTTGTCAAGATGTTAGCCTCAAACCCTTTATTAGCAGCAATACAATCATTTTTGAGTACCAATTTTTAATTTTTAAAGAATTAATGGCCTCATTTGTATGTTTGTACCAATAAAAAAAATATCGATTTTTGATCCACAAGGGTTAACACTTCATATTAAAATTTTTACTTCCGTTGAAAAAAATTCATTTTAGCTAGGTGTTGTACATCTTCAGGTCATCGCATTATTATTCATTTCTTAATTTATAAGTTTTGACCCATATAAAATTATAATATTCACTTTTGAGTCTAAATGATGGATAAAGTTCATTGTAGTACAAACATTTCTCTTAAAAGGTAAAATGAGAAATAACAAACTTTTTAAAATACTTACTTATATTTAATTACTCTATGGCATTACAGAATTAATAAGTAGTATCTCTTTATAACTATAGCTCACAAAATTGTATTACTATATTTCCCAATATCTTAGATACTTTTAGGGTGACCTGGTAGTCTAGGGGTGAGGTGTCAGATTCTGTGCTGGCGGCCGGGGTTCAATCCTCGGTCCCGGCACAGATTTATCTGATTACCAAACCCTTCCTTCACCTCTGACAAGATATCTTGTGAATGTTGGGAATGCCAGGCCTCCACCGTGGTTTGGATTCCACGTTAAACTGTAGGTCCTTCATTTCATCTCACAATCACCCTACCATTACACATTAGCGTAAGTGCGTATAACCCGAATGAGTAGTAAGACGCGGTGCTAATAATAATAATAATAATAATATTAATAATAATAATAATAATAATAATAATAATAATAATAATAATAATAATAATAATAGAAACTTTTGTTTTTGTAAAAATTTATTTCATTTAAAGTTTTTTATTTTAATGGTGCAACAATTTTGCAATGATAAGTTATTTAGTATCTAAATAGTTAAGTAGATATATACATATTTTATTCTATAAAGAACCCTAAAATTAATTTACATGTGAAAATCAAAAAATCCATTTTGTTTATAATCTTAAACAACGCCTATATACGAATTTTCATCAAAACTGTTGCAACCGATTTTGAGAAAATAATTTTTTTTATCTTTTCGCTTTTTTAAACTATTTTTTATTTTGGGATTAAAAAAACACACAGACATATGGCATTGCATAAAACACTTTTTTGGGTTCGGGGGATCATGAGACATCAAAATCAATGAACATTTCGGCTTATATTACTTTTATGGTCGCAATACTTTACTTTTAGTGTTAGAAAAAAAAAAATATATATATATATATATATAAAAGCTTCCTTGTAAAGTGTGCCAGTGCATTATGTCATGTGTGGGGACAAGTGGTGACTTAAGTGAATTATACTAGTGACGTAAACATCGATTATTATTGTGAACTGTACTAGTAATGAACATCTGTTGTGATTGTTTAAATATTTGAATTAATACTATGTGTTTTATAGTTATTAATTTGCTTATTTAATTTAATCCAATTCTATTTATTCTCATTATCTTACTAACTTAAACACTCGTATAACTATTATTATTTAATCCAGTGACTTGTTTAGTTGTAGTTAATTTAGTACTATCAGTGTATGTGTTCTATTTTAAATAATCAAAACCTTGTTTATTCCGTGTGCACTTTGAATCTTGTTTAATCGTTAACGCACCCAAGTATTCTGAAAATAACTCGCTGTACACCCCGTGAACAAGCCGCTATCCTATCAATCATTTAGAGTATTTTCAAAGATATCTGACATTTAATGTTTTTTAAAAAGCAATGCTGTTTGATATTTAATACAAACCAAAGCTCTATGACATTAGAAATTAACGGTTTATCAATGAGATATGCATGAACAATTGAATGATTTGTGGTGATTTTCTTCTTGTAGAGCTCTTTGTGATTAAATAATTCATTAGAGCTTATAACTTATGTCATACTCTCATTCCAGGATATATTGATTCTCGTTTGAGTTTTTTAATTGAAATTTTAAAGTTGTCCATACATATTAAATTGGTTGGTTTGATTGGACTAAGGAAAGGTTAGGTCCATATGAGAGGGTGCTGATGGAAGGATTTGATAAAGGTGTGCTGTAGAAAGGCCGATTCATTGAACAAGGATTTCTTTGTTGTCTTACTTTGCGGTGTAGGCCCTTTGCTCACAGGAAAAGTAATTCAACGACCACCATTCCATTAATGAACTGAACTAGGGCATAACCCGCATTGGTGGCCACGTAGCCCAGCGCTTGACTGGATTGCCGTTGAAGTGGAAATAAGGGTTTTAATCCCAGTCGTGTGTAATGAAGGTGTGTTTTCCTAGATTAATTACTATTCTACCTCCATGTCAATGGGGCTACGTTTACTTTGAAACTCTTTCTTATACCTATTCCACTATCGTAATTTATGTATGCTTAAAACTCAAATGAGTACTAATATATATATATATATATATATATATATATATATATATATATATATGAGCCTAAAAGAGCATTCATAAAATTGCTACTATAAACTATAAATTGTTTATATCTTGACTTTACCAAATTATAATAGATTAACTTTAATTTGATTTGAATACATATGATTTAATAAAAAGATTATTAGCTTAATTTAAAGGCTAAGGTCAGCAGTGTATATTTCTAAAAATGGAGAAATAACAAGGGAAATACATGATTCAATGATGTTTAAAAAAAAACAGCAATGCCACTTTGGGAATCGACCCTCAGACTTGTCATTGTAAATTTTGCGTATAGTTAGCATTTGAAATTCCCAAATAATATTTAATATCACGCTCATCTTTGTGCCAGTGGACTAATCATCAAGCTTGTTTATTTTGGTTTTTTTACGACGGGAAATTCGGGACCAGAATCCAGGTCCTGTGTGAGATAATTTATTTTACTAAATTTTGTTCTTGACAAATATATTTATTATTCATTCTTCACCTCTACTCCAATTGTGTGATTACATTCATATGGCCCAGATGGGCAGTAAGGTTCTGGTAAAAGATAAATGGTACAATACAATAGCGCACACTCTTTCTCATATTGTTTTTTATAACTTCAAAGAAAATATTTAAAAAAGGTTTTTATTAAAATAGCCTTAAATAACGTTTACTCTTAAAATAAACTTATCATATGGTTAATCACAATAATCAATCTATATATGTAAATTTTAAAGCAAATTGTCCAAATATATTTAACAAAATCCAAATTTTTGAAAGTAAATAATTTAACTAGCCTAAAATTATTTGTTTTTGGTATAAATAAAGCCTATTCTTGTTTATCACGAAAATATATTAGTTGATTTTCATATTAAATTCAACATTCAATACCAATTTCGAAAAGATTTAAATTTTCTATAATTTGTTCTAAGTAAACTACCATTAAATTAATATATTTTAGATAAATAGCTTTTAGTTGTATTAATACTGATATATAAAATAATTTCCCCATACCAAAGTTGAACAAAATCATTAAAGCAATTCGTTAAAACATTCTAATTTAAAAAAAACACCAGTAAATTAACCATAAATAAATAAATATTCCCCCCAAAACAAGTATACAGATTTATTAGTCATGTTCATCATGTCAAATACTCCCGTGATGTATTTAAAAAAAAATCGCTATAGCAATTTTATTAATAATTCGAATTTTCAAAAACCACTTCTCAGTAAGCAACCCTCTATCGAATTTTTACTAAAAAACAAGTATACAGTATTATTTGTCTTGTCAAACACTTCCAAGATACCCAGTTAAAATCAAATGGTAAAGGCCAATTTAAAAATATTTACAGTTTTTGAAAAATCAGTAAACTACCCATAAATTAATTTTTACCGCAAAAACGAGTATACAATATTAACTGTCATGTCAAACAAATCTCAGATATGTGTTTTAAACAAAATAGTTTCAGCAATTTTATAAATTACGAATTCAAAAAAATTACTTATCTTCAAACTATTCTTAATCGAATGGCTAGGTTAAACAAACCCCATTTTTTGTTATAGCCCTGTACAATCTAAATATCAAGTTTGAAATAAATTCCGCAAAAATTTTTTTGTTCCATGGCCAGGTACAAACTGACAGAATGACAGACAGACAAACATGGGGACAGACATAATGGTAAAATTCACTGTTTTGGGTTTGTGTTCACATTAAACGTAAAAACTCGTCTTATTCTAAAGATAATTTTTTTCATGATCACAATACTTTCTGTTGATAATATAGTTTAAAATTTAAAAGGCAATTTAGAATGAAATAATAATTGTGTCATTGATGGAACATGTTGGCAATAGTAATTAATGTTTATACTAATTCCAATTAAACTACATTTTATGTGTCTAGTGCTGTATAAAACTAAATATTCTTAGTAGATAAAGAACATTTCTTTAAGTAATTATTTCTAAACGTAGTTCTATAAATCTACTTGTAAGCTGTGGGAAAATTTTGAAAATATTCCAAAGAAATAGTGTTCAGCTCAATAATATAGGGTCAATCTATGAAAGTTGGGACTTTTAACTAATTTACAATTTTATTCTTGAAATTAACCTTTTTATTCTGTAGTTTATAGATAGAAGTTGCACGAGGGACACGTCATTTTACGAGATAATGAAATACCCATTGCACAACGATGTGAATATGTATTTATTCCCTGTCAATTAAGGCCTTATAGATATTGTCTGTTCACGGTAGGAATTGACTTCTGAAAGGCCTTTTTCCCTACCATAAATCTATTATATAGTAGGATATTGGTAGGAAAAAAGACCTTTCAGAGAGTAATTCCTACCGTGAATGGCGTTTAGAGTATACATGCAGGAGTTTAATACAATGCTCTCTATCACAGATAGGTAAACAACTTTATACATGTCAGATTCAATGGCTCTACCATTGCCCGTTTGATTAAGTCATGCTTCACAGTTAAGATTAGATCGAATTTTTATTTCAGTTGTCTATTATATGACATCTTAATAGTGGCCTCCATTTGAAGGGGCAAAAGTTAACTAGGCTTTCATATTAGAAAAGTGTGTCTTTTTTTTCTGAAACTTTTAGATCGTTCCCACTTTAATTGATAATCCTTACATTTTCCTTCAAGCTTATGCACTGTTTTCTCATAATATGTTTCTCAAGGAAGCCTTTGGTATACTTTAAAGATGTTTCGAAACATCGCATTTCTCAAGAAGCTGATTTCAATTTTCAAATATAGCTAATGCCAAAATAAGTACTATTTGTTGGTGGTAGTGAATTACTATGGGTTCGGACTTTAGTTAAGTCACCTCCGAACCCCGAAAGTGAAGTGTGGTATGGTGAGGCTGGGAGGGTCAGTGGTTCTTGTCCTCTCACTTGACGTAGTAGAGTTGTGCCAACTATAGGTAATAGCATAATGCCCCCTGAGGTCAGAAGTTTATAGAAACTACCTGTTGATGGCCATGTGGGAAGGGAGGCAATTTGGTGTTTGTACAACGCGGCAATAAATAAACAATCCCGAAAGCACTAAAGGATCATTTGTGTCTTTCTTTGGTAATCCATACATCTGGTCAGCGTGGAAGGACATCGTCAGAATGAGGTGGCTCGTCAGGTCAGGCGTTGCACCTGAAACCAGAGGTTGGGCACGAATTGAAGCAATGGGCATCAACATAAACTTAAAAACTTCTTTTTTAGGTTTAGTATATTAAAAAAAAATTGTGAATCCCAAGATTCTTATTGGCAAATTTTACAATTCTATTATTAAGGTAAACAAATCATGGTCTTGCTAATTTTATGTCACGTTATTCCAGAAGATGTGGTCACTAGAAACTCCTCTACATCCTCTAGTTCTACTCTCTCCGACCTCACTCAAAGCCACGATCTTGTTTTCTCTATATGCTACCATGACAACCTGCTGTTGACATTTTGTCTTGCAAGGGTTTTTACGTTAGCTTATTGTGCAATATTTTCGAGTGAATGAAAACATAACATTTTAAGCATTAAATAAAAAACGTATGATTTTATAAATATGTGAGAATGACGATAAATTAATACAACTAGCTACTGAGTTATGTCGATAGATCTACCATTTTCTATATTTTAAAAAATGCCGTGAAGCTACGGTAGTGTGCTTCAAAGACAAATTAATTAAATATATACGAATCAATTTTAAAATACCTTATTAATAATAATAACATAGATTATCAGAAAATTGTGTTATATATAAATATATTAATTAGATCATATTATGACAATCCGAATCTCCGTGACAATCTCATGTTTAGATTAGCGTGATAATGCTGTTTCAAGTCTTATTCGAACAAATGTAACTTTCCAAAATTGTCCCAAAAGAAAACTTCAAGATAATTGAGGATTGATTTATTAAATTTAAAGATTTATAGCTTCTATTCTAAATATAGTTACTGCAGTGTGAGGAAAACCCACACAAGTATATGATACTTTTTTATACCATCAAGTCTTACTACCTGTTTAGGCTATTCACAATTAAATAACTACGCTAATGATTTAATTTAGATTAAATTCACTCGTATTTGCGTGGATAGAGAGTGTAAAACCATTTAGGGTATCAATCTCGGATCTCCCTGTCATGAGAAGTCTAGTCTACCACTATAGTGATGCCTTAGACCAGTGATTCTTAACCAGGAGACTGCGAAATGTTTTTTGGGGGGGCCTCAAAAGATTAAATTAAAATGTTATTTGCTAATCACCCGAAGTCAATTAACTTAAATTTAACGTTTTGGAAGAAAGAATTAGATGATCGTAAGCATATAAGTACAGTAGACTCTCTCAATTCTCCGGGGTAATAGAGGGAGGGGTAACACAGATAATAGAAATCACGGATAATACAAATAATCCACATCTGTTTACCACCACCATTCAAAATTTGCTGCCATTTGTATCTACTTATTTATGTGGAAAGGGATTTTCCACAATGGTAAGTATTAAAACTAAGCAGCGAAATAGACTTCGAATCGACTTATTCATGCGAATAGCATCAGGTAATAAAATTGAAACAAGAATAGACAAATTAGTGGAAATTGTTCCAACAAGCAAGTTCCCATTTAATACATTAAGGTAATTTAATTTCTGTGTTTTTCTTTAAATTTGTTTGTCAATATAATCAGTAAATAAAACCACTTTTTTTATAATAAATCTTGATAACTAACATGTTAGTAAAAACCAGGGGGCAGCGACAATATTTTAGGATATTTAGAGGGCCGCAAATATTAAAAGGTTAAGAATCACTTTCTTAGACCATGGCACCACTGATTTAGTTATATGTTACTCTTAAAGAGATAATTGAAATTAAATGTATTTTGGTCCACTCTTGTTCTAAGAGAGGCACCTACATACCACTTCATTATTCCCAGAGGTAACCAGAAAGCAGCGAGCACCTTGCTCCCAGGTTACCTTGTCTTATACAAGACATACCTACTTTTATTTAACCTCTCCATTCTTCAAGGTGTCTCTTCCCTCCACTCCCCCATCCTCTCCCTCAAATTCTTGTCTCCTACTAAAAACTTCATGAACCCCCTTACCCCTATTTTTTACTCTTCCACCCAAACTCACCCCCTTCAACCCTTTTCAATCTCAATTTTTTTTTTTTTGTTTCTTCTTTAGAAGCTCTAATTCAAAATTCACACCACGTTCTCTCTTTGGGAGAGGGTAGTATTCTTCTAATCAAGAACACACCAAGCTTTGTGTCATTAGAGTTTTGTTTAAGTGACGCTATCAGAATGAGCAAGCACGTTTTCGTCACCTGGCGTGATTTTATGACGTCACAAAAAAGTTGTGTTGTATTTAATTTGTATGATATTTTACTAGACATGAAAAAAATTTGGTTGATCTTGTTAAAGGAGCTATTAACTAATATCATGTACGATTAATGCATTTTAAATAATAGACTATGAAGTTTCTTATAAAAGGGACCAGCCAGACTATATTTTGTCACTCAAGCAAATTAAAGAGCCGGCAGGAAAATAACCAACTAATTTTAAAGTCTACTTATTCAAAGCATAATAAAGTAAAAAATTGATTTTTATGTTTATCAATTATTTTTAGACTTTAAATAGAACCGTTGTTGTTTTTCACAACTTTTCCTCCTCATTTTCCATTAAAGATATACGCACACACATTAAATTAGGGTAATATGATAGGAACAAGGAATGTCAAATATAGACTAAACATACTCGAATTTCAGTGAATAAAATCGGGAAAAAATATAGAAAAAAACACCCTTGGTACATCCGACCGAGATTTGAATCCCAATCTCCTAGCCAATTTTAATCTATTATATCTTACCATTAGACCATCGAAGTACTTTTGTTCACATGGTGTAAAGGGACATAATCGCAACAGACTTTTTTAATTTACGGGAGGTCATGGTTCGCATCTTACCTGAGGGAATCATGAGTTGGGTTTTCCATGAGGTATTGATTCCTATGGCTTTATCCATCTAATCGATATTCTAAAGCAGCTGCTTTTCTATTAATATCCCTTTCATTCCTACTCCATAGGTTATAGATTCAAACAATTGATTTGTTAAAATGTAGAATTTAAAATATCTTAATAATAATTATAATATTGTGAGAGGATGAGTGTGGATCTAGGGAAGAAGCAAATATAATATGAAGGTAAAGTGTGTGTATCAAAAGGAAGGGGTAGGCCATGTAAGACGTGGCTAAATATAGATTAATCTGTGTAAAAGATAAAAATTAATAGTTTTGAAGAGTTTTAAAAATAAAAGATCATGTATGACTCTGTGTATGGATGTTGTTGAAGCGAAGGGAGTTTGTGGAGAAAGTGATCAAGGATTAAGCACAGAGCTGTTTTTTTGAGCTAATGCACGGATTGTTGCCTAAACAGTAGGGGAATGTCGTGATTAGTTATGTATGTATGTATGTATGTATGTTGATTTTGATTGATTGAATGAATGATTAACAGCGATAAAAATAATTACTAATACTGCCATATAATTTTGACTTTTTATGCCAACGCGAATACTAAGAAAAATACACCATATTACTAGGTGAAAAAAAGCTTAAAATCTATTTTGATTCTTTAGGATATAAAAAATTACACTGCTCTTATGATAAAATTGTACTAAAGTATTTTTTTTGAACTTCAATTATCATGCCTAAATGATACTTGTATCAATCCACGACTATGTTTAAAACTGTGAAAGCAATTTTCTAAAACTCAGTAAGTTCTTCGTCCTAAATTTGTAAATCTCCAAAAATATTTCTGAATGCAATGCCAGACCTATTACAGAATTTTTTATCTCTAAAGTTTGATTTTTAAAAAAGAATTAGAATAGACCTAGAGTAAGAAATAAATCAATTTAAATGAAGGATGGATGTTTTTATTATATCAGTGTTATCAAACGAAATTCTAAAATATATGAATTAATAAATAATAGTAAGAGTTCAAAAAGAGAAGAAAATAAAAACAAGATACATAATATACATTCCAAAAAGAAGGATTTTCTTGGCAAGCGTTTTATATAAGAATATTGAGATAAAAGTGTATATATTTAATACAATGCATATGCTGTATTTTAAGTTAAATATCAGGAAATTTATTTTAAATATGCTTATGATTAATTATGTTTATTAAATATATAAACATATAGAATATAAAATAGTTATAAAATAAAATGAATTTAAAACATTATGGGTGTGTAAATATTTCAAATCCTTCAACGAGTTTGAGTTTTTCTTTTGGAAATAAAGTAGCACATCTTCGATGCCCATTTTGTGGCTTTCTTCTATTTGACTAAAAAATAATGTCCTATGGCCTTTGTAATAAGAACAAGAAAACGCAAAAATCTTCCAACTTTTGGCGTGAGTCAACATTCCAATATATATATATATTTTTTTTTAAAGAAAAGTTCCTGGGTCGCATTTGAATGATAAATTTCAGCATGTTGAGAAAAGTGGTTGCTTCATACAGATAAGAAATTTCTTTCGATATTTAAATTTCATATCAACTACCCTCTGAAGACCTTCTTCTTCGTTTTCTTATACTTCGTTGAGTGGCATGAAAGCGAAAAGGCCCAAGAAGGGCTAGAAGTTTTCTTAGTAGAGAAAGCTGTGAGAAAACACAATGTTGAAAAGTGTATAATATTTTCTTTGTCTGTCGAAATTGAAGAAGAGGATTCCAACTCTTTAAATTTCTTCTTTTTTTTTCTTAAAGAAAGAGAGGAATCTTAAGCAATAGAAAGACGTTAGAGCTATTTTCTTACATTTTAATATCCGTTTCCATATAAAAAAGCTACTGAGATTGGCTTTTAAAATGGGATTTTATCCGGGTATTAGGTGTATGTAAGGATAGAAGGTGATTCCTAAATGGAAACTGCGTATCCATGTATAACATCAAATAGCTTATTGGTATGAAATGCAAAACGTGGATCAAAAGAGTGCGAAGAGAACCAGAAGAAAACAGGAAATAAAATGGCACGTTAAATGTGTGAGTGCTTGATACCATTTTTAGTTGCTTTGAAATTGTGTAATGAGTAAACTAATGAATAAAGATGTAATATATTACATTAGTTTTTACAATAATTGCTATATCCATATGCATCTAAAATTAAACTATTTTAATAACTTTATATACAATTTATTAAAAGCTGGCAATTCTTTCACAGTAAATAACTATAATTGTATTGAAAAATATTATGATTACTCTTTTTTCTAAAATGCTTTGAATAAATCTATAACATAGTCTATATTAATATTATTCTGATTGTAAGTATATTAATAAAATAAATATTTTGTTTGTCTGTCTGTTCATGAGCACTACACGATATCTATTGCAAGCAGAGGGATAAAAGTTTAAATCTAAAAGCCCCTGGCACAAATATGTATACCTTAAAGCTTGAACTTTTTTATATTTTTGATTGGATTTCTTAAATTTATTAAAAACTGGGTTATAATAAATACAATTAAAGATTTTTTTTCTGTCTGTTTGGACAAAGAAAAGTGGTGCAATCCGTTGCGGGATTACCACGGGCAAAGCCTGGAAATTCTGCAAATATATCATTTTAATAGATTTGTTTCAACTGTTATGGAGATTTTCACAGAATAGTCAATGCAGCCGCATTGGCCTGTAAAGGGAATAGGGAACCCTAGCTTTGAAACACAATTATTGAAAAACCATCAGGTTTAATTAATGTTAAGGGCTTAGACCATTTGGTCACTAGCTTGGTTATATAATAATATTACTAGTTTGAAGTATTTTATCTATTGATTATTAGAATAAAAATCTTTAAAGCTCTTTTCAAAAAATTAACTTTGTTTGTTCTCACCTCCTTAGATAAAGTAGCTTTAAAGTTTTGTATTTATTCCTAGATATTATAAGTTCGACAGACTAAGGAAAAATATCAAATGTTGAAGAAAATTGGGGAAAAAAATTATAAAGAAAATGTGAAACCATTTATTTATAAAAATAATGCAATTAAAAACACCGATTGTATCCCAATACTTTTGTGACTCTCCTTTTCCTTATGTTAAATAAGAGGTACAACACAATCGCACAAATATTTTCCCATTGTGTATAATAGATTCAAATATATGTTTTAAGTTAACTACTCTTGATTACGTTTTCCTCATAAAAACTAACACATCAACGTGTTGATCAAAATAAATAAATAAATACACTTAGTACATATATTTAAAAAAAACTCTTCAAATAGATTTTTAAAATTCAAATTTTATTATTTGTTAAATAACCTATAATTATTTGCTTGTCAAAATAAAAATAATTTGTATATAAAATAAACTTAAATTAATTTATTTTAGATGAATAATTTGTATTATTATTGATTACGTGAAATGATCACCCGATACCAGTTTTGAACAAAATCTTTAGAGCTATTTTTAAAATATAAGATTTTACTAAAATCAGTCGTTTGTTAATTACTATTGAATGAGCTATGTAACTATTTAGTATGCTATTCATTTTGGACTAAATCGCTAGAGCCATTCTTAGTATAATTAAATTAAAATTAAAAGTCATCAGTAAACAACATATAAACAAATGTGACCACCAAAAAGGCCAGTATAAATCTTGATTTGTCATGTTCATGTCAAACACTGGCGGGATGTATTTTAAGCGAATCCATTATAGCCATTTTCAAAATAATTCTTATTTTCTAAAATCACTCATGGGTAGATAACCTTTTATCGAAGTTTTACCCAAAACCAAGCATATAGTGCTACTTTTAATTTCAAACACTCTTAAGATAGCCATTTGCAACCAAATATTTGGGGCCATTTTAAATATATTTCCAGTTGTTGTTTTTATAAAACAGTCATCAATAAACTAGACTGTAACGTTTCCCAACACATGGGACATACTGCAGATATTTAGCCTGGCCCGCTAAAGGTGGATTTACTTAATGTGGTAGCATGCCCACTATAGTCTGATACTTCCAGTGATGCTTGGACGTCAACTTTGCCTACTTCATCCGCTAGGGCGCTTCAGAAAATCTAGCGGTGCGATGAATTATCCATGACCTATGCCAGAACATGATCTTTGAACTGTTGTTTAGGCAAATGAGACTAGTTTTGTGTCGGCTGTCCAGCGAAACGGTTTCTTAAGTGTGTGTTGGACTTGGACACTTGTGCTGAGAAGACCCTCTGTCTTCGTTGGGAGGATTAGGTGCTAATATATAGTGGCAGAGGTAAGGTAGACCTTTTAATGTTATTTAATTATTATAATATATACTGTCGGCTATAGCTTCAAAGTTGTTTTACTTTTCGTAATGTTTACAAATTTCACCAGTTCTAATGGGACTAGAATGAAATAATTGGCCGGTCATGCAGGATGAAAATTACTTGGCGTAGGACCATTTAATATAACAAACCCTTTGATCTTATTGGATTAAATATTATGTATGATAACAATATTCTAACTAAGCTGTGATATTTTACTAATGTGTGTCCGCCATGGATATATATGGAGCAATGTTGGGGAACAATAGTTTTATTATTATTATTATTTAGCACCGCGTCTTACTGCTCGTTCGTGTTATACGCTTTAAGTACTAATTACGCTAATGGATTAGGAATTGGGAAGGTTGAATTAGAGGAAGTGAACACGCATTTGCGTGAAGGGAGTGTGCAAAACCATTTAGGAAAAACCACTCCCAGTTCACCCGACCGAGTTTCGAACCTCGATCTCCCTGTCCTCAGCAGTCAAGCTCAACACGACTAGCGCGTTAGCCAACTACACTACCGAGGCGGGTCCCAATAGTTTATGTCCCCAATTTGGGCTATCACTCAGTGTTACTATGTAGGATGATTAATTTGATCACTTATAATTTCCCCTAATTAGCACTACCTGTATGATAACTACATAACTGTGCCAGAATCTTTTTTTTCATGCTATTTATTTTTAACTATTTACCTAAATGTCAGGTCTAGTTGTTTTATGTAAAACTAAATACTTAGATTATTGAGATATTTACAGTTTAAAAAATGTTCTCAACAGTATAAAGTGCCCCACACTATTTTGGTGGAAAATTCAAGACCCCCATTTCTTTATTAGTATTATTTTATATCCAAGTTTATACTTTGAATGTTGATGGTAAAGTATTTTTTTCTAAACTTATTATATAATAAGCTTTAGTATATTTAATTAAATCTGGTAATTGACCTTTATAAAGGGTTAAATTTATTTTTGGAATCATAATAATTATACACGGGGATTGTAGGGTTTCTGACTCGGCGTCTGGGAGTCTGGGGTTTATTTACCGGCCCGTGTTCTGCCAATTACGGACCACCTCCGTCGTACTTCTTCAGTGGTTGCCTACCCCTGACTAGTGTTTTGAGGCACTCACGAATGAAGTTTTGCTGAGTTGCATACCAACTTGGATACCCCTGAAGTTCCGCGTGGAACGTGCGGTCATGCGTGTCACCAGACTCACCGAGACCGATGAGTGATACAGTAGATTTTTTCTCTAAACTTAACTTAAAGTATACGGACATATGAAGATTGACTTTAGGTGGAACTATCTGAGGTAGTGACCGCTAGTGACTGCTAGTGGCTGTCGGCGAACCCGTGTGACTATTGTGTCTACTGTAGGGAGCGTTTTCTTGAACCTATGTGCACATTAATCTGGTTCTTTCAGCGCGATGGCCACCCGCAGCTCACAATTTGTTTTAGTAAATAGTAACCTGTATTGGTATTATGTTCGATAATTATTATGACTGAGCTATTATTATTATTATTATTAATAATAATATTATTACCTTAAGGATTATGTATGATAGTGTTGATTTAGCTGTTCGTATTATTATTATTAGGTTAAGCATTCAGGCTAATGGAAATCCCTTTCAAACAAAATATGGGCTCTCAACGTTGAATATTTATTTAATTTGGAGTATTTTTTGTTAAGTGTTAAGTTTAAGTTAAAGCTCTATGAACGTTGCCAATGGTTGGCCCATTAGACTTGTGTATCCGATTAAGGCTCATACCGTTTTGAAGTTGTTTAGAACTAATTTCGTGTGTTTGATAAAATCTGAGCTATCCCTTGATTACTTTTGAATTTCATCCTTAATTACCTATGATTAGAGCTTCCGAAATGGTTAATCTATAGAGTGGTTAATGATGGGTACTTAATAATGGCTGGGAGAATACCTTCCAAGAGGAATAATTGGTTAATACAATATAGTTATTCTGATTTTTCTTATTTTTGTAGGTACTCCTAACTTATATGAGTCATGTTCATTATGGGAATTATTACAGTAACACTAGGGAAACATTTTCATGGTTTGGATAAACATTAGTCTACATTTTTTATTAGAAGTTTTTGCAGATTCGATCATGGTAAACATATTAAGGCCTATGGATATAATATTTATTGGTGGTTTAAGTAAAGGGCTGAAGTTGATCCCTGTCTGAACGGTCACTTATCAGTTTGGGTCTGCCTACTAGGGGAGTGTTGATTTTCCACTTTTCATCATGCGAATGAACGAATTCCTCGTTATAGTTCATGTGCACTACCGCCAACGAGGTGGCGCCCAACAGTCAAAACTCTCCTAGGTCGATCTTGAATTTAGTGTGACCGTTACGAAAAGCTCCATGAGTGAGTTTTTACCCAAAATCAGGTACATGGCATTATTTTTCATCTAAAAATTTCCTAATATATTCATCTGTATCCAAATCTTTAAATCCATTTTTGGTAAATTTTAAGATTTGAAATCAGTCCTCAGTAAGCTACCCATAAATGAGTTTTCATTCCAAAAATACAGTGTTATTTTTCATGACACACACTCCAAATATACTAATTTGGGACAAATATGTTAGAGCCAGTTATAAAATATTTTAAGTTTTTGAAAAATAAGTATTCAGATGACTACCCGTAAATGAGTTTTTACCCCCCAAAAAATTACTCTGTGTTATTTTTCACGTCATACACGCCCAAGATACCCATTTGTAATCAAATCATCAAAACCATTCTTAAATATTTCAAGTTTTTGAAAAATCAATCATCAGTAACTACGCATAGATGAGTGTTTATCTACAAAATTATTGTACTCGTCCATTCTCTTCCTCCAATTTTCAAACTAGAGAGATTTATTCTTGACCACAAACTTATTCTTTTCCAGAATTACAACTATATTTCATAAATACTGTAGAAATTTCCTTTAACTCATCATCAAGAGGGACGAAAAGCGTCACATCATCTGCATACGCAGAAACAGTTCTCCATTAACTATTGGTAATCTAAGAGCATTATTTGACAAAGTCTGCCTACACATAATATATAATAAAGTTTCCATACAAATTTTACAACCCACCCTGTTACCTTTTATTTACGACCATAAATAAGATAAAAGGGAGCGGGAGTAAGCTATGGAACAAGTGACAAGGGAAATTATTAGCAATATTTAAAAGCCACTATATGAACGGATTATTCAAAACAATAACATTAGAGCAGAAAACTTTACATGGTCTCATTAATCAAACTGAGATATGTTGAAAACCAAACAAATAGATAATGACTTTGTATCTTTAATTCGCGCAGATAACTTAAGAGAAAGTTATAAAACTCGTAATATATCCAATATACAAATGAGTCAGTCTTGAAGAAACAGAAAAATCCGTAACGATGAATTTAGTACAATAAATCAAAAAATATTAATATCCATCAGAATAATACCTAAGGACTAAATAAGGGCCTAATGGGCACCTTCAAAATGTTACCAAAGTGTATTTTTCATACCTAAGAATAAATACTTCAAAAAACGTTAACTTTACATGTTAACTTTCTATAAGAAACTTTAAATTACGAGATAGTTTGGCTAACAGACTTTAGTCAAACTCCCCCGGGAATATCCGATCCTGACATAATATTAAATAGGAAATGAAAACAATAATCTTACTAGTAAATAATAATGAAAATATCATATAAGAAGCAAACAATAGAAAAATATTAGAAAATATACTAAAGTTAATTAATCTCATAATTAAACAAAATGACCCGAAAATTACTTTACATTAAATTACATTGCAAAATGTGAATAAGAAACGCTACCTTCATGATTACAAAATAATTACTAGTAGCCACAATTTCAAAACAATTTACATTTAACTCGTTCAACTCCAAGTCAATTAACAAGTGTGGCTATCTAAAAGATTTAACACTTGAAAAGATTCTAGCGCCCAAGTGGCGACGGACAAAATATATAGCCTCGTATCAAATTTAACGATCAGGTAAAAATCAATAGATTTAGATAATAGAAAATTTACAACACCTAACATGGCTGACACTAAGAGTTAGTTTTAAATCAGAGTCCAATAAATAAATCGCCATAGTTAAGATTTCGATGAAGATATAATATATAAATGTTTTATCCTGACATTGTATAGGTCCCGGACAATGTTCTTTGGTAAAGCGTTGAAATCAAATAGTCATTTTAGCATACACGCACATCACAATATATAGTGGGTTTCGTCCAATAGAATCAAGGTGGGAGAATCGAACACAAGGTCGGTGACGTCAATACGGCCTACTCGAAGCTTTGGATGATCACGTAGACCATTTATTGATATGGCTCCATCAGACTTCCAAAACCGTTTCTTCAATCACCTGATGTTTTGAAAGTAGTTCATCTCTCTACCATCAGAGGGCAGGTCAATAGGTGAATAGTCATTCTCTAGTCGTGTCCAATACTGGCCGGCTCATTACGTGTTAGTTGAACAGGACGGAGTGGACATATGCTTGTTGGAACATCGTAGCTCGCTTAGCCAACTCGCCGATTTAGGATGATAGGTGTAAGCCAGTCTTGGGGGTTGTATTTTCAGAAGATTCGATCGGTAAGTACATAACAGTTTTATTATGTAGAGAGAATATTATTGTTCAGAATTGTTTTATTATGTCGTACCAAACTACGTGAACTACAATAGAGAAGAATACTATTGTAGGGATTATATTAGGGTCGGTATGATTGGAGCGGGTAGTATGAATTACAGAAAGCTATGCGTAAATATTAGCATAGGGCGGGTCCTATTGTAACATAATGTTCAGTAATGTTACACAAATGTTTTAAAATGGGTCGTATAATGAGTCAACTTGTCGCAATCCGTGTAACCCTGAAATTGGCGCAGTTAATACATCTCCAACTTGTAACAAAAATTATGATTTAAGGTATAAGCTAAAAACACACGCTGTATACTTTGTTCCGAGCCCGAATTAGGACAGCGTCAAAAGCATGTAGGCGTTTTCAATAAAGTCATATGCACTTTACTGATTAAGGAAAAGTAGAGTAAGGGGGATATTTCTGGTACTAACATTGTGAATAACATCTCATATAAAATGCAAATTTTCATATATGGACCATTGAGGGATGCAAAACACCCGGGAATTATGATTCACATCGAGGACAACTTGCATCCTATAAGCTATGGTAAGAGACAATAATTTATATTCAACAATAAGTGGAGAAATTGGTTTACAATTATGTATCAAAGTCCTGTCTTCGTACTTAGGAAGCAAAATTAGAACACATTTATTATTTTATGACAGTAACTTAGGAGATTCCATAATAACATGAACCATATTTAAAAATATCTGTACGATTTCATTCCAAAAACATTTATAGAAATCACATGGTAGACCATCATATCCGGAAGCTTTATTTTATTTGAGTGTCCGAACTTCTATCAACTCCACTAAATAAATGTCAGATTCATATAGATCTTTTGGCTCATTGATCTTTAAATAGTATGGGAAGGCCTTTATAAAATACTGGCACTTCGACACTTGTTATTAAAAGAGAAGGAAAATATTTCTTAAATTATCCAAAAGCATAATTATGAATTTCACTGAGGTCAGACGTTATTTGTCCGTTTATATTCAAAGAATCTAAAGAAAGTTGAGAAGGACGTTTTTTTAACAAAGTGCATTACTTGGGTGCCCGTTTATACTTATATCGGGAAAGCTCAACAGATTGAACGTCAATAGCCATACGACTGTATAATTTTCTAATATCTGCTTCACAAAGACGAAGAAAGTTATTTTCATTTGACGTCAAAATACCCTTAGATTGAATTTGTTGAGCCATAATTTCCAAGTCACTTATTTCAGCGTAAACAATTTTGAACTTGTCCAAAGAGAACCGCATATAAACTTCACGTACTTTTGACTTAAAATTTCTTCCACCGCAATAATGAATTTTTCCGTTTGATACACATGTTATGAATAAAAACAAACAATTTTACTGACCATCAGTTTGTAATGTTCATTCTCTTACTATTGTATGTTGAGCCTCTAATACGACTGTCTACCTTTTCTTGCGCCAGCTTACAGCTTACAAAATGGAATTCCCAGAGTGATCATAAAAAGTTTGAACTATTTTTTGTTGTATACAGAATAAATTAAACTAGGATTTATATAAATGTGATCTAATCGTGAACGAGGCAAATTCTTATTAAAATCTTTACGAGAGAAACCTCTTTCATTAGGATGAGAGTTTTACCATATATGAGACCATTTATATTTAACTAGGCACTTACGAGACTGGCTAAGCGCTAGCATAGTCTCAATACAATTAATTCTGTCAAGATATATTAATATATATATATTTATATTGACTCAAGATATATTTATTTCTAGCTCAAGATAATGTATATACCATATTTGTGATTGGGGTTTTTAATACGTTATTTACAGTGCTTTGGGGTTTTAGAGCATATGTTTCTGGACTGTGGTTGGAATGTAACGCTTCTACCAGAAGATCGGATTAATTGTATGAGTCTAGATTAGCACGTATACATATATTAACAAAAGAGTAAATTCTACCATGCACATACCCTGATTCCAGTAAAATCCTCATGTTATAACTGCAATTAGTACCTTAGAACTAGATTGAAATGAAAGGGTGATCAAAAAATCTAAGGCTTTTTAAGGTATATGATTTAGGTGGTGAGCCTAAGTTAGTTCCCATTTTCACATTATGTCTACTCTTACACGTTTTAAATTCACAGAAAGCATGTACTTTTTACCATCACTGTGTAGTCCCTGTGTGTATACGAAAATGTTGATAAACGATGGCAAAAACCAGCCGTTGAACATCAAGGAGCATGGGACTATAATCAATATAAGACTTTAAATTACACCATTTAAAAGAATGTATGCAAACATGTCCTTGATAATAATTATTAATCCATGATTTGCTAGTCTATTATATTTTACTATTTAACCATTAATTTATATTCTTTTGTTTTATTATAATTGTTTATTAACATCTTCTTTGTTAATATATTCATGACCTTTTAATTTACATGTCCCTTTAATTAAATACGGTAAATACTGTTTCTGACATGCCTCAATGATACTATTTTAATAACTAAAGTGTACCAATGGGTAATATTTTTATATTATAATTCATCATATAGTATTTATTCTAATGATTTTCAAAATATTAAATTCTAGGATTATATTCTCAATTTCCAACCATTAGTTCATCTGTAAAATTATTTTTTTTCTCGTTCATTTAATTAAAAATTCCTAGTTGTGATTGTATTTTAAATTATTTCTTATTCTATATGTTATATCTTAGTTAGGAAAATATTGTCAAGCAGCAAATTTTATCGACTTTATTTTTCGTCAAAATTTTGACAATTATTTTTTTATAATTTTCAATTAATTATTAATGGTTTAATCCATATTATTTTCATAAAAACAATATTAGTATAATCATTTTTAAAGTTTTATTATTTATTATTGCAACACTCCTTTCTTAAAATACTATTTTAGAATGTTTTCTAAAATGTTAACGTAAACAATACTTTACACCAGCTATGTCACACTTACGGCCTGACCATGATTCTGTGAGGCCTACTGCTCAATGTTTCTTTTCATAAACATCGTATTAATACATTGGGCTAAGCAGTCTCGTGGTATAGTGGTCAGGGACAATGGATCCTGACCTTGAAGTCCTGGGTTCAAATCTCGCCTGACACCGGTGGATTTTTATCCGTTTATTGTTTCTAATTCCCCTGGTCACCAGCGTTTGGTTAATTAGGCTTAAGTTAGGTTAAGAATTCATGGATTTTACCCAGTCATATTCACTATCTTCATACCCTCACTTTATCAGGACATGAAACGATCTTCCACGAAAAGGATGTACGATTAGTACATTTGGACGCTCCTTGGGACCTTTCATTAGTACTGGCTAATCTTTTTTCAAACTTATATTTAGATTGATGTCATCCAGACACACCATTATTATTTTTTTATTGAGAATGTTATTTAGGGTTGTATTTGATTTAATTAAATCCTTAACTCTCACAGATATGCAACTTATTAAAGAATATTCTCATACGAAATTAATAAATTCGCAGAGAAATAAATGTAGTGTGAGTCATATAATTTAATAAATTCTTAATTTTCAATTTTATAATAATGCGGTATTAAGGTGGAGATACTTTTACATAAATTAATGTCAAAATTTAATTTTACTTTTCATTGTCATTTTAAATGATCTAATGTATATGTTTAGTTTTGAAATTAAGGTTATGATCAAGGGCGTAAGATTAAGTTGACCCCCTCTCCCCCTGAAATTTGTTGGACTCCACAAATATATATAAAAATCTAATGTTTAAGTGTTTTTCTCTTACTACAGTTTTAATTGTATATGTCATCAACAAATTATTAGTTAAGGAATACTTCAATATTCACCTTTAAGATACACCTTGTAAATTTTCCTATTGTGAAGTTAGCTCTTTCAACATATCAAACTATTGTAGGCCCTACATTATTTCTCATACATTCATATGGTATTGAAAAACAAAAGAAGTTTCTTGGAATGAGCTGAGTAAATAGCGTCTGAGAAAATGAGACAAACATTTCTGCTATCACCTATAAGATCCTACTTGAGGAACCACCCTAAGACTAAAAAAAAAACAGCTTGAATAACATAAATTCTGTCTAAAGTGGAGTTTGAAGCTTGTGTATGTAGATTTACTACCCTTCCTCTAACCAGCAACTCAACATAACTACTTACTCAAAACACTATTTGCTAACTATGAAAAGTTCGAAAGAAAGGGTAGGGTCGGGGAGTCCGGATCCTCTTAGAATTTGTTAGCGGAACCCCCCTTAAAAAAATGAGCTTTCTACACCACTGGTTATGATGAAGTTTAAAGTTTTATGTTCCTCCGAACCCAAATAAATGAATCCCACAGTTAGTTTTGTCTGTCCAAAATAACACATCCAAATGGTTTAATGTATTTCACTCAATTTTGATTTTTAAATGTTATCCAGCAGTACTGTATTTCTCTTTTGATTCTATACCTCAAATAAAGAATAGTTTGTTAATTACTTATTTTTATAAATTTGGAATTATTTGAAATTTTTCTGGGATGATTTTTCTTAAAAATATATATTTGGGTTCTTTTTGAAATTACAAATAACAATGCATACTAGTTTTACAGTTAACACGTTAAAGTGTGGTTTATTGACGATTGGATTTTTAATATTAGAATTTTTACAAAAATACTTGTAAACTTTTTGTTTAAAATTGATATCTGGTTATTGTTTTAAATTATAAGTAAGAATGTATTTTCATTTTTCCAGAAAAAAGGTCATTTGAGGGTAAGTTACTAAAATTATTTAGAATGTGTGTATATATGATTATGTATATAGATATATAGTTATATATATTATTTTTTTATGGAGAGTGTTTTAAAGGATTTTAAAATGAATATTGGCCTTTCTAAGGAAAACCTATTAAGAAGTAGTACAATATAGAATATACAATATGATAACGTATACACAATTATGTCGTAGTATTTTTTTTAATGCGGTCCTCTTCAGTTTTTTTTTATATCCCTTGTTATCAAACGAGCTTTACATGCCTACTTTACAGTTTTACTTCCCCCACGCTAAAAAAAAAGTCCACAATAAATCGTTACGGTTGCGTGTCCGACCAAGAAGGCCGCAGGCCACCTTTTTTTTTTGTAAAAGGCTACTACTTCATAGAACAAACAAACAAAGACTTTTATAATTAGGATTAAACATACAAAAGTTGTGTGAAAGGCGTTATATTAAATAAAGTTGAGTTTAGTGGTTTTAATAAAAAATATTATATATATTTACCTCAGTGGTGAACAGGTTGTCCATTAAGTTTGTAGCGTTGATCATCATTATCCAGTAAGTCACATTTCAATCCCAGGTGATTTTACTGGTAACGTTTTTTTTTATTCCTGTGACTTATTAACCTTTTTTTCCAATCAGTTCTCTCTGGTATTGTGGATGAACATAATTTAATACTAGAAGAATTATCCAAGTACTTATTTCTGAATTGTTCAATTCACCACGGACAAAATTCTTACACACTTACATCTGTAAAACTATGCTTATACCATTAAATTGTGTTCAAAGATTCCGCGTACAGCGCCGGGAGAGCATAGTTACTAAGCATGCGTGTACAACAGGTTGTATATGAGTTAGGCGCACACCACTACACACCTTGACATCTTGGAGCATGGCAGCAGAACATACCACAATTAATAGTAAACAACACACCAGTCCATCTATAAATAGGAATACTTTCTGAGGGTCATCATTAACGGTCCTACATTACCGATAGTGCTTGCCATTATTACATATTCAGTACCAAGCACCTTGCTCCTATAAAATCTGTCTTAGAAGAATGCTTGAAAACTTTGCTTTTCTGGCGATGTACGCCGAAGCATTGAACACAATATAATGGTATTAGCATAGTTTTCCAGATGTGTGTGAGGATTTTGTATTACTTTTGGTTCAAAAAAGCTCTATGTACAGTTTGGGCTATGAGTTTCCGAACAGCCTGTATACAACCAGTTTAATCTTAAGTAGCTATATGGATGGTCGCTAAAATTAAAGGTAGCCGTATTCTCATAGTTAAAGACAAGATAAACAGCAGGTATTTATAACATATTAAAAACGACTTCCAATTTCACCCAATGTGAGATTCGAACGACAGAAATTACCATCAATTAACCCGTGAATAGTATTCTTCCTGAGCCTTCCAAGCTGCCACCTGTAGAGTCATTTTTATACGTATAATAATTCTATGGAATACCTATTAGTGAATTTTTAAGGCATCCCGGAATTTTTACTCTTTATTCAATTTTAAATTGAAGTTACCCTAACATGATTGATTTTAAATCTTTTCCCATTGATGCCGTATTAAGGTTTCTACACTCCAAAACGGTGATGGTATTAGAGTTAGTCGTGGTCGTTTACATGGAAGTGGTAAATTCAATGTTCCGAGCATACAGATATCTCACACTGCTTGTAAAAAAATTACCCACAAGTTATTTAAAGTACCTATCAAAACGAAGAAATGCTACTTTGGTCAACCAATCAGGCTAAAATTTGGTATCTAGGGTTTTCATAGGGTTTACCATAGGGTTTTATGGAATTGAATATCTAACCCTAAAATTAAGGCTAGTTTACTGAAGGGCATAAAGAAAAATATTCGAGTTTCTCAAAATCGGCTCTAACGATTTTGATTAAATTTTATTTCAAAGATTTATAAATATTTCAAACAAAATTGCTACTCTCAATATTTCTGAAAAAAACAACTTTTTATCATATCTCCGAAACTATTTGAGATATGAAATTACTTATCGTTGAAAATATGTATGTCTATTTATAATACAAATCTTTTATCTGAAGTGTATTTTTATAAAACCAATAACGTTCAAGCTATTTGCATATATATGTTAAAGTATTTATATATATTAATATTTTAACATATATATATATCAACTTTTCAAACAATAAAGTTAAAGTAATGTGACTGTAAAAAGAATCTAATCCGAAATGTTGAAGTATGTCGTGTCTAATGACCCCCCCGAAACGTAAAAAGTATTTTTTTTTCAATAAAGTTTGTCTGTGTGTGTTTAAATCTAAAATTAAGAGTAGCGTAGTAAAAAACAAAAAGAAATAAAATAGATTCTCTCAAAATCGGCACAAAAGATTGTGATTAAATTTCGTATCTAGGCGTTGATTAAGATTATAAATAAAATAGCTATTTTCATTTTCCCGTGAAAATGACTTTATGTTACGTTAGATAAGCGGAAATTTCCGTATTTTCACATATATTTCAGATACTAAATAACTCATCATTGCAAAATTGTAGTACTATTAAAGATTTAAAAAAAACTTTTGGATGAAATTAATTATTATAAAACCAACAGATTCTGAGATATTGGCAAATATATTATTACAATTTTGTGAACTTTAGTTGTAAAGAGATCCTACTTTAAGTTTTAACGCAATAATTCTCTAATGCCTTAGAGTAATTAAATATAAGTCTCTCAAAATGTTTATGTTGTTTTTCCTTAAACCTCTTAGGATAAACGTTTGTACAGCACAGGGGCGAATACAGGTTTTTTGTGAAGGTGGGCAGGGGGTGGTGCGGTTGCTTCTATCGGATTAGGGAGATGGGAGGGGGGGGGGGGGGGGGAGGCTCAATAAATTTTGACATGAAAATATTTCAAAATTTGTGAGTAAATCTTTAAGTAATTTTTCAGTGTAACGCTAAACTTGAGAATAATCCTCTAATGAAGGGTATAACTCAAAATTTGTGATTAGTATTGAAATTTATTAAAAGCAAATAATATGAACATAACAAATAGTGAGTATTAAGAGATAAATAAGTTAAACATTATAGCAATTATTATATAAATAGTTTTTTATAGTTATTCAATCAATTAGACAAGATAGATGGAACTATTCATATTTCGAACAATCAAATTTTAACTCAACTTTATAGTATAGTTAGTTATTTCTCATTCTAAATCGAAATTTTACCACTAAGCCATCTCAATACGTTAAGTGTGGGGTATTATTCAAATATTTTGTTTAAAGCACGTTATTTCAAAATTATTCATTTTAAAGATATTTATATATTATTAATAATTTAAATAGTAATAATAAAAATGATAAAATTAATTTAAACCTGTACAATGCTTGTGCAGCAAGGTGAGAAGAGCGCAACTTAAATTTGAATGGTTTAATCAATACCTATTTTCACCATTTTAATACTTAATGTGACTGTCTTAAGTATTTATAATAATTAGCGTATAGTAATCATTTAATAATATTACCAATAACAGTTTAAAAAAATTAAGTCTGGTTAATGAAATAGTATTAAGTGACAATAAAACTAGTAGGGACTTTAACGTTGATTTAATTGGTTTAATTTCTTGAAGGGGTTCGTACCCCCCCCCCCCTCCTTCCTCCTGTATCCACCCATGGTACAGCAATGATCTTTATCTCTCATTTTAGACTCAATAGTCAATAATTACCTATATTAATGGTCAAAATTTATAAAAGATAAATTTAATATCAATGCGATAACCATAAGATGTGCATCCCCTAATAAAATGCCTAAAATTTCAACCGGAAGTCAACATTTTAAAACTCGACGTTGACCCATGGGAAACCAATACTGATATTTGAATTGGTTCAAATATACAAATGAAAACGTTAATTCATGAAAAATAAAACTATAAAATTTAAAACTGTGAGTCAAAAAAGTTTTATGTATGTATATCGCAGTTTGTTCTCGGTTTCGCTAGTGTATATTATATTACGAATTTTAATTAAATACTGTATATCTATTTTTAAACTAAATAGCGAGAGAGTTCGTGCGGAGATACGTACCATTTATAGATTTAAAACCACGTACTACTGCCTGTTCGGTTTATACGATCAAGTACTAATTACGCTAATTAGTTAGGAATTGAGAAGGTTGAATTTAGAGGAAATAAATTCACATTTACGTGGAGGGAGAGTGTAAAATCACCCTCAGTTCAATCGACCTAGATTCAAACTTCAATCCCCCGTCCTCAGCATTCTAACTCAACATAAAACTAGCGCGTTAGATAACTACTCCACCTATGCGTGTAGCGTTGATAATAAATAAAATATAATTATTACATATTTTTAAGATTATTTTTTTAAATATTAATTTAATTTATGCTACAAAAGCTAATAAATTAGTAATTTTTTTGTATCATTACGTATTATTTATTACTTATTCAGGTT